>CAXIVR010000003.1:2800664-3310349 GCA_964035755.1 Teleogryllus oceanicus | reverse complement strand
TGTTGAATGTTGGGGGAATTGGGAGATTTGGGCCTTAATTTTTGGTTAGTTCCATTATGTTTGTAATATTGTGATGTGGATGGGGGGGATTCTAACATTTTCAGGTATAGGAGGTCGGTAGCGTTCGTAACATCATCGGAAGGTCAGCTAGACTGCTGAATCTATTCTCTGTAGAATAGCGTAGCTGGTATTAGTGTTGGTCAGTACTTTTTGGATTGATTGGGGTTTTGGATGGGGTCACTGTTTCCGCGTTTGCCACTGTTCACTTGGGGTCTGGAACGGAGTTTACATTAATATTGTCACTGCACCTTGAGGATGAGGTTACCTACTGCTGGCGCAAAATGACTGACCTGTGTTGGCTGACTATAATTTTGGATATGTGGCTGCATACTTGTTGCTTGCGGTGCTGCGTAGATACATCTGCGCTTGTTGAGCTGGCGTTGGTTGATACGCTGGAGCGTACAGAGCTGGAAAACGCGCCGTCGCCTTCCGTGACCTCCATTTGGCCGACGTTGGATACACAATGCTAAGGCATCGAGGATGCACTGGCTGAGGCCAGCGTTGTTGAAAGTTGATGTAGAGTTAATCACTTATTAGATCACTGCACTTTGGTTTAATTTGCGACTGTGTAGACTTAAACTTTTGCTATTACACCTTACACTATGAATGGTTACGAGGCAGCTGCGCTCAGAGGTCGACAGGTCGACTGCTCTGAGCGGAATGAAGTTCAAATTCTAGTAACGATGGCATATTTTACTCCATGTATACTGTAAAGACAGTTACGTAATGCTGCAGGAGAAATGGTCGGAATTTTCACAGAAAACACGTTTTGTAATTCGCTAATTCGAAAAAGTGGATTGTTGATCTTGTTCTTGTACTACTTTCTTGTACTACATAGGGCAGTCAAAATGCTTGTTTTTTGAACCCGAAAAATTGATTTTAGAAAAAACCTCTTTGTCAATCCGTCTACGTATGAGTAATTCTAGATCCTAAAGTAAACAGGATTTTCACGAAAATGAATATTCCTTGAACGATCTGGCTAATATTACGAATCTTCGAATTTGAAACGAATATTAATTTTGAAGGTACTTTACACATCAACCCCATCACATTTTCCAATTCTTTTCAAAAAGAGCTCAAATTTTTTTCTGTAAATCTATTACTCATAGCAGAAGACGTTTAAAAATGGCGTACGTTCAATTTTGGGCGAAAGATCTGAATTTTCAAATATTTCAAGCAAATATTAACATTGTCAAAAAACAATATTAGCTAGATTTTTTGCAACAACGCTAGATATTTTTCCTTCATGAAATATGTTTTTTAAAATTAGATTGAACATGATTGAAACTATTGAATTAATGCGAAGTAAACACTCTGAATTTTTAAAAACTGCAAATACAAATGCTTCACATTGTTTTTGCGTCGGGAAGGAAAACATGTTTGCTATGGTTGCATGTTGCAAACTTGTTTGCTACAAACAAAATTAAAAATAATAATTTTATTGTATCTTTCTGTATCCTGTAGACTGACGATGACGGCAAAACCGTCGAAAGCCGGCTATCTTAATAATGCTGATATGTTGACGAAGATGACCATTTTTATTTCTTCTTATAAGAACGTCAACAACACCAAATCAGAATTCCCACAATAAATACTGTCAGATGTCATCTTTCACAGGAGAAGGAGTTAAATTTAAACAACAAATTATAGTTCACATGAATTTTGAAAAATTGCGTCTTTCTATGATATTCAAATGGCAACATTATATTAAATATTATCTATTACAACTATTATCTTTAGTGTGTCTAGCAGGTTTTGTATTATTCTGAGAAAGTGGATCATACGAATCACATGTACTACGGGAGCACATGAATCAAAAAAAGTATTTAATAATATAATACTTGCTTATGAAACGTTTTACTGATATTTTTACTTTTGAAATTTTCATTAATTTGCCTGTTTAAATATATTTACCACATGTAATTACATGTTTATTAAACAAGGTGTCATTATATGAAATAAGAAACATTGTTTTTCATTTGATCTTTCAACTTCATCAATCACTCACAATTACTTTAATTCTCTGTTTATCAGTTCTTTTTTAATCTCAGACCTCCGATAAAGACATGAATCAAATAACATTGTAATGGAACGTCTTGCCTACTTATCCCAAATCTGTATGTAACCGCACCACGTTGCGGCGACAATATTAAATAAAACGACTATACCTGGAATCTCTCTACTCTATATAAAATCTATACAAATTTATGCCCTGCTAACTTTTGCCTCCTTTATCTAAAACTGTGCCCGTTACTTAGCTACTCCTTCAATGTTATAAAACTATTGAGCGTGAGGCTGTGCTTGGCCTGTACAGGAGCCTAACGAGATACTTGGACACTTGGGCGTAGGTCACTGTTTAATACAAAATCACGAAATCATATCATATGGCTTACTGTCGAACCAAATACGTCCGGCATTATTTATTCTTTTCTGGTTTTCACTCTCTCCACACTCCGCTGGAGACATAACAACAAAAACATACACAAATGTAATACAATAAACAACAAAACACAATACCTGAAATACATAAAATCACATTCACACTTACTATTTACACAATCGACAAAAAACAAAACAAATCATTCACACTTGAATGCGCATCCCCTATTCTGTCTGAATATAGCCTATTATTATATCCGCAAAACTTGGTCTTGTACATTAAAACCTAGTCTGTTCTTTCTTCCCATTTATCTGAACTATTAAATTACGCAAAGTTATTGCACTTTCCTTTCGTAGAAATCGGCCATCCGCGTAACGCCATTGTTCCATGTCACCTCCGTAGTATACACGTAGCATCCATTAATTCATCTCCCCACAGCATCCGTCCATTTCCACACACGTTTGTTAACGACAAATTTACTTTAAATGAAGAATATCCCTGATTAAACTACTCACTAATTACTATACTAGTTTTTGTTAACTGCGACCGACAATAGGCGACAGTGTTCCATGAACACTGTTTTCGTGAAATATATAAATATCTCTTCCACGTTTTATCTTCAATTAACTCGACATACAAACACGATATATTTCTTACCTCTATTCACAAAACTGAACGCAATTTTCGATTAAATAAAAATTTTTCGGAGCCGTTCCAACATGCATCCGTATTCACATTTGACCGCGCTCCTCTACGCTGCTGTTGTGTCCGATCGTCAGCTCTTTTTTTCTTTTTTTAACATCACACGATCGCTGTTGCTTCTCCTACAAAAATATTACATCATTTAATTTAATTCACATTTTCTGTTCTATGTAGCCCTCGAAGTTTCCCAACGTTGCGACTACTATAATTTTCTAAATGATTTATTCTGTTGGTTCTTAAAGTTTTGTTTGTATTGCTTTGTCATGTTCTCTTAATTCTCGCCACAAACACCTTTTGATTTACTGAACCTTAAAGCACAAATAATGGCTATCATGTCTGCTTCATGTTGGAATTTATACTATACAAAATGTCTATATTCTTTCGAACGCGTGATGCGATTTCCTTCAAATAACTTGCAAAACGACTTCGCTAAGGCTTAGAACGCCAATTTCGTTCATCTTAACCCAATTGTGAATTTATTGCGTTTTTCCGTTTATTTCAAAACCACACATACGCGACATCGCCTTCATCTGTTTACAGTTCATGTTAATGTTATGCATTTTCTATTTATTCTTTGACTTGTGTTTTGCCTCTTGTGGGGAATCATGGAATATTACATCTCCCGCCTAAGATACGCTCAGATATGACACCGTCATGATGAGCTCCTACATCTAGTAATATACATTGTTGGTCCTGCTTTCTTACCACGTATCCCTTCCACTCGGCACCTGTTATGAAGCCCAACGAAGAATGCTGTCTGTAAGGTGAATTTGATCTTGCACTAACAATGGCTCCCAGCGGCCACAACACTACCGTTTCCTGCTGTTTGCGACGGACACACCTAAGCAATGTTTGTAGTGGCACTGCATTAAGTCGGTACGCTTCTACCGTCGTCTATCGCGGCACCCGTCACTCGCTACATGACCGCTACTTCTTCACGGTCTTGTGCAGGTGGCTCGCATTTACTTACAACTAAATCTACCCTAAACAATCTTGCTTCTTGCTTTATTCTATTCTACTATATTACTACATTACAAACCTTTCACCATAACCTTACAGACTCGGCTTTATACTCCCACATTAAATAGGCTTTGACACCTATTTCCCTGTCCTCGATCTGCTATTACAACATTATTAAATATTGAGACCTTCGTGATAGTATACGGACCGTCGTATATCGGAAAGAATTTCAACAATTTCTGATCGGATGAGGACGAGTGAGGCGAGCGGACCAAAACCTGGTCCTCATTAATAAATTGTCCCCGACAGAAATGTTTCTGAGCCTTGCTACTGCTTGCCGCTGACTTCCGCAATCATCAAGCACCATCTTCTGATCGGTAGTCACTTGTTCTAAACCGCCGATTTCCGGTGGTATTTTCACGTCATCGAATGGCCTCTTCTTTTGCACCGGAGTGCACCTATGGTGTTATACTGATACTTGGAGTGTGGTACTGCATTTAATACTTCGTTCAGCACCGGAACGGCTTCGAATCACGCTCGGTGATTTTCCGCGACATATACCCGGAAACAAACGTGACACCTCATCACTCAAGTTCGCTTCTGCTGCTCTTGTGGATGTCGCACTGCCGTGAGATGGACGGAAATCCCTAACGTTTCCATCTTCTTTCCATCTTCCGCTGGAGAACTGTGTACCCTCTGTCGCTCAATATCTTAGGTTTTGCTTCCCACACATTTCTATAACCGCTTCACTTGTCGTATACAGTTGGCGGCACTGGCTTTATCGGAAATATCTGCACAAACTTAGAAAAAAATCTATTATTACCATTAGTGCTGGTTTCCAAATTTGGTCTTTGGCAAACGGCCCATATAAATCCACTGCATACAATTCCCGTGGCTCTGCGGTAAAACAGGCTGCCATTCACTCCTTCGTGCGTCTGTTCGGTTGCTCGTCTTGACAGACGTCACAGGAACTCGCCATTTGTCGCACCTCTCTTCCCATATTCGGGCTGTAACAGTAATCTGATAAGATTTAGCGATTTTCCCACCTCCAAAAATGCCCATAATGTTCATGTGTGGATGTGGCCAATTCTCATGCGACTTTCTTCAGGCATCCATATTCGAACTCTTCGGGCCTAACCAATTTTCTTAACAAGATTCCTTCATAAACCTTCCAATTACTTGCGTCCTCGTCTTTCTCCTGCGGATTCGCCTTCATCGTACGGGCTGGTCATCAATCAACTTGCATATTTCCTGCACGAACACGTTTCGCTGTTGTATATTGATAATTGCTCTTGTCGTTCATCGCGGGCTAATTTCTCTCACCGAATGACTGCCATCACACTATCCAGGGCTCCTTTCTCTTCACCTTGATTCTGACAAGTAACGGCAACAGGTTCTCACCTTCGCACATTCGATCTCGAATTGAAACTGCTGGCAGCTACAAAAGTCCACCGTAACAGTTTGTCATTATGTGTGGCTTCTCATCAAAAATATTAAAGTTTTATGGTCCGTAATTATGGTAAATGGGCGCCCTACTAGCAATGTTCTGGAACTTCTGGCTGCCCACACAATAGCAAGAGCTCTAACTCTGTCGCGCCGTAATTCATTTCGCTTCCTTTTAGTGCGCGCGACTGTCCAAAGCTACCATTCGTTGTTCGCCATTCGCCCAGCTGAACAGCACAGCCCTAGAGCGAATCCACTGGTTGTCCGTCTGTACGTACATTCCTACGTCGAAAATCCGGATATTGTAATTATATACGTGCGTTCGAAAGCGCTCTTGCAACTCGAATGCTTCCTGGCATTGTTGCGTCCACTGCCATTTGCTTCCTTCTTAACAAGTGCAAGTGGTACTACCTTGCGAGTAATTCTTTACGAATCAAAAGTAATAGTTGCTACATATTCCAAATACATTCGCCGCAATCCTCGCACATTTTGGGTGGTGTAATTTCCGAATTATCTCCTTTATTTTCCTGCATCTTCATCCCCGCGCACTTGATATTTCGTGCCTATGAATTGCAATTCTGCTGACGACAAAACTCTGCATTTCTCTAAATTCAATTTCGTTGAACTTCTCGAAAATTCCCTAATAATTTTCCTCAAATTTCTAGGTGCGATTCCAAATCCTCTGAAAACAAAATAATATCGTCAACGCAAGCATCACCATAGTGCTCTTCAACCTCAACCGGGATTACATCGTTCAAATATCGGATTAATAGTTGCCCAGAATTTTTCAATCCGAACGGGCAGTCTCGTAAATGAATACACCGTCCCTTCAAATTTGAAGGTTGATGTATTGTTGGCTTCCTGCTTCTACCTCGATCTGCCAGCATATGGATGAGTGCACCAACGCGCTGAAGATTTTGGCCCTCCTAACTTCTTCATCACCATTTCTCATTTACAGTTGGTGGCGTTTCATACCGTGGACCGTGACTGAGTCTTCGCGTCTAGACACAGACGAATGCTTCCATTTTTCTTCACCACTACGACCAACGGACTTATATACGGGGTTATTGCTTTCTGACAACGCCCTTCCGCTCCATTTCCTTACAAGTTGGCACCTGCTCATGGTATACTTGTGGTAATGGGATATTGCTCTGTAGAGAATTCATGTCATCTTTCAACTGCAGCTTGGAACTTATAGCCCTTCACCGGCCTCCGACGACTTCAAAACACTAATAATTCTCTTAACAGTTGATTTAAACTCTTACCGGACAGCCTTCCGTGATCGATGAATTCCTCTGCAGCCCTTTTCATTTTGGAGAACTTCTTCCATACTAGCTTGCAGTTCCATTCTCCGCCTCCGCCCCATCAAGTTCAGCGACCACTGACCTACTTTCAATAGAACCTCGTGACCTGAGCATTATCTTCCTGCTCCTAATACGTCCACGACGGCTTCGAGCTGCCATCCAGTGCGTCCATCCCACGATGACGCTCGGGCCGTGGATCAGCCCCTTGGACAACGATTGCCACCCTGATCGTTATCCCAAAATCATCTCCAACCAGATTTGTTTCGTGCGTTGGCTGCCTTCCTATTCATGGCGATCACGCGAAGCTTCCAAGGTCGTGGTAATTCAATCAACATGTGCCCTTCCTTTTGCACCTTCTTACAAAATTCCTCCGACACTGCACCAATACTCGCTGCCCATCTACTAGCGCCTGAACTTCTCTCCTGCAGCACCTGCCTTGCAAAATCAAGTACTGTCATCCCGCGCTTTCCTCTGCTGCTCTCTTCCTCTCAGCACTCGTCACCTCCAACGACAATACTTCGCTATAGCCTCAATCGTTACGATATTTCTTTTCATCTTCGTTTGTCTGACCTAATCTTTTCGCCCCCAACGTGTTTATTTCCTTCCTAGGTACTGATTCCCATCGGCCTTGCGCCCTGCCTTCGCTTGGCTTGCGAATCCCGGACCTCTTGTTCCATTCGTTCCCGCGCCTGTCGTTCAAAGGTCCTCGCCTGGCTTCGGCTTGCGCCGCCCGTCTTGCGCCTTCTCTTCCTCCTCCCCTCGAGGCTTTCTTTGCGCACCTCGCCGCACATTGTTCTGCTGACATTCGTTCCTCCGTTACCGGTGGTTGCCATTTCCTGTTCCTGGATTTTGTTTCCTGTCACGCCTGTCCTCTGCCCATTGTCGTTCGCCTGCTCAACTGACTTACTTCCTTCTCTGATCAAATGCCTCAAGCTCTGCATATTATTCATAGTAAGTTTCTGCATTCCACTTGGTATTTGTCGAATCAGAATTCGAATAACTTCGCCAGTTGAAATTGCTACATACTTTAAACGTGCTTGACTTTACGAGACAAAGTCGCTCATGGTTTCAGCGTCTCTCTGATATCAGTTCCGACATCAACTGTATTTTGAACTCGAATCGGTGGTGCCGGGTTCCAATACCTTTCTAAAAATTTCGCGCCATTCCCCATAAATTTGCGGTAATAGTAATGCCGCTACCAATGCTGCGCTTTGAACCAAGGGCTTCCTCGACAAACCTCAATTTCCATCTTCGAATGTTATTTACTTTAAATAGGTTCGAGCGCCGTCAAGAACGAACATGGTTGCTCTGCTCTCCCGTGAAACGCAGATACCCGGCAACGCCAGTGCCCATCGCGTAACCATTGCCATTCAATCGTCGCGCTGCATACACCTGCTGTCTGAGGTCGGCAATTTGTTCGGCACTCTTTATCGACCTTTGTCGATCCACTACAATTTCCGACTATCGAATTCTCCTGAACAGCCGTTTTAATATTCCTATCGATTTAACGATCGATTCTGACACGACCTATACGCACGCGTTCCTGGTTGCTGCGCTACTGAAGTCTTGTGACATTCCGTCGATTTCGACACCGCGTTTCTTGGGTGCCAAAACGGATGCTGGGAAGTGCCCACTATCGATGAATTTCGTCACAACTTTGTACTGAGCTGCTGGTTGAACACCTTGAACTGCGTGAAACGAGTTTCTGACGTCTTGCACTGTTTTCGCGTTTTGTCTTCTAATCCTAGTGGAACTGGGCAATTGTCTCTACTTAAATGCGCTCACTTGCCTTGAATTTTCGACACTGCGACTTGCACCTCACTTTGCAATGTGTTAGCGCGGCATTGATACTTCATTCTGCTCTACAACTTCCCCAAATTTATTCTATCTGTTTTGTAAGTTGTTTTCCAACCTCGCAATTATCACTTCCTACTTCTTGCAAGCGTTTCTACCCGCACTATCACTCTCTCATTTCCTGCATTAACTGTATAATATCGACAGAGGTTCCGATGCACCCTCTGCACCTCCGGAACAATTTCACCTGCAGCTTCCTGGCTCATATTTGCACCTTGCGCATTCAGTCTAGTCATCTCTCTCTCCTTCTAATTTAATTCCTTCTAGATGTTACCTCTTCATCCTCATCATGAGCTGGAAATTGTTTCTGAATCCACGCATCCTGTGTATTTCTAATATTTTGCCACTACGTTGCTCCATTTTAATTGTACTAGTGTTTCCACGACAATTAGTTTTGACTCTTTTTCACTGCCAATGGTGTACTATTGTGGTGTCCCAGCATTCTGTCCTACTCACGACCCACGTTGTAAGCCACTTATGTGTTTAAACGTCTTGCCTACTTATCCTAAATTCATGTAACTGCACCACGTTGCGGCGACAATATTAAATAAAATGATCGTACTCCGGAATCTTCAATTCTTATATAAAATCTATACAAATTTACGCCCGCTAACTTTTATTTCCTGACCCAAAACCGTGCCTGTTACTTAGCTACTCCTTCAATGCTAAAACTATTGAGCGTGAGGCTGTGCTTGGCCTGTAACAGGAGCCTAACGAGATACTTGACAATTTGGGCGTAGGTCAATGCTTTTAATACAAAACGAAATCATATCATGGCTTTACTGTCGAACCAAATACGTCCGGCATTATTTATTCTTTCTGTTTTCACTTTCCACACTCCGCTGGAGACATAAATAACAAAATACACAAATGTAATACAATAAATTGAAACACAATACCTGAAATATATAAATCACATCTACACTTACTTATTTACACAATCGTAAAACAAAACAAATCATTCATACTTGAATGCGCATCCCCTATTCTGTCTAGAATATAGCCTATTATTATTTCTGCAAAACTTGGTCTCAGCATTAAAATCCTAGTCTGTTTTCTTCATTTATTTGAATCATACCATGCAAAGCATAGACACTTTTCCTTTCGTAGAAATCACATCCGTAACATTGTTCCATGTCACTCGTACATTTAGCATCCATTAATTCATCTCCCCAGCAGCATCCGTCCATTTCATACGTTTGTTAATTCACAAATTTACTTAAAATGAAGAATATCTCTTGATTAAAACTACCTACCAATTACTATACTAGTTTTTGTTAACTGCGACCGACAATATGCGACACAGTGTCTCCAAGTGAACACTGTTTTCGTGAAATATATAAATATCTCTTCCATGTTTTATCTTCAAATTAACCTGACAAGCTACATTAAACATGATATTTCACTCTATTCACAAACTGGAACGCAATTTTCTTTCGATTAAAATAAAAATTTTTCGGAGCGTTTCAACATGCAATCCGTATTCAAGTTATTTCTGACCAAAGCTCTCTACGTCATTGTTGTGTCCGATCGCCAGCCTCTTTTTTTCTTTTTTTAACATCGCACGATCGCTGTTTCTCCTAAGCAAAACACAGCATCATTTAATTTAATTCACATTTTCTGTTCTGGCGTAGCTCTCGAAGTTTCCCAACGTCATGACTGTTACCATAATTTTCTAAATGATTTATTTCTGTTGGTTCTAAAGTTTTGTTTGTATTGCTTCAATGCGTTTTCTTAATTTTCGCCACAAACACCTTTGATTTACTGAACCTAAAGCACAACAATACAACATGTCTGTTTTACAAGCTGAATTTATACTATAAAAATGTTCATATCTTTCAATGCGCATATGATTTCCTTCAAATAACTTTGGTGGTAACGACTTCGCTGGGGGCATAATGCTACTGCCCTATTCGTCCTAACGCTAGAATTTGTCAGTGTTTTCCAGTTTACTTCTCAAAATCACGCATGACACTGCTCATCTGTTTTTGCAGTTCACATGTTATGCATTACTATTCTGACTTGTGCCTATTCTGGGGGAATCATGGAATATTAACATCCTATCAAACGTTCATAATGTAATGTTGAATCATACCAATCATTAACATTATACTGTTTAGCAAGAACTCCGAAAACTATGCTCTGTAGGCTTTGGGATGCTGAAAACATCCAAATAGAAAGGCAACGTTGAGTTTGGTGATTTACGCCAATACTGATTTGATATTTTCCTTCCAAAGCAGTTTATAATGGAAGTTAAATGTTTTCAATCGTTGTTTGGCCATACCTTGAATGACCTGTTTTCGTTTAATAAAATAAAAAAATAAAACAGGCCTTCCTGTACAGATGGTCGTGCAAATTTCAAGGTTTCAAAAGAATAATCATTAAAAACGTTAATACTCCAAGACACATTCCATTAATTCCGGAGTCACAGAAAATTTTGCAGCGTCCACTCCTTGTTACTTATAGATTCACAAACAAGTTTATACTCCCTCAACAACTGATCAAACTTGGGTCCTTTCAGTTGTTTGAAGTCTTCAATTTTCTTCTGAAGATCAATTTCTTTCCATCTCAAATTCTCAAATTCTGAAGCAATACATTCCCGTAACTTGATTGACGCGTCAACAACTGCTTTATCTTCTGAGAAATAATCCTTAACAACAGAATATTTTAATAACCTGAAAAGTGATTCAATTAAAAACTTTTTATTCTTTTCAAAAAGCCTGTTGTCACAATCAAATACAATTCAAAGTAAAACATTGTCACGATTTTTACCTATAAGGTAGAGAAATCTTCCATAAGTGCATTCATGCATTGTTTTACTGAAAGTATTGACAAGTGGACAGTAAAATTTCAAATTTACAATTTTCCAGTCCAAAAATTATTATTTTCAAGGCTGTTACCTGTCACTTTTTGTGTGTAAGGTAAAATTAAAATAATTCACTCTACAATAAACTCTCGTTTACTTTAAAATGAATAATCAGTGAGAATAACATAGACTTTTGTTTTAATACCCTGAAATAATGGTTACAGTAGATAATAGAAACGTATACTTATTCACACATTCAAGATCTGCGGCAATTTTACTAGCAACAGCTACAAATTTTGCTCTTTTTCAATCTAAAGTTTTGAGTTTTCTACAGCAATTTTGACTCTTATTCTCTTTCTTTTTCACATCACTGATTTAAAGTTCTCTTGATAAAAGACAATTAACCATTACGCTCAGAGTAGGGAAGCTGTTGATTGAGAAATTTATTAAGCCATCAGCGTTTTGGAATGCATTTCACTTCTAGCAACAAAACATTTTTGAAAATAATTTACCATTTGAAATATACAATAATGTGGAAGGTTTACTGAAAGTAAAACTCCAACCCTATTCATTAAAACCCTTTATTCCTAATTGAACAAAAAATTTCAGGAAAAATTGGTGAAGGAAAGAGAAAAACAAAATAAAAACTTTTCCAGTTTCAGGAATCTCCGATGTTCCAAGTTGGGACAATCCTTTTGAACTCAACAAAAATTTTGAAGGAGCTGGGAATAAAACTAGAATGTCTCTCCAGTAATGTAATCTCTGAACTACCATAACAAAACGCATCCACTTAGATTCATCCCTTAACATAACCTTAACTAATTAGTCTAATAAAAGTCTAACAATATGAAATTATACAATGAACACAACAGTCATCCACCAACTGTTTATTCCTCAGTCTTTCACACTCGGTTGAACTGCTCATTACGTTGGAGTTCAGATAACAACTAAAATGTTTGACAAGTGGGACTTAGCATTGGAGCAGAAGACAAATTTTCAATGTTGATGCCCAAACATAAGAACACATGGGGTAATTATTAGTAATATAGAGACAATAATTAATAAAGAATATGCAACTAATATATTCTAACTTACTGAGCATCTATAAAAAGCGATAAAAGTCCTTTGTGATAAGTTTCAGCAGCTTTTATTGCAGTCTGTTGCTTCAGTAACAATAATTCCTGAACTTTCATTGCAGAGAATTTGCATTCTTCCAAACAGGACAAGGTTGAAACTTGTTCATTGTGAAGAGACACCATTGCTTTTAACACTTGAAATCTCTTGAGTAAAAGCTTTGGGTGAAAATTCAGCTCATCCTGAAAGCCTGTATTTGGTGAAATAAGATTTATATTGATATTTAAAAGAATTTTATCTATTATACAATGAATAATAGTTAATACTTAATCCTGTTCATACGTTCAATTGAGACCTTGCAAAGCCAAGGAAGCTAAGTGCCAACAATATTAAACTCAACAACCAATTAAGTAGGAGGGAGACTAGTCATCATATCAAAATAGAACAGGCCACTGTAAACTAAGCCACCTTCATATAACAACTAAGAATGTCCTCCCATCTGCTCTATCTGCAGCATCCCAAACACCATGCCAACACCTAATTGTGGAATGCCCATAAATTCTCACAACAAAGACAAAAACATCTGCAAAAGGCAATTTGATTCAATCCTTGGCTCCCCTATATACCAAAATATTATGGAATTCTGCAAACATGCAAACTTTCATTATCTTAAATGAATGAATTGTGTGCACTGACAAGGGCAATCAAATGTATGTGCAATTGTGGGTGCCATGTATGTACTCTGCTTTTATATATTTAGCGCTTCAATGCACTTAACAATATTCAAATATATGTACATATTGAAGTTTGTAAACTGTTCAATATAATATGTATTATATCTTGGCGATTCAATACATTATCTGCTGAGTGAACAAGTCTATTTACCAAATAAGTATGCTAAGAGTCTAAATAAGAGTGTGTGTATTAAAAGTATTAAATGCACCAAATCCCAAGGAATTCCAACCCAGGAAAAGTCTATTACGGGAAATACAATGAAACAAAAAGAAATCAATAACATAACAAAGAATGAAAACCCTTTTTCACTGCACCTTCTGTATTGCATTTATGTATTTTGTGTCGCATTTTGTTTTTCATGGTATATTTCTGTGTATAATTTTGTGTTATCCTCAATGATTTTGGAATCTAAACTGTATATACAACAGACTGTGTATCCTTGTATTACAATGTAAACAATTGTAACCTTACACCTGTCACTAATGACCATGTAGTTGATGCGACAATAAATAAATAAATTTAAAAAACAAACATATTGTTTGTTGTTTTTGCTTCCCAAGAAATCAATCTTGACATACAACCAGAGCCATCGCTATGTAATGTTCAAGTTCTTGGAAGGTGTTTGGAACATCGCTCTTTTATCAGAGATTGGCACTGTTTTATATAATATTTATGTCAAAACTTTAGTTTCAAAAATGTTGGTACTTTGCTTCTTTGGCTTTGCAAGGTCTCAATTAACATAAATAACAAAGCAGAAATGAACACACAAATGAAACTTAAATTATAGTTACTTCAAGATTTTGTCAGTATGTAAGGCCTACATTACAAATTATGGTCCATTTCAAGAAATAAATTTAACAAAATTGTACAGAAGAAACATTTGACATCCATTGAAGTTTTTTCTGAAAGTGATGTCTAATTTCATGATAAAAATATATTTTTAAGAATACTATTATAATTATATTACTATATACCATAATGAATAAATATGGCAAACCCACACAGTAATGAAAGCAAAGGCTTCCATGGCCAGAATCGACAGATAAGTGACTGCCAAAAGACTCCGCATCCTAGGCACAGTTGCATCAGTTCAGCCATCATTCTGTGACTTTCCTCAGGGAGAAATGCATGGAAGTGGACTGTGTACAGCTTTGTACAGAATACGATTCCCGTCCCTTTCCACCTGTTGGTTGGGCAGACAATCAACCAATCAGGTAACCACCCCTGGGTAGGGTGAGAGAAGGGGACATTCAGGACACGTTGGCAACTGACTAGAATGCCAAGTCTCCTGGACAGCCAAGAGTCTGTTGTATTTTAGGATATTCTGGGATATAAACACAATGTCATGCCTCTACTTCAAGTGGTGTTTGCATCAAATTTTTTTTGGTCAAGAAGTGCAAAAAGAACTTCACCTCAATATCAAAAATCTCTAAGAAATGTGTTATATCCATACCTGTCCTCACAGACTTTGATAACTCTGAAGTATGTCTATGATCCTCTCTTGGAAACTTAAGTCTCTCAGTTGATGCTCCTCCGTCAACATCAATTTCGTTTAATCCAAACAAAATGTTAGCTTGAGGATTGTAGTCATGACAATTCATGTTAAAAGCATACTTTTCCAGTAATTCCTTTTTAATAACCTTCACTGGTAAATCAGATTTTGAATCATATTGCTGCAAAAGATTATACTTCTCGTGTTTGCATTTTACAGATGCCAACAAATGCTTAATTTCTTCAGCTTTTATTTTTGAAATGCCAGAAACCATAAAACTTCCCATTTGATTCAATGGCTCATTCAATTTTTGTTCACAGACTTGTGAATGCAAACTAAAACCTACAAAATATTAAGATTCTTTAGCATTTACTTTTAACTTGCATTTGATGTATCCTACAAATAAAGAACACTGAGGACTAAAAAAAATGGTGTAATTAAAATTATAAAAGTCATTTCATCAAACAAATTTCATGTTTATCAGCTCTGATTTCACTGTGAGAAAAAAATTTACAATATTTGCTTAACTAATATAAGTTACACCAAACAATAGCACAGTACTATTTTATTTATTAAAAAATATCCAGTTTTCTATGTCTCAGAAATTTCCCCTGCTTCTAATGATTCTTCTAAAGCTTTCCCAGTCTTCACTTCTCTAGAAATGACATTTCGACTTTTCCGGTTTCTTCAGAAAGTGACTCCTCGGTTTGAAACACGAAAATATTCAGTACTAAATCCAATTCTACCATATTAATCATCTACATCACTAACAATTTTGTAAAGAACGTAGTAATAGTCATAAGGTCCTCCCAGGTACCCAATGATACAATAATATTCAATCCACTATATTAACAACCAACATAAAAATTAACCACATACTTGTTAAGTTACTTATTTCTGACATTTTTGATGACTGATTGATGACCCCATAAAGGCACGAACAAAAAATTAAACTTGGTTAGTTCCGTTTAGTGAACATCACGTCATTCTCAGCTGCAAGAAATGGAAGAAACGAGATGAACACGCTCGTTTTATTACGTTATCAGTAGTCCAGAAAAACTTAGCCACTCGGATAAAAGCTTCAACATAAAACTGTTCAATAATCTACCAAAATGTCACGACATGGAATGCTACGAATCTTCCGTGTCAGTCAGTTGCGCGCGCTTTCAGGCACAGACGGCACAGACCTCGCTGACGAAAGGCACGGACAAAGGGAGTACCAGTCTAGCCAAACAACACATGCGCTCAAATGTAAGTAATCGTGTAATCTACATGTTTGCGTGAAGTTATATACATTAATGTGATGAACATTGTATACATATTGAACATATATGGACACTAAAATTTATGAAAACTGCATGTAAAGTTGACATTAGACTGTAGTTCTCACGTAAGTTTTGGAACAGGTAATCGTGAAATACCGCTTCGAATGTTGGTAATGAAACAGGTCCAAAAAAACCGCCAAAGTGCTAACCCACAAAATGAAATATACACCTCAGATCACCTTGGATTGAAAATTACATTTGATAAGGGTACTCTTATTAACGATAAAAAAAATTGAAATGTATGTATGAAAGCATTAATTAAGAGTATTGTATCATTTTACAAATGTGTTAGGTTATATTGCAGATCTAGAACATTGCGGTCCGCACATAGAAAATAAGATCTATATGTTGAACGAAAATAGATGGAATCCCAAAATTGTCTTCATTAATTGAGCTACTGTCATTGGGTGTTAAAACAGATCCTGCCCTGACACTTGTCAAAATCAGCAAGAACAGTGCATCTATGAGTGAATTTATAACAATTCAAGGTATGGTGTTGGCCCAATGGATTTCTTAGGTATGGAAATTTAATTTCAAAATAACAATTCTATTTATGCAATTGTCGTTAAACTTTTGCTTTCAGTTGGCCAATGTGGAAATCAAATTGGTAATTGCTTCTGGAAATGTGCAGTTCAAGAATATGGCATCAATTATTTCATTACAATCGTCACTCCAATTCTCAAAACATTCCAAAATTTCCTGGCATGTTTGAGTCATTTAGTAGTTTTTTTTGTTGTCCAGAAAACATCTCATTCAAAAGTTTGTCAACAATTGGTGACTTGGAAAGTGCCAATATTAAAGCACGGGTATGGAAGTAAATTTTGTTGTAAAATTTATCTTTTATTTTTTAATAAACTTCAAAACAGTAGTAAAAAAAAAACTTGTGTGACTTACTACAGGGAGAAGTGTAATTTGTGCATTCTCTTAAATTTTGAGATCCCTACCATAACTCATACTAATTGAATTATGAATACAATATCTTATAAGTTATATTTGTATGGAACTAGCTACTTTTAACATTGTACTGATTTAGAAGAATCTCCGCAGGCCCTTTGCATTGATATGGAAGATAGTGTGGTTGCACGGTTTCGAAAAGGTTCTCTTCGAGGACTTTTCAATAATGATTGTTTGTTGACTAATTATCCAGGATCTGGAAATAACTGGTAACTTACTCATACTTCTTCCAATATGACCAAAACAATATTTAGAAGTTCGAAAGGAATGGAACCAAAATTTTTGTTTTAGGGCAGAAGGCTTTTTATCACATGGGTCACATCATTATGAAGATATTTCTGAAAGAATTCGAAAAGCTGTTGAATGTTGTGACGGGCTTCATGGATTTTTACTTCTCTATTCATTGGGTGGTGGTACAGGGTCTGGTCTTGGTTCTCGAGTATTGTCTTTATTAGAGGACCAATACCCTCACATTGATAGGTGTGTATCATAATGACTTTCTTTAGAAAACTGTTGTATTAATTTTTTCAGGTTTGTCCATACAATGAACATTTGACTCCATTTGCGTAACCCGAAGATAAAAAAACAAAAAATTGTGCATTGCAAACATAAACTAATTATTATTAATTCATGGAGGATTCTTGTGTGCAAGCTTGTGATGACATTAGTAATTGTAAATTGCAAATGCAATTATTGGAATCTTTGAAAGAAAGAAACAATAGTAGCAGTAGTAATATCAAGAATAATTTACATCACAATCAATTACAATCCAGAAAAAAAGATATGATGAGGTCTATATCAGTATTTATTCGGCAAAATTGAATATCTGGGTTCTTACATTTACGTTGATTTTTGTCTCACTTCTCTAATTTTTAGTACTACTTTTATACTAGTTTTATATTCTTTCCATTTTAAATTGTAGTGTGTTTATATTCTTAAATATTCAGTTGACAACTCTCACCATTGCAGACAGCCATAATGCCCACCCCTACAGATTTGAAATGATTTGTTTCAGAAGATTTATCACTTCCAAAACTAGAGTAAGTTTAGATTCAGCTTTTCCCAGTACACCCTTTCAGTTGTTTCCTTTTACTATGATGGCGATGTCATCTGCAAAAGAGCTATTGTTTATTGTATTGAAAATGTTATTTATATACAGGAGTGCAATAAAGTTCTTCCTGAAATTGTGTTTTCTTTTTGTTGATGATCTAGAGAAACTTACTTTCTGGATAAAGAACAGCCATGACGTCCATGTCACGAGTATATATATACATATACATTTGCCCTCATCTTATTTCATTGCCTTATGCTCTTTCATATCATTCTTCTTTATCTTCTCTCCTCTTCTGTGTCCCAGTTAATATTAATGTCGTAACAATTGCAGGAATGGTTGCAACAGGAAAGTGGGTAATGCAAATTATTTGGGTTGCACAGTAAAACAAATGATAAATGATATCGATTGGCAGCGCTAAGCTAATATTAACTGACTCACTGTTAGGACAGTTCCCTTACTTCATTAGCAACAAACAAGATGATGAAGAGTACATAATTTGTTAAGTGAATACAGAACACAGTGTTGAGAATAGTCAGAATCATTCTATTTTTCTTTCTGTTTTCATATTACTTCTCCGCTCTTTTCCTTTTGCTCTTAACTCCTTCTCCTTGGTGAGTTAGCTAATATTAATATGGCATGACAATTGTAAGGCTCACTGCGACAAGACATCTTGGTACAAATGATTGTCAAGCGAGTTACCTAATAAAATAATTGGCAGATGACAGAGATTTACAGTCCTCAGCCAGTATTATCTATTAACCCATTTAAAATGTTACTGCAGTTTCATTCAGATTTTGGGGGGGAAAATATTAAAATGATTGGCATTGGCTGTATCTTCTTTTAAGAAAATGTTGTGAATGTGTGAAAATATTTCATGAATAGTGGTATTGTCTTTTTGTTTAATATTAATTTTAGAGTTAACAAACTTCAGTTCATTTGTTGTTAGTCATGATTGTATTGTTATAGGATTAATAGGATTTTTCTAAGAAATCATATAAACCATGCATCTTTATTTCATAATTACATTTTTGTGTTCAATTTTAATTATTTAAATAGGTGATTTTTACATTCTAAGAATTTATCAAACCCCTTCTATCTGTGTGCGACTTACAACTAATTTTTTCAATAAAAATACATTTACAGGCTAGTGACTTGTGTCTATCCTGCGGGCAATGAAGATGTAATTACAGCACCTTACAATGTTGCTTTGGCCACTAATGAACTGATTCGAAATGCTTCGTGTGTTTTTCCTGTGAATAACCAGGTTTGTAATACTCAACTAGATGATCATATTGACAGTTCTTATTATATGTTTTAAAATTCTTAAGGCTCTTACAGAGATATGTGGTCGTGCAAAATTAGGTGTGACAAAAGAGAAAGCGAGCAGATATTTTCGTGACGTGAATAATATTATTGTTAATATGCTTCTTCATATGACAAGGTAGTACTTGTTTCAAGTTTTGACAATATTTTGTGTTATGAAACTAGGCTAGTTTCTAATATATTTTATGTTACAGTGGTGCTCGCTTTCCAGGTTCATTAAATGTTGACATGAATGAAATAGCTACTAATTTGGTACCATTTCCTGGTATGCATTTTCTAACTAGCAGTGTCAGTCCTTTGAGTAGTATTACCATGAAGCCTCCACTCCCAGGAAGCACTACTAGGTAATTTAAGTGACTCTTCCATTCATGAAATTAACATCAACACTATTTAACAATAAGATGTCATCATGCCTGTAAAAACAATCACACGAAATGAGGCACACCAGTAAAAATGACCATTTTATAAATGCTCTCCAATAATTATTTTTCTTTCTATCGTGTGAGTTAATACACTGTTATATTTATTACAATGAAGGTACAATTCTAAGTAATTTCTTTCTCCTTAAAGAGAACGTAACTCATTTTCATAAAAAGTGCATGTAACCAGTTTTGCAGGCACAGCAACATTATCTGGTTTGCACTAATCAAGTCAGTGTATCTCAAAACAATTATTGATTTTTCTTCTTTACTCACTACTGGCCAATTATAAGCATACATAACTCAGATGGAAGCAGCAACCTGTTAAACTATATTTCAAACAGTAACAAACAGCAGATGGCCAAGGTTGAACTTATGATATATTACATTATAAATTGTATCAACTCATTATTATAATTATTGTTTGGCAAATTCTGAATCTCTGTTGGATGTAATTTTGTACATGGAACAGTCTCATTGAATACCATTCATGCATTGTAAAATTCACAATAAATTCCCTCATTGCTGCATAACTTAAATTTGTCAGAAATTTTCAGAACACTTGTGATTTTATCTGTGGTCAGAAAATAATTACAATTTATATTTATTTTATGTAATTAATCAATGTAATAGAATACATATGTGGCTACAAATTGTGAGTAAGCAAAATCAGTTGTAATTACCATTTCAATAAACAAAACTGTATTTCATTCATTTTAAGAGAATCATATTTTCTCACGAGTCAAATTTCTTGTATAACTATAAGAAATTTTGAACAGGATAGATGACATTTTATCTGGAACATGGGCTCGGACCAACCAACTTATTAAAGGAGATCCACTTAGCGGAATGGTATTAGGTGCTGCAATGATTGTTCGAGGAGATGCATCTTTGTGTGACATACGTCGAAATGTCGAAAAGTTGGTGAACTTTTCTTTCTTTCTCTTTATTATTATTATTATTATTATTATTATTATCATCATCATCATCATCATCATGGAAACCTTGATTCATGTTCCTTCAAATTTCACAGATAATATCCGTCCTTGCCAAAAAATGTTATGATTTCAGGTTTAAGAAAAAAGTAAGATTTGCATCATGGAACCAAGATGCTGTGAAAGTGGGAATGTGTTCTATAGCACCTCCATGGCACAAATTATCGGCATTAGGTCTCTTCAATTCTTCATCATTAGCCACTCTTTTTGAAGAAACATCCTTCCAGTTCAATAAGCTCTTTCGTAGAAGGGTATGAATTTATACCAATAGTTCCTTTACAAAATTGTATTAATTAACCTATTTAAAAATATGTGTGTCAGAAAATATAGCAATTTACAAGCTGACTGAAATATTTATGATTGACCAGAAACATAAAGCTGAGAAATAGTTATCATCAATGACTTACTTCTCATTGAATGCACATTTTTATGAATATACTGTCCCCACCTCTTTTTTTTCTTTTTCTCCCCTACATCATCCAAATGAAAACACTGAGAAGCAATCCAATTCAATTCAATTCAGCCTTATTTTCCATGGCAAGGCACAGGCCACCAGGCCGGCTCTGCTCACACACTCCTTTCACCATTTGACAGAGAAAGGAGGTATCACTCTGATGACGAAAAACGGGCAATTTGAATTTTTCTCCGAGGCCTCTTTGAGGCTTAAGGATTTTTCAAATATACTATCTACAACCTGAGACAGCCGGCTCTACTTCCCCATCGAGGCATACAAAAAATTTTTTCACCCTTAAAAATTCATGACTTTCATCAGATTTGAACTGGGAATGTGGATATAACAGACCTATACACTAACCTTAACACCACCTAAGCCCCCCCAATCCAGTGATATATCACATTTTCCATCTACACTGTTTTTACCAAAATGACATTTCGGGAATTATTTGTTTACATATTCTGATTTTTGCTACGAGTCATTCACTAAAAATACATTGCATTATGATAAAAACAGTTCTTAAGATAAGTGTAAGTTACAGACATAAGATGCTTACCAATAACATGTGCATTTAATTTAGCATAACTTAACTTCTCAAGGTCCAACTCACTAATCAAGCACATGTTCAATTGCAAACACAACATAGATTTTGCTAACATAAAAATACTAGATAAGGGTTACTAGAAAATTTCCATATCTTGTTTCAGAATCATTAAAGATAAAAACTAAATAAAACAGTGAATTCTGTGATTGAAAGTAACCAGTTGATGATGAGCATGTATAAACAATATATTGAATAAATTTAAATTAAGGTTCTCGATTATGTTACTGACCTCACCTTCCATTGTTCATATTGTTTCCCCTCTTCCAAGTTCTCGCAAGGGTTATTGGTGTTGGTGTTCCAATGCAAATAGGCACTGGCACAAATGTAACATGGTCTGGCATTCAAGCTTGAGAAGATATATTAAATTACATGCAGGTCTTATTAATGTATGCATATCAAGTAATGTTTTTAACATGTCATATTTATTCCTGAGTGTCATTGAGTAAACCTGAAGATGAGAACAAATAATTCTTGAAATGCTTTGGTAATTACAATGTGAACATTGATGAAAAATATGAAATGTATAATTGGATTGCTACTCAGTGCTTTTATTTGGTTGATGAATCCCGTCCATTCTATCTTAAAAAAGCAGACTTAATTATAAAAAAGGAATTTTAAAGAATGGAGAAAAGTAACTTGCCATTATAAAAAAAGCAGACTAAGATAATCAACTTTAGCCTATTTATAAGCACACCTCTCTATCTCATCTCTAAAATGTTTCAGGGGCTCTTTCTTTCGAATCCTTTACCAAACAAACTTCACTGTCTGAATTGATTATAGTCACCAGTCTATACTCTTGTACTAAGAAACTTCATAATTTGTTTGTTCTTACAAAAAATTTAATGTAGATTAAACTGATTCAAGTGAATCATAAGTTTCTAACTGCTGCCTTTAAAAATAAATTCATAATAAACCAACATTTAGTACCAGGGAACCCTCCCACGTTTTTTCCGTCATACTTTTTAGACCAGTTTTCTACAGAATTATGTAACTTTCTCTTACTGCTTATGAAAAAAGTTAACCTCTTAAAAAAATGAAAGAAAAATGTAACATGTTCCTTCCCCTACCCTTTTTTTTTCAGGCACACATTCATCATTATACCAAAGTAGATGGATTTGAAATGGCATCCTTCTTTGAGAGTTTAGAACAACTTCAAGATATCGCAGAAGCTTACAAAGGGCTTGAAACTCATCGACCAGTAATTCCTCATAGGTTTAATGTTCTTTAAGTTTTGTATAATTTTTACACATATTTGCTTTTAATTTTTTTACAGATATTTTACAAATATTTTTCTTTTTATTTAATAAATCTCCCTTTACTATATATTGAATGTACTTTTGCTGTTGAATAAATTATTAATTTTTACAAAATTTTATGTTTATTTTTCCAGGTTTGCTATCTTTGATAATGCAAGCATCTGAAAAATTATTTTGTTTTGATTTTTCTAATGAATATTGTAAATACTTCTTTATTGTGATTTACAGAATGGATGTCTCATTAGAATTTAAGGTGTAAATTAACATAAGATTTTCCTGTAGATATAATTGTAGGCAGAGTTTCTCTTTTCAGTTGTATTGTCAACCATGAGATAGAATACATCAAGAAAATTTATTAGATCATATCATTATTTTTTTATCATAAACATGTGCATCTCACTGCCAAATAATTAAGTGACCAGAAATTAGGTTTTATAGCCTGTTTATATTGGTTCTTTACTTGTTAATTTTCTGCCTTACTTATAGCGCTATTATTACTATGCTATTTTTCTTTTAAATTAAACTAGCCTGCGGTATAAATTTTTTTAAACTTTTAGTTTGTTGCCTGAAGTAAAAAACATGATTTTATATAATGTCCATGTGCTGAATCCGAATTTTCAATCAGTTTACTACTATCACATAAGGTTTTCTTGTGAAATCACTTTACATGTATAATTACAAGTTATTATTTATTTTAAAGAAAAACATATACACAACTTGCTGAAATTCATGTGTATGGTTGTTAATATATTCTAGTAGTGTTTTTGCTTTATTTGGTTTTATTTTCTTCAGTATTGGAAACATACATTTCACACCCATTGTTTCTTACTTGAGAAAGAACTCCTGTTCCTTTTTCTTTTATGTTTGTCTTCAGATATTTCACTCTTTAACTTCCAACATTAATCTGCAAGTAAGCTGATGCTCCAGTGTCCCTGATACCTCCTTTCAAACTCCAGCACATCCCTGTTAAATCATTAACGTTTTTCTTCGTGCAAATATCCCAGATTTTCAGGTAAATAATCTTGGTGAGAAAACAGGAAATGAATTTTCATACTCTTGTTACAAACAAGTTCCTTGTATGCTTCTAGCCTTTTAGCCACAATGTTTTGGTAATTGAGATCCTTGTTACCTCAAAATTTTGAAGCAACTTTACAGAAAGATATCCATGCTTTCTCCTTTTCAGCCATAGTGTTTTTAAATACTGCATCCGACACTAATTTTCTTATGTCAGGACCATTAAATATACCTTATTTTAATTTTGCTTGAGATAGTATTGGGAATTTCTCATATATGTACTTGAAATCGTCTCTTTTCTTATTTAAAGCCTTTACAAATTGTTTCATTAAGCCAAGCTTAATGTGGAGAGGTGGCAGCAAATCTTTAGAAAGGCTTTGGAACTCAACATTCTTACATTTGACTTCCAAACGTACTCAATGTGGACAGTCTTCCTTGTTTTAGTGATCAATTCATGTCCTGCTACCCCACAAGCAAAGAAATCATGAACATTTAGTCAAACAAGTTTGTTGACCCAGCAGCATCATAAGAACTTTAAAATTGCCACAAATTTGTCAGTTGCCTTCACTGCAGTTTATTCGCCATAACATTTGCATATGGTTCTTTGAGGATCTCTGAATAGGCAACAAGTCTCCACGTACTTGGATCATCGTTTGGAAGTCCAAGTTTTAGAATGATCATCAGGCCATCTCAGGTACATAATGCCCATGGGGGCCAGGTAAAAATGGCTGACCGAAAAACTGGCGACACAAATTTGCTTTTATTTTTAGAATTGTACCCCTTCACATCACCTGAACACACCTGCATCAGTCATTACTATGGTTTGACTGCTCTGTCTCCAAATCACAGGGATTCCAAAAGATAGCGATGGTCTTTAGCCACTGACCCAATGACAAAAATGATCTTGCAAAATATTACAAAATCAAATGAATCCTCAATGCATACTCTATATACTTCGTGGGTTGCCCAATGTTTACTTTGATCTCCAAGTTTGATTCCAGTATAGGCAAGATACGATTTTTTAAAAAACCTGTAATATTACACCTCTGCTTAGGCAATGTGAATTTCCCACATATATATAGAAAGTGCTCTGGATCATTAATATATGGGCGATGCAACGTGGTAAATATACTGAGTTCAGTATGTTGTTACAAATTCACAACATTCTACTCCCACAATACAGCTTGAAACTGATTTCTTTTCCACTTAACATATACTAAATGCAATGTGAGAAAACTAAGACTATTAATGTAAGTTTTCATAAAGATAAGATAAAGAGTGTGTCTGCCAGCAAGGATTGGCTATCTACTTAGGATCATGGCAAGGGTGCATGTTATTTCATTCTAACTTCCTGAGAATCCAATAAGAATCATCTGGTGCCCTCAATGTTTACTATAAACACAATGAAAGCGTACTAAATACATTTGGCTTTCAAATCCTTACATTATAAAACTTATCAGTCGTATGAAAATTGATAACTGACAAATATCATATACATGTTACTAGACATAGGACATTAAACACACACACACACACACATATAATATATATATATATATATATATATATATATATATATATATATATATATATATATATATATAAGTATTCATAATTATTAAAACTGGTAATTATGTTTCAGAATAGATACAAGTATTTTCACTTATCTTTATGATTATGATTCATAAATTACGTTATGACGTCTATAACTATTACTCCGGATCTACTATAACTGTACCCGTGCATGAACTCATGTTATACTCAGCTTAAAACAGTAAGTCCCTTCAAGGATACGAGTTGACATATCAATTTCTAAACTTTCTTTTGAATACAATAAATAAAAAATATAAAATAGGATAAGTTTTACAACGTGACAATTTATTGATAGTTTTGGAATATAAAACTTCAAAAGTTATGTATGTGAGTTCACAATTATTTTATTTTGTAGTTTAGATTTGTTTATTGCTATTAGTTATGAAGTTAATGTTTAGAAACTGGAACTTAAAATAAGAAACATTTAATTATTTTTGGAAAAATGATCGAGGGGATCCGGAAATTTCCAAACGGGGATCAAGGGAAGACAGCTATCGTGGCAGAGCATGGCATGAGGTGGGGCGGAGAAGCGATACAATGAAAGAGATAGAGGTAGGTCCCGCCGCAGGGCATGAAAATATTGAATTCCACTTCCTGTAGTATAATTTACTGTAATAAATGCCCGGAGCAACACTGGGTACTTCAGGTAGTTTGTTAATAAAGGCTGTTTAATTACTAACCCCATTACTATATTTATATTTCAGTTCAAGCAGCAAGCAAACTCACATTTTAACAATAGTTTCTTTTAAATGTAAAATGTTATAAGTGTGAATTGATATTTTAAATGTTTCGTGATGAAGATGAAATGATTCTTAATTGCAAAATATATAGCTTTCTATGGCTTTGACCTGTTGTAATATTGTTATATTTGCTTTGACGTAAGAAAATTAATCAATGCCAACAAAATTATTTTCGAACACTCAACCAGTAATTCAAGTGAACCCTACAACTATAAACATAGTAATCGTGAGAAATAAGGAATCATAAAAGGAACCAAGGGGAAACGTACCACCCTAACGCAACCAAATGATGGCTATATTAATGTCTCAGTTTATGACTCAAATCGAACATAAATTGATATTGCCAACGCACAAACAGCAAGTTTGAGTCAACACCTTTCGAGAAAATCCAGAATCAAATCCACAAACAGAAAGTTTGAGTCAACAGCTTTCGGAGAAAATCGAAAATCAAAATCAGCAGCTTTCGGAGAAAATAGAAAATCAGATAGCGGAGCAGTCAACAAGATTAAAGGAGCAGTTGCTAATAAAATTGAGCAACAAATGAACGAATTACGGCTAGATTAGATGAGCAAAGTCATCAACTGTGAAACTTGCCAAAGACTTAGTAGAAACAACCAGGCGTTAGAATTAAAATTAACGAAGCTATTGTTCAAATCAAAGCAGAATTAAAAGAGGATTTCAATACTCAGATACAGCAAAAAAATCTAATTTTGAAGAAAAACCGCTTCATTAAGAGGCGAAGATAACAGTAGTAGAAGATAAAGTGGATAGATCGCTTGAAGAACATAGCAAATCCCATCCAAATTGTTAAGAACTCACAAACAGAAGTTAGTAAAATATTTTGAATTGAAAACTCGAAAGGTAACAACAGAAAATCCAGTTACTTAGAGTAAACAGGAAGTTGAATCGAAGGTAGCTGATATTCAGGAGAAAATCGAGAATATGCCATCGCAAAGGACTACAATAACTATTCCACCGGATTAACATTCAGTGCTCTATAGAGAAAATCCTGCATATTTATTAATGCTGTCGAAAACTTTTTCACCCTGTATAATTTCCTGAAAATAAAAAGGTGACAATTGTTTATCGATGCTCTTATCAAGCGCAAAAGTGTGGGCAGACACACGGGATCCTTTACCTGCTACTATGAATGAATTCAAAGAAAAATGTTTTCAATCGTTACTGAACTATGAAACGGATTAATTTTATGCTTAGTCTAATGTACAATACCTGGAAGAAGGGCACGTTTTAATGCAGGATTACGCGACAGAAACATTAGCTGGTCTGAAATATGATCACTACCAATTCAGAGCATGAAACAGTATGCTTGCTTTTTCGACATTTTCCAACGGGCATACAAATCTCCTAAATGTCAGTTGCCCATGTCAGCAGAAAAACTGATGTGTCAACTAAGATTTTACGGTGCCATTTGAAATGACCGAAAATTGCCTAATATCATCAACTTCATCCGCCATTTTAGTAACAGCAATTGAAGGATACCATGAAACCAACAGTAACAAGCAGAAGGGTAAAAGAACAGAATATGGAAGAGATGAAAAAAATTGTTCGTCGGCACCTAAACAATGCAAGTCGTCGAATGAATCAACAATGGTCGCATCGAAAACATCATTCATCTACAAATTCAACAAGAAATGACAAGATTGATCAACGACCGTCAACATCACGTGATTCCAGACCTTTAATAGGGGAAATTTAAAACAAAAGGTTTGTTCCGGACGGTCGCCCTGGTACAAACCAACTTGTTATCCATGTTGATGAGGTGGCTATTCAGTCCATGGTATTTCCACACGACAGCGAGATCCCAAAGAAAATTTCATTGATGAATAAAAATATCACTAGGCAAAAATGTCCGTTAGTTGAATGTGAAGGGAAGAAAATTCTAGCATCGGTCGACACAGGATCCCCCTTTCCATCATCGTGGAAGGTTTGTTAGAACAACTCACAATGATAAAAGGCAATACCCCATTTCCCCTATGCGCAAGTCATTCATAGTGGCGCGAATAAGAAAGGTCAAGACCATATACCAACCTGTTGCAGTTGACCATTGACGACGGGTGTATGACTGTGTGTATAGTAGTAAAGGAAGTGCTGATCCACTAATCTTAGGAGTTGACTTTCTGCAAGTGATTATTGATATTGCAAGAAATACTCACAGTTCTCGCTAAACGATCCTATAAACTGTCATACACGAGGATAAAGATCTCGATTACCATGTGCACTGCGTAGAGACGAGTAATCTACCTGTGTTAATAAAACAAACGTGCAAAGTAACGAAAATTTAGACGGTCAACAAAGGAAAGTTAACAAAGTTTCTATTAGAATACAGGCAAGTGTTTGAAAAATGTACGAAAACTAACAGCAAATTTTGAATTCAACATCGAATTAACGGATGAGCAACCTTGTGTCGAATAATTATCCTATTCCAGTCGCTTATAGAGAAGAAGGGGACCAATTAATTCAGATTGTTAGACGACCACATCATTAGGAAGGAAGGACGCCTCAACTAAACCCAATAGTGATCGGAAGAAAAAATCTGAGATGTACGCCTTTGTTTGGATGCCAGAAAGCTCAACGCTAAAAAAATCCGTATCGAGACCGCCCCCCAAAGTTGGAATAGATGTTGGTCAAGATAAATGATAGTAAGAGGATGACTAGCACTAACTTCATGGCGTCTTATTGGCAAATTCCTATTGCAAAAAATCTCAAAAATACACGGGTTCATGTACAGAGGAATAAGTTACGTATACCAAAGAGTACCGTTTGGCTTAAAACATGCAGCAGCAGCTCTAATCCTGATGTCTTGATGATGTGGTGAATAAACAATTATAAAGGTCTTCCTTAGTGTTTGTAGACGATGTTGTTCTATTCGCTCAGTCATTCCAAGAACATATAGATGATTTAGAAGTCTCTTTAAACTATTGATTGACCATCACTTGCAACATAATTTGGAAAAATCGAGTTTTGAAAGAAAAAGTAAATTTCTTAGGATATGTTTTGACGACTAAAGGCCTTCAAATGAATCCAGAAAATACAAGGAATTGATTCAATACATCCTAACGTCGGCGAGCTAGAGGATGACAACATTACAAATATTGGAAGATATAATTTTTTTAATTTGAAATGTTTTCGAGAGTAAATTGTAACTCGAATTCTTTCAAGAATTTTTCGTCATCTTCATTACCGAAAAATCTTTGTAGGGGGGATTATAACCGCCCATATGTCGGTTAGATTGATTTTTGAGAAGCATCCAGAACGTCAAGACACGACAAGTTACAATTATAGTGTTACCAAATTGCAAAAGATCGCGCTAGCAGTAAAGGGTATCCTTGCGAGAATTTATTAAAGTTCTGAACGCACTCGGTAGAATGGAGCGACAACCAATCAAAATCACCCTTGAAAATATCAACACTAGCGCGAAGCACGCTACGAAAAGCCTCTCTTTCGCTGCCGATCGCCGATCTGGACGCACCTAATCTGTTCGTGCTGGACGGAGAGGAGAATTCGCCGTATTTCGACGATAAGACGCTTGAAAAGGTAATTCTTCTCATCATGTTAAAATAACGATACCATGTATGAGAGAATTGAGAATTTTAAATAATGAATATTCTGATAAATCATCGTGAACGCATTACGCAGAAATATACTATTTTCTATCAACGAGGAAATAATATATTTCAACGTTCAAGAACGTATACTCGAAGTAGAAAGCATGTACTATAGGAAATGTTTATTTCTATTTCCAGCTTTTTTTTTGTCTTTCGTCTTGACTTACCCCATAAGAAATTCATTATGCGGAGATATTGTATAAAATTGAAGGACTGTGACAGCGATTCACCAGAGCACGTGTTCGCGAAGCAAAGGCAATAATCTTTACAATATTGCAGTCGTAAAGGAAGCCAGATAGCTAATTCCTGAAAGAATTGTAAAAAACCCCTTTTATTTCATTTTTCTATTATCGATAATTTTGTTCTTTTAGTGTGTGTTTTCAATTTATTGTTTAATCGTTTCAAATTGTTCAAAAACCCAAAAATTAGTAAAAGAGTAATTATTAATTGTACGTTCATTGTTTAACGGCATTTTCTTTTTCTTGCTAAATTGTATAAAGTAATAATCTACGTGAAAGTGAAACAACGTCTTGTATATATTTCATTCACTGTTTTAAGTGACAATTTCTTTGAAGGTGTATGTAAAGGGTATTTTGGTATACGATTCTTTTTCGGTAGTTTGTGTTTCCATGTATTATCTTGTACAGGTATTTTATTGTGTTTTTGTAGGGAGGGTAATATAATTTATGTAAAGTGTTTATGCAAGTGTTAAAACGCAACTGAGTTCATAGGTTATCACGAATTGCTAAAGGTAGAGCAAGTGATAGACTTTTCAATGCATTGTGTAAATGTTGATTCAAGTCATTTAACAGAATATATCTAGAACTCGGTTCATAGTTAAAAGATTAACTTGCCTATGTTTCTTTTATTACAAAGCAGGTTAAAAGACGAACTCACTCCTATAGGGCAGTTAGAACATATAATACCATTCCTAATTTTTGGTGTGATGTTGTCATAGCAAGTCACAGGTCAAGTAATACTACTAGGTTACTTGAGTGACCCGCTGTAGGGTTTTTAGAGAATAGTGAAAAGTAGAGCGGTCCAAGCTCAGAGCTAGTGAGTTCAACCGCTGTCTGAAGGATAATTCTAGCGAACGGCTGCTCCGATCGGTAGTTTTCCGAGGTTTCTCCGAGTAACACTAGGTGAATGCCGGAGAAGTGCCTTAATAAAAGGGTCATGGACCGCGCGAGATATTTACTTTCTTTTCCTTGCCTGGAGATCAAGCAGGAGCTTCGAGCTTATTCCCACTGGTGGAGATACATGGTTAAGGAAAACTCCGAAGCCAACGCGTCGGTCGGCGCTGGATCTCGCCTTCCAGCGGGAAAAGTTTGTTGCGACTTTCCGTGATAAAAATGCACCACCTCATTTAACTAATGGCCATGTAATCCTGGTCGGAATCACTAAACATTCAATCAATCGACGATTAGAATGAATTTATCATATGTTTGGGCACACTCCAACATATTCACTGGTTCAGCATTCACTGGGAGAGCATTCAAACAACTGGGAGCATCTATTTGGAACTGCGAGCGTTTCAGATCTTCCTGTGTTTTTTATTTTATTGTTATTGCTATAATTATTGCAAGTGGAAAAGGAGGAATGATGATTTGGGACCAAATCATTAAATATCAGTAGGTAATTGAAGCCTAGTTGTTACAGTGAATAATTTCTTAATAATAAAAATAATATAACACCTAAGATTTGCTTTGCTGCGTCAATTTAATAAGTAAAATTATTTAGGAACTTCAGGAAGATCATAATTATTAACAATATATTATTACTAGTGTATAATGGTAACATTAATCTAAGTGTAATGTCGCTCTATATTGGCGATGAGCGGGCCCCAGCGATCGAGTGCTACTCACCGAGCGTGACGAGTCTGCGAAGCGGTGCGCGCCCGTGCCCGAAAGGTAGCTGTAGAGCAGCGAGTAGTTGGCGGCGCGAGGGCGCTGACGCTAGACCCTTGCCCGTTCTCCTCGGGGCAGCGCGGGACACCATGGAGCCCTGCGCACACACACACGAAAATTGTTCTTTTGCACTCACTAATCTCACTTTTAAGAAGTTGCAAGATTACAATTTTTGCCATTAAGATTCATTTCGTATGCCCGTGTTCCAGTAGCGGTTAAATCATAGTTACGCCCTCCGTCACTCTTACATTCCGCGGCGCCACGTCACCACCGGGCATGGAACGCCGAGCGGTCGCGATGGGTTCGTGGTGGGCCATGGCGAGGGCTGCTGGTCTTCGCCTCCCTTTGGAACTTAGCTCGCTTACGTTTAACAGTGGTAGTGTTCAATGCCGGCAAAATGCATAAATTTCCTGTGGACAGTACCATGGAGAGTCATGTAATTATTTTTATTACATTTTCTTAAAGAAAAATATGATAACGGTATAGTATCAACATTTTATTCAACTTTTTTAGTTGGAATCGATAGGAGCTTGAAATGTGCTGTGCGACACTCGTTTGGAATTTTTAGAAATGAATTCAATCGTCAACTTTTCAGTATCGATGTTCAACTCACTCTGGGTACGAGTGCAAGGTCGCCAGCGTAGCACAGAAAACCTGCTCTCATTCGAGCGTTGATCTTAGACTGGTCTAAGTAGGCGAATAACGTACAAATACTCGGAAACAACAAACGTTTCCACCAGGTTGGTGATGGTAATAAATGTGGGAATTCTGTTTCAGTGTTGTGGACGGTTTTATGCGAAAAAATAAAAGAGATATTCAACATGTTACGTACTATGTTGACGAAGTTGACCTCTTATTTCTTCGGTGTTAAAATGGTTTTTTTTTTTTTTTTTTTTTTTCAATTTTTGTCAAAATTCCATGTGGGTATTTTACCCACCTGAAATATTTTTGCATGGATAGTACCACCCACTGTACCCACCTCTTCCGCCGGCTCTGATAGTGTTTGACCCCCGCCTCTTTATACAGTACATTTTCCCCTGATGTTCTGTCTCGACCCGGGTAAGTTTGGAACTTATACTGGATTATTGCGACGGCTTGTAACGCTATACCTCCTTTAAATTTTGTGAACCTTGTCTGGCCTAGTAGGATATCAAAAGCTGAATGTAATAAACTTGTTGATTGTTGTGGATTTTGAGTTTATTACCCTTTATGGTACACATTCCCATACCCTTTATGATACACAGTGTAAAGTACGAGGTCACTAAACAGAGGTCTACAGAGAGAGAAGAAAAAAAGAAAGAGAAAAAAGGAAAGAAAGAGAAGAAAGAGAAAGAAAGAGAAGAAAGAGAAAGAAAAAGAAAAGAGAAGAGAAAGAGAAGAGAAAGAGAGAGAAAGAGAAAAAAAGAGAGAAAGAGAAAGAGAAAGAGAAAGAGAAAGAGAAAGAAAAAGAAAAAGAGAAAGAGAAAGAGAAAGAGAAAGAGAAAGAAGAGAAAGAGAAAGAGAAGAAAGAAAGAGAAAGAGAAAGAAAAGAGAAAGAAAGAGAAAGAGAAGAAAGAGAAAGAAAGAAAGAGAAAGAGAAAGAGAAAGAGAAAGAGAAGAGAAAGAGAAAGAGAAAGAGAAAGAGAAAGAGAAAGAGAAAGAAAGAATTAGAGGAAGAGCAATGAATGTGGACCACAAATAATCGGAAAATATTATAGCTTCCGATTGTATTTTGAATAATTAACGTGATTCTGTGAATTAAACAAGTTTTCTTAGCAGTTTCAGTACATTTTGACACTTTTATAACGTTTAAAGAGTTTACAACATACATAAAACTGATAAACAAGTACAAGAGAATGAAATAAAAAAGTATACAACATCTACACCCTCCCGTACTTAGTAAGATCCATGTTATTGCATAACTTTTCTAAATGAATACCAAACAATGGCTTAGTCAATTTTCAGTATGAAGTCTGCGAGTTGGTTTTCTGTATCCACTCTTGAAATATTAATTTCTGCAGATGTTACTAATTCTTCAAAAAAAATCGGACGGACCCTGAGAAACGGGGAAAGAGATAGCATTTCATATGTCATGATTCGAAGTGTCTTTGCCACCTCCTTGCGACGCAACGCGATCACATTGTTTGAAGATAGAGACGCCGAGTGGTTGCACACCGCGCTCATGTAAAGAGCGAAGGAAATGAAGCGAGAATGTTATGTTGGTAGTGGTCTACTTCACAGCAGTGAAGTGAACAGGGGTTCGTGAACAGAGTTTTCGCGCTAAACGTCTGCTAAATTTTATCACGCCCAAATTACGACAGAAAACGATATTCTTTCCGCCCAGACGATGTAATACTGAGAACTTCGATACTCAGAAATTCTTACACTGAAGTAAACTATGAGTTCTCAAATAATTGGCTTTCAGAATTTTTTCCTGGTGTCGAGGGGAAAAAGGCGAAAGGAGTACCGGGCGCGGTAGTTCATTCCATCAGCTGGTGTCAGTGAAGCGCCTATGACCGGGAGGTCTAAGTTCAGTCCTGATGGCCACCTTTAACACATCAAGTGCTCCAGTGTATCTCAAAACAACAATAAACTTTATATTTCCAGGTATTTAGTTTGACTTCCTTCTAATCAGCCAATGTTTATCAATCTTGCTATCCCCTTTTAAGAAGATTATAAAGCCAACATCAGCACTGAAACCGACTTCACTTATTAACCTCTCGTCGATATTTAATTCAGTCACGTTCCTTCAAGTTAAAGTGCTCCTGGGTCCAGAATTACTTGAATGTTTTGAATAGTTAACGTAATTCTTTGAATTAAACATGTTTATTAAGCAGGTTTAGTAAGATTACGCTTGTACACTAGATACTCATAACATTTTACAATACAAATCATACATGCAGATCACCACCTAGTACAAAAACATTATCAAAAGTTTACAAAAACTGAGAAAAGAAGTTATTAAATAAAAAAAGGGAATGAAACAAAAGAGAACTCAACACCAACATTTACTGTTTATTCTTTATTAATAAAATGAATCAAGGAACAAGTCAATTTTGGAACTTTTCAGGAGAAAGGAAACATTGAATAATACTCACACATTTTATAGTATCCAGGCCAATTTTTACTTTTTCGTATACGTACGTATATAGGTAGTGTAGAGACCGATACGTATATAGTACCTATACTATAACTAGTATAGAGAAAATTATGATATACCGCAGAAAAAACATTTCGAGATTTAAACGGAAATTGGGTTCTCCAGATACCGAAAAAGTGTTGATTCTTTTTTCAAAACATACGTCCGTTTGAAAACACAACTAGCGCCTAAACCATTCTTATGATATTTACCAAATTGAAGAAAACCCTGTCATTCTAGGGTAATCTTCTCAAAAGTGTCTCCAAATGTTTTCTTCAAGAGATAGTATTAATGCATTGTTTAATATAACGTAAAGGTTATTTTGGGGTTTGTTATTTGAAGCACTTGCATTCACAAATGCAAATCGATGAAAATGTACATATTAAATGCATGAGAAATATTTCAATAAAATTACATTTCTGTAATATTTTAAAAAAGTATACACCAAAACGGACTAGTACAATTAGCACTACCCATTGGACAAGTTTCAAGAAAAAGTTTGAGCCTTTTTGAAAAAATGGCGTTTGAGCGGTTCTGAAATTGTGAAATTTTGGGCTCATTTTCACACAAAACAGATATTTTCGTTACGTATACCAGTTCACTAGCCAAAAAATTCGCTTCCTTTGTTTACTAGAAATGGGTCTTTTTTGACGGTGAAAATTTAAATTATTTTGAGTAGCACTTCACAAATACTAATCACTTCAAAAATATTTCACTGATTTTAAAAACTATAACATCATAGACTCTTTTCATGCAAATCACTTCTTAATATTGCTACTGATTTTACGATTTACAACATTGAAGATTTTTTCAATATACAATAATATTTTTGGTTCTTTATTTTAAATTATTAAATTAAATTAAATTTATCTCAACCTCTTAGTGACTACTTCCTTTCATGGAGTATTTATCAAAGCGATTTAGTGTGATTTCTGGACTGAACAACATATTCTTCTGTTTATAACTGACCATTAGGGTGTCCCAAAAAAAGTTTTTTTTCAGAATTTCGAAACGCATACCCTCTACTTTTTTTATAAATGCCAAAACGTACTTAAATATGAATTTTCATATTTGTAGCATGATTGCAACCCGTGCCGACCGAGCTCTAAAGTTTAATAAAAATGGTGTTTTGACCTAACATTTTGGTTTGATCCAAAACTAATTAAAATGCAACAAATAAAGTAAATATGAGTAAAAATAAAATAAGATCAACATAAACTTTTATTTAAATACAAATTATAATAATAATTAATTAGGGTAACTTCTCTTTAGTGTAGTTTTTTTACAGTCTGGTTACAGATTTCTATGTTCCTGAACACAACGCAACAAAAATTGTTTTTGCTCTTCTTCAGCCGTGATAAGTCCATTAAAATCTTGCATTAATTTAACAGCTCTTTCAGCATTGTCATTTACGACCTTCAAACGACTTATTTGTCTTCTAGCTTCCAAAAAGTAGGATTGTCACCCCAAGAAGATACATCTTCCCGAAGAAAACTGTCGTCGATATGCAGTCGAGATAGAAATTGTTTGCTTCTTTGAGTTACAAAATCATCCAGCGTCATAACTCAAAGAAAGAAAAAACAGTTCAAATAAGCAAAAACTAAGCCACGAAACTTTGAAAAAACAAACAAGAAAATATTAAGAAGAAGAACTACTAGAAATACTAGAAGAAGTCATCGACTCGAGCCGCGGAAACCTACGCGTACAAGAAAATATTGCTTGCTAAACAAATTTTGCGTAATTTCTTCCTTCGATGGGACATAACGTTTAGCGGAATCTGAAATTTCGTCTCTGTTTAAATTATTAATCATTTTTGTCTTGGTTTGGGAATCAACTTCTTCATCAAAGAGTGATAACATGACTGTTTCTTCACACAAATACCATAAATGATGAACAAACTTGCTTATCGCCTTGAACTTATCGCGTCTACTTTTTCATATTCTTTAAAGCTTTCAAAAGCACAAGTCTTGGTTAGGTGCTTTTAATTGCCACTGTGCATTCGAGCCAAAGTTTAGTATACAAGGTGACGATAAATAAGCAAACGTCTTGTAGAGCATTTTTGTCCTTTGCAGTAATTTTAAGTTGCGATTGAAGCAAACATATTTTTATAGAATAGATCGCCTAGCCATGCATCCGCTTGATGCAAAGCTCCGGGGCTGAGTTTAGTTTATTCTCTGTATCTCCTCCTAAGAACACAACGCATAGTTCAACCAATTCGCGGTAATCGTCTCTAATAAAAGGTTTTTCCAGTTCAGTCTTATACAAAGTTAACAAAGATGTAATGTTTGTCTCAACAATATGTGCTTTAACGAAATTCAGAGGTGGCTCAATGTTATCGGTGTTAATATTTTTCCAATTATCTCTTAACTTTTTGAAAATTGGAATATCTGGGCTACTTGTAATTTGCTTTACCTTGGTTTCAAAAACAGCTTTAAGGACCAACTCATAAATATGATGACAAGCAAAAAGCAGCAATTCCCTTTCTAAAGTCTGCTCCAAAATGCACAAGCTTCACTGAAACGGCCAGTATTTGAAGCTGTTGTATTGCAGCACATTATCTGTACTTTATCATGGGGTTCCAGTCAAAGAGTGCAGTTGAAATGGCTTTAACTTGATGTTTTCCAGAAGAACTCTCCAATTTTGGTACTGCAAGAAGCTGTTCTCTATCGTCAAATGAAGCAATAATTGGCAAGCAATCTTCTTTTGAACTTCGTACATCCAATCCAGGTAATAGTTTTCCATCCCAATGGACTGACTACGTCAGGCAAATTATTCTGAAGTCGTTTTATTGCTCTGCCCTGGATTTTCTCGCCTGAGTACGAATTCGCTGAATCGAGATTTGTTAATACGGAAATCTTCTGTTCAGACCAAGCGCTTCTACAACCGCATGGAGAATGTAAACTCAGTCCTTATGCTTAATTAGCATTGATCTAAAGCTGCTACCAGTTTAGGAGTTATGAAGCTTTCGTGCCTCTTTTAGAACTTTTTCAGGGCAAGGAATCTGAGTACTAAGTCCAGAGTTCGAAATCTGTTCCTCATCCGAATTCCTCAAGACATTCCAAGCTATCTATCGAAGAAGTAGATGCAACAGCCAATAACTCTTTTTGTTTTACCTTTCTTTCCTCTTCTTCCAATCGTCTTTGCCTAACTTGTTCTTCTTTCTTCGCCAATTTTTTGTCAATTCCACCTAAGCATCCCGGTCGACCTGGCTCTCTCTGTTTCCTTAAACATTCTTTGTCTTCCTCCATCTTCATTCTGTCGAAAGCATCATCATGTGCAATATCAAATAAGTTATCACGGTCTTTACAAAATTATTTTCACGGTTCTTGAACGTCACCTGAGTTTTCTTACAGTTTTTGCTGCTTCCTCCAAACATAATATAAATCAACAAGTTTCTTCACGCAGTTAGGAAATGCCTTCGTAGGAATTCTAGCTTTTCCCAAAATATAATGCACTCTCATATAACACGATTCGCACTTTCACCATCAATCATCTTGACTTCACGAATCTTGTAAAATAAAACGGTGAGAACTTGTCGATTAGATGGTAATTTTGCACCATTTATCTGGTGGCTTGGAAGTCCGATAAGGTAAATATTTTGTTTATCACTTCGTAATTCCACAGACATCTTCACACAATAAACAACAACGCACTAATAATGTTAGAAATCACGTATGCAATGACAATTGAAACTCGCTGTAACAAGTCACAGCGCTGCACCCGCGCAACTTGTATGGACAAGTTAAAAATTCAAGTCGGCACGGGTTATCGTTTATAAATCGGGCTAATATTTATTTCTAGACTATATTAGGTCAATACGAAAGTTTTGGAAGGTATGCGTAAAATATATTGAAATTGAAATTTAAGGACACTCTACTGACCATTGTTTAAATAATATATTTATTTATTTCAATTATGCCTGATAGTGGAATCAAGTAGTTTCGAAACGTTGCGCTATGTATTATGTAATTAATATTAATATGAACTAGTGGTGCTGAATGTCTCAGACTTTCTCGTAGAAATTAGTTTCCTAGTCTGTATCGTCTGGTTTTCAGTTTTGTCCCCATCTCTCTTCCCGGTTGGTTCCTATCGGCATCAAAAATACTTTATTACAATTTATTAATTTTTGGGATTTCTAGTAGCAGAATATAACTTATAGTGCTACAACAGAACATACAATGGAGCGTAGTAAAACAATTCTTTAAAGTATACAAGAAGAATTACATAAATTAAGTGAAAGTGATATATTAGTGACTCTCATGATATATTAGTGACTCTCTGAGATACAGTTAAAATCAGGACTTGCAAAATAATTTGAAAACAAAGTATATTGGCAAATGAACACATAGCATTTCATGTGCTCTACATTGGAAGTGATAAAACGATATTAATAGAAAATGTATGCAGCTTGTTTTGTCCAAAAAGAATTTATGTTTATGTATAATCCTCCAGGTGGGGAAAGTAGACCTCGATTCTTCTTATTTGATTGTGTAAATCATATATATATATATATATATATATATATATATATATATATATTGAGACGAACCGGTAAGCCCCGCTTGTTCGCAGTAAATTTATTTGCAAGGACAGGTGTTCTTTTTCGTGAATGGGCTCAGGTTATTAATCAGACACCACTGTTCCGTGAACAAAATAAACATGGATGATTTATTATTCTACACAAATCACTACTGATTACAAATATCTGTGGTGGAGTTTATCCTTTTCTTTACCTCACCCAGAATCACTGTTAGTTCTTTCGATCTTACATCGATCGAGGAAATATTTACCGTTTAATACTCCCCCCTCGAGCGTCGGCGGCTTCGGGGACTCTCGAGTTGTCTCGTACTCCTTCGCTGTGCTGCCTATGCCCGCTCCACTGGGGGCCTGCCGATGCGATGCGTTGCGTTTCAAGCACTTTCTCCAGCGTAATCTTTTATTTATTTTATTTATTTTTATTTATTTTACGTCAAAAAACAGTTAAAAACTGCGTATGACGTGCTATGGGAAAAGTGATTGTGTGCACATTTTCAAAATTCTGTGATCTCTACACTAAGTCATATATACTTAAATTTTGAATTTTGAATTTTGAAAGAGAGAAAACAACAAAACTCCGTGCAGTAAAATCTATTTTCAAAATAAATAAGCAATAAATTTTGAATTTTGAAAGGAGAAAAAACAAAACTCCATGTAATAGAATCTATTTTCAAGGATAAATAAGCAATAAATTTTGAATTTTGAAAGGGAGAAAAAAACAAAAAAACTCTCATGTATTAAAATCTATTTTCAAGGATAAATACGCAATAAATGTTGAATTTTGAAAGGAGAAAAAACAAACAAAAACTCCCATGTAATAAAATATTTTCAAGGATAAATAACAATAAATTTTGGCTCTTATTACTTCCTGCCGCGACAACATGGAAACCATAATTTGAATAATTGTATTTCCCACTGAATTCTAGAAGACGTCACAGAAAATGAAGTTACATTTATGTCCAGAAGAAAACAAGGGGCCATCTCAGCATTTGCTCAATGGATCAGGAAACTGACGAAAAACCTGATCGAGATGGGGTCATTGACCCGAAGCTGTAGTACAATAGTTGTTACAGGTTGTTTATACTCATTTATACAGTTCAAATGGTAAATAATGCATTATGTATCATTGTTAAAATTAATGTTACTTTTCTTGTGATGCTCAGTATAGTCTCTAATTGTATAGAAACAGTTATGCAACAGAAACGATTTCATTGGATTTAAACTTTCTATTGAATTTAATCGTTTAATGTCATCTGGCAAAGTGTTGTAAAATAATGTACATGTATTGATGTGAATTTTTGTAATGAGCTGTTGATACTGTCACCTGATGAATATGATTTCTACGTCGAGTGTTATAGTAATAGACTTCGGCATTTTCTGAAAATATATTCCCGCCCTTGAGCAAGTCATTTTTTACAAAAACCACTGATTCGTAAATAAGAAGACACGGTAATGGTAGAATTCCTAGATTAATGAAGAGAGGCTTACATGAATCACGTGGTGGGATTTGGTTATTATTCGTACAATTCGTTTTGTAATCTAAAAGTCTGGGAGCTATAAATAAGAAAATTTTGGCTCTTATTGTATGTAAAAATTTTGGCTCTTATGTATTTCCCCAGAATATTATGCCATATCTCAGGCGGGAATGAACATTCGCGAAGTATACACAACGAGCAGTATGAAGGCTGACTGAATTTGCAAGAATTCTGAACGCGTAGCATAATGAACTTAATTTTGTATTCAACTCATTTAAATGGACGTTCCATTTAAGGTTTGACTGAATTGAGAGACCTAAAAATTTTGTTGCCTCAACATCAGTCAATGGTACACTGTTCATTTTCAATGGAGCACAGAATTGTTTATTTGAAATGGAAAACTGCATTAAAACCGTTTTCTTTTCGTTTACTATTAATTTGTTATTTCGGAACCAATTTGAAACATCTGATATTGTACTATTTACTGTTTCATTATTGCAAAGGATGTTCGTATCATCTGCAAAGAGAACCGTTCTTCCGTTTCGAATCGTCGAGGGCATATCGTTTACGTGAAGTAGGAACAGAATAGGGCCTAAAATCGATCCTTGAGGAACTCCACATGCAACGGGCAAAGAGTCGGAAAGGTGCGTACGTAATGTTCCATCATTCCAGTAAGGTATTTCAACTCTCTGAGATCGTTGTTTAAGGTACGAACATAACCAATCTAGAGCAATACCACGAATTCCATATGAAGGTAATTTTGAAAGTAAAATGTCATGATCAATGACGTCAAAAGCTTTTGAGAGATCTAAAAATAATAAAATAAGCCTCGTTTTGATCCAATGATGAGGCGACATCTTTAAGAAAAGAAAATATAGCTGTTTCCGTTGATTTTGATTTTCTAAATCCATGTTGGCAATCTGAAAGCGCGTCGTGTTTAATGAGAAAGGTTTCCATTCGTACCTAAAAAGTCTCTAATATTTTGAAAAAACTGATAGAAGAGAAATGGGCCGATAATTTTGAATTTCATTTTTGTTGCCTTTTTGAAAAGCGGCTTAATTTTAGCTGTTTTGAAAATATCTGGAACGTTCCAGTGCATAAAGATGCATTAAATATGTGAGTTAACGGGTGTATAATGGCATACGACAAGTCTTTAAAAAGAATCGGGAATTCATCTAAACCGGATGAATATTTATTTTTTAGTTTACCGATTATTTTGAGAATTTCATAGGAAGAAGTTTCGAAACGAACATTGTGTCTAAAATTTTGGGTGAACTGTCTGTTTTGAATTTTGTGCCTGAAGACCCTAGTGAGATCGGCAGCAATTCTCGAAAAGTATTGGTTGAAGAGATTAGCTACTGTTGCCGGATCGTTCACATTTATATCGTTATATTTTAAAACATCATTCTCTACGGGTTTTCTAGTTGATTTGGTAGTATTTTTATTATATTCCACATTGCTTTAGTTTTATTATTTGAACGGGTTTTCAAGATGTTCTAATCCCTTGTGTTATTTTTCCCACGGTGCCTCTGCGCCTCCCGCTGAACTCATTTAGTTCACCCAGATCTACTCGATGTCACCTTCCGCGAGCTGACAAAGGCCACTAATTATTCAAGGTACAGTTTGCTAGCACGTGTCTCACCATTTCACGAGGCTACTAGTCTCGTGTCGTACTCCTGTGCACACAAGTTCTCTCGATCAGTACTGCCCCGGATTATAGCTGTTACCTGGCACTACGTCCGAGCTACTAATGATGGTTATATCCAGCACAACTCGTCCGTCAATCACTTTTGCAGCGCTCATTCGTTCGCGACACTATTCTACCTTGTTCGAACGCGGGGCAGCCCCAGGTACTTCCTTCCACCGGCGACCGGCCGTACACTGAAGCCTCGCGGCATCTTTTCTCACGCCTTCGGCCAACCAACACCACTTCGCCGCCCGTAACTGTTTCTTGTGGCTGCGGCGCCCTCTGGCAACCGTTTTGCCGCGGGTTACTTGTTGTAACACCGTTTCTTTAGGCAGAAACGCGCTGTTTCAATATATATATATATATATATATATATATATATATATATATATATATATATATTATGTGTGTGTGTGTGTGTGTTAACTACAATTTTACTTCGCATTTCTGTTTCTATGGCCTTCTTAGGCGACCATCTGAATGATTGCTCAGGTCTTGTATGTCTAGGTGGTGCTTTGTCCACCTGTCTGTCTGTCTGTCCGTCCGTTCGTCCGTCCGTCCGTCCGTCCGTCCGTCCGTCCGTCCGTCCGTCGTCAAACCTAGCGCCTAACCCACACGTACGATATTTACCCTGCCCATAGGCCTCTAATTAAACTTTGAAATTTGAAAAACATTCTTTGAAATTTGGGAGTATTTTACGTGAAGCTCCCCGGACATATTCAAGATTTTTTCAAAAACAGCTCCAAATTGTTTCTTTAAATTTTTGGTAGGGATAGTACCAAATGCATTCTATTTCATGACATAAACTTCATGTCGTTCCGTTATTGTTTTTTCAAAAATTACTAAAATGTGACTTTTTTTACTTGTCTCTCACGGAAATATTTACACTAGAGACGATTTCTTCACTTTATTAGATTTACGAGTACATCTGCTGTGAATAATGAAAATAAAGTTTCTCAGAAACTCGACAGTTTTCTATGAGTCTAAATTCCGAGTATAAATGAGCTCTAAATTCCGCATTTTCACAAACGCTCAAACACCATTTTTTCAAAAATGGCTCCAAATGTTTCTTCGACTTTTTTCAATGGATATACAATGGATTTCTATTTGCACTGTTTAATATGACGTAAAGTTCATTTTGCTGTATCGTTTTGTTTTTGAAAAAACTGTACAAATGTTTTTTAATATGTCATCACATTAATATTCACATTTCCATCAGTTATTGTATTATTGCATTTGTTAGTGGAGGGACATCAAATGACTTCAAATGACGTTTTTCGAAATATTAATAGATTTCTGCCAAAAAGAGCTTAAATTTCTCATTTACAGTAAAGCTTACACGCCATTTTCTTAAAAACTACTACAAATTTTTCAATGAAACCTATTTTGGACGAACCTTTACTCTTCGTTAATATTCTTGAAGTAATGATTGTACTACTAGAAAAGCCAAAAGTTGAGAAATTGTCAAAAAATGTACTTTGGGCGACGATATATGGCAGCTGGCCAGATAATGGAGTACGACCTTACAGCCAGACAACACCAATGAAATTAGAAAAATTTGGTTCCAGAAAGTTTGGGCCATTTGGTAGCACCTCGAGTTACTTTCTTGTATACGTACATATAATATACGGAGTAATATACGTAGTATAGAGAAAGTTATGTTAACTTTGCGAAAAAATAAAGATTTTCGACAGAACAAAAATCATTGCCTGGCTCTGGTGGCAAAAAAGAACATAAAATCAGTTGCTAAATTAAGAGAAAAATACTCCAAAACGTGGTGTAGCCAGAATTCCTTTTTTGTGGGTTCTTGATGCCGAAAAACGAATTGGATACAGCAAAATGAATAATAGGCAATTTCTTCGTATTATTTTATTTATGAATATATGTAATTTAAATAATGTGAAATAAAGTTTCTCGAAAACTCAATCGTTTTCTCTACAAATGAGCTCAATATTCCGCAGTTTCAGAAACGTTCAAACGCCATTTTATTAAAAATGGCTCCAAAATTGTTCTCGAATTTTTTCTATATAATAGTGCTATATGCGCTGTAACATATTACATTACATCATATTACGTAAAGTTCATTTTGGTGTATTCATTTTTTTTAATAAAATACCTCTCACTTTTATGTTATTTTCATCGATTTATATGCATTATTACAATTGTGAGTGGGAGTTCTTCAAGTAATTTAAAATGAAGCTTTTCGAAAACCCAATACGTATAAAAAACTTAGAAATCGTGTAACCCAAATGTTGATAAATGCCAAGATTAAATATTATTACTCGAGTTTTCAAAATAACCATGATTCAAAATTGCTCTGGAAAAAATTGCGCACTTTAGGTATTGGAAATATTCGAAATTCAACAGAAATAAATATGTCACTTGATTTGCTAAATCATGCTTTTGTTACGCTCGCGCAGCCAAAATCCAACCTAAAATCACAAACTTTATCTATGCTGCAAGCACAGATATTGATATTAAAGACACTTTGTGCTTTGCGTCAGTAACACCCGCAGAAGTCACTAAAATCATTTTCAGTCGTAAATCAAACGCATCTGGCTCTGACGAAATCAATGCAAAGTTGCTGAAGCTTGGAGCTGAAGTAGCACTCCCTGCAATAGTGGACATAATTAATTTCTCACTAATGAGCGGCGAATTTCCCTCGGCGTGGAAGACAAGCGCTTGTCCATCCACTTCTTAAAAGCGCCAATCCTACGACGCCAGTTGATTACCGCCCAATTAGTATCTTACCTACAAAATCAAAAGTTCTTGAAAAGATCGCCAGGATCGAACATCACCTTCATAATTTCAGTATTTTAAATACAAACCAGTCAGGTTTTAGACCCGGTAAAAGCACAGGAACTGCGCTACTTAGTGTTATTGAAGACGCCAGAAATGCAATGGGCAGCGGTAAAATCACAATTCTCGTTCTTCTCGATTTTAGCAAGGCATTCGACTCGGTCGACCACGATATTTTATTAGCAAAGTTGAAAAACATTGGATGTGCCTCATCCACACTCAAATGGTTCTCCAGCTATATACCGAAGCGGCAACAAAAAGTTGTGTACGGTGACAATGTGTCGGGTATCTTGCCACTAGCACGCGGTCGCACAGGGCTCAGTGTTAGGACCTCTTGCTTTCCTAATTTATGTAAATGATATAGAAAAATCAATAAAGTTGTCGTCATCACATGTACGCTGATGATCTCAATTGTATATTAGCTGAACCCTCCTCTCGCGTTTTGAACTTGCTCAAAAATCAACGAAGACCTTCACAGTCTGTCCTCTTGTCATCATCATTGGGCTAGCTGTAACCCCAATAAATCTCAGTGTCTTCTAATCGGTTCCAGAAACTCCTTAAAAAAGCTATCAATCTCCGCTCGCTGACATTTGCATAAATGGAACTCCCCTACCGTGTTGTAAAGACGTGAGAAATTTTGGTGTGTATATGGATAATACTCTTAACTGGAATGTGCAAATTGATAAAATCTGTCAAAAAGTATTCGCGTCCCTGCATGTTCTAAAACGCATGCGTACATTTTTACCTATAAAAACTCGTCAGACCCTTATAACATCCCTTCTTTTGCCTCATTTTGATTACTGCGATTTCCTACTAACTGAAATAAATCTAAAACAGCAACGTAAGGTACAAGTAGCTCAAAATGCATGTATTCGTTTTATTTTCAACCTTCAAAAATATGATCATATTTCAACCTTTTATGCCCATTCTAAAATTCTTAACGTTCATAAACGGCGTTTACTTCACTGCCTTCTCCTCCTTTACAAGATTTTAAACAGCACACATCATACCATCCTATCACAACGATTTCAAGTTATGAAGCTACATCGTGCCCGAGCGTCACGCCTTTTGTATTCCGCATCACAATACCACTGCGTTTAGCAAATCATTCACTGTCACTGCCATCCGTGCTTGGAACAATCTCCCCTCTACTATAAAAAATTGTCACTAACTGGATCCATGAAAATAATACATAACAATAGTCCTACTACTCGCTTGCCAAAAATTAGCTCTGGGTGGACGCTGCACTACGTCAGCACTGTGATGTATTCATATTTATTCTATCCCACCTATCGTACAAAGTTCTACCCATTTCTTAAATAAATACTTTCATGTCATCCTTAACGCCTTCTCATATCTCTTTTTCTCTCTCTTTCTTTCTCTCTCCTCTCTCTCTCTCTCTCTCTCTCGATAGCTAAAATCCTCGCTCTTTCTTTTTGTGTTCTTGTTCTCTCTTAGTTTTAATCCTAGGTTACTTTATTCTCCCTTCCCTCCAATTTTCAAACTATTATCTAACTTTTTAGCTTTATAAAGTAAACTAATCTTTTAGAACAAAAATATTATTCCTCCTCCTATTTTTACATTTATCATTATATTTAAAAAATGACATCCATTACCAGCTATATGCCTCTACTCGTACACTCTTTCAATCATTTTTAATAACATAAAGAACAAATTACATCTCATATGTCACTTTTATTGTAGTACCAGATGTATGCGTAGCTTTGTTGTGTGATTATGCATGAGCATTTGCTCATATTTGTATGTATTCAAAATATTATAATGATATGCTTTTAATTTTGTCTACATATGTTTCAGTAATTTGCAATATTTCTGTTCCAGTTATTCACCTCTTACAAACTGCGCCATACATTTGATATAATATTAAATTCAAAATATTTTGGTTTTTTTCTTTCTTTGTATTTTGTGTGCACTGAAATTGTTTACTTGTATTGTGTCTTGGTCTTAAGCCACCATCCTGATTGAGGTTGACCTGGGTTTACTCAATCGCTTAAGGCGCATGCCGGGATGGTCCCTTGATTGCAGTCCCAGGAATAAAGGTAGAATAAATCGTTGGCTTACGGGTGAGGGATGATGAGTCGGGTTTTCGGGTCTTGGGAATACTCTAAACGGTAAAAATTTCCTAAGTTCTTAAAATTTTCCAATTTGTTAGTTTGTGGAATTTTTTAACTGTTAACTTTTCCTAAAAATAAATTGATTATATCTACATTTTTAATTTCTTTTTTTTAACTTTATTTAAAAACCATATAGTTTTACGACACTTTATCATACGTTTCAGTTAATATTAGGAAATATACGCAAAATCATTTATCATTATCTCTCAATGTTTTCAGTTTCTCTCAGGGCTTGAACTCTTGCTTGATATGTCTTCGCTTGTATGCTGACGAGATTCCCTCCCTTTCTAGTTTTTCTAGGGGTAATTCAAAAATACGTACGCAATTTTAGCTTCTTCAAAACCTCAATGAACCAATTAACAGAACTTATTAACATTTCACTGATTCTTTTTCTCCTTTTCTTTCTTTTTTTCTTCTTTCATTTCTCTCTACCGTTCCATTCATCCCGATTCTTTTCCGATTTCCTATCAAACTCGTTTCCCCTTGCTTTCACTCCTGTCATCCGTGTGAAAATATTCTTCCAAATTGCGTGCGTATTTTTCATTGAATGACTCCCTTTATTATGTACTATTGTAGTATAAATTCTGAAAGTGGTCAGGCGGAAGAGCAGGCTAAATGGCCTGAGCCTCGCCACCAATAAAGATATTTATTTATTTATTTATTTATTTATTTATTTATTTATTTATTTATTTATTTATTTATTTATTTATTTATTTATTTATTTATTTATTTATTTATTTATTTATTTATTTATTTATTTATTTATTTATTTATTTATTTATTTGTATTTTATTTATTTATTTATTTTAGATTATTTATTTATTTATTTATTTATTTATTTATTTATTTATTTATTTATTTATTTATTTATTTATTTATTTATTTATTTATTTATTTATTTATTTATTTATTTATTTATTTATTTATTTATTTATTTATTTATTTTAATAGTTTCCTGTGAAAAGGAGCTTCAAATTTCGTATTTACAGCGATCTCGATTTATTACAGCTTAATCACGATTTTCTTAAAAACCACTTCATACTTTTCAATGAAAATGTCTATTTAGGACGAGTTTTTACTCTTCTTTAATATTCTTGATGTAATATTTCGGTTGTACAACTAGGACGACATTTCGGTTGTACGACTAGCAAAAAGTTCAGAGAAAATGTCAAAAAGAATGTACTTTGGGTGACGATAGATGGCAACTGGTCAGAGAATAAAACAAAACCTTAAAGCCAGACCACACCAATGAAATTAGAAAACCATACTAGGAGAAAGTCTGTGCCATTCTGAAGGAACACTAGTTTTTTATTGTTATTTTGCTTCAGTTTCGAGGATTATTTTTTTCTCATCTTCAGGCTAGAACATTATTTTTAATGAGAAATTTGTTACGAAAATGTAATTACGAATATAACTAGTTATTTGTCCTTCATCACAGAAACAGTATTTAAATACACATGTCATTACATGTGACATGATTTGTAATCATGTTATATTCAACCTGAGTATTCAAACTTTTTTAATTCCCCTCAGTCTTCCAATGTACACTTTAAAAAAACCCTGACATTTTATTCTATAAATTAAATTTTGTAATTAAGTTTTTTCTTCTTAGTCTTTTAGATTTATTACAATGTTTTTTATCACTCACACTAGTATATAATGTCCATTTGAATTTCGTTTTTAGTTATTACAATTTGACATTGTATAATAGTTTTTAGTTAAACACTAAATTCAATTGCTTGAGTCTCAGGTTGAATCTAACATGTTTACAAATCTACATGATTGTAATTTCAATACAAATTTGATATAATACATCTTAGGTATCTTATTTATTCTGTTTAATTGTTCTACCAATAGACTATCATTTCTCAATAGTTGTTTATCCTTTCTACCTATAGTTTTTCTGTAATATGTTACAGAATATGCCATGTTTGCTTATAATTCTATTTTTGAATATTATATGATAAAATGTATATAATATTCAACACAAAAATGATATACAAAATAAATCATTACTAACAATTTTTAAAAGTTTTATAATATAATCAGAAGGTAAGCTCAAAGAAGTATATTGAGTAATCTTACCATAATGTTCTCCTATTTAAATACTATGTTTTTGTGAAGTACAAATAACTAGTTATACTTGTAAATTCATTATTTAACAAATAACTCATTATAAATAATATTCTAGCCAGAAAATGAGAAAAACAATTCTCCAAACTGTTGCAAAATAATAAACTAGAGGTGCAAACGAATGGCACAGACTTTCTCGTAGACTTTCTAGTTTCCTTGGCGTGGTCTGGTTTTAAGGTCTTCCTCCTTTCTCTGGCCAGCTGCCATCTATCGTCACCAAAAGTACATTTTCTCGACGTTTTCTTAACTTTTTGGTAACTTAATACTAGAACCGAAATATTACTTCAAGAATATTAAAAAAGAATCATACCTCGTCTATATTAAAAAAAATTTCATTGAACATTTTGAAACCATTTTTAAGAAAATGGCGATTAAGCATAACTGTAAATGAGAAATTTGAAGCTCTTTTTCACAGGATTCTATTGAGTTTACGAAAAACTTCATTTGAAGTCCTTTCATGCAATTCCAGTTACAAATGTAATAATGTATGCAAATTGATGGAAATGTGCATATGAACGGTACAATTAGCGAACAGTGCAATTAGCACTATGCTTTGGAGAAATTTGAAGAAAATATTTGGTGCCATTTTTGAGAAAATGACGTTAGAACGTTTCTGAAAATGTGGAATTTTGAGCTAATTTTTACTGAAAACTTGTTTTTGAGAAACTTTGTCATTATTAAAAGCACTTGTACTCATAAACATAATGCTGTGAAATAACTACCTCTAACGTACGTATTACTGACGTGAAGTAAGACGACAAGTAAAAAGAATACATTTTTGAAATTTTAAAAAAAGAATAGACCACTAAACTGGGATTCTGTCAACACCACGTGTTAGGGAACTTTTTTCTCTTACTTTAGCAACTGGTGTTATGCACTCTTTCGTTACCGGATCCCGGCAATGAATATTTTTCCTCCGAAAATGTGCCGTTTTTTTGCGCAGCATTACACAACTTTCTCTATACTACGTATGTTTCTCCGTATACGAGCAAGTAAAAAGCGCTGATCAACTGATGCGGAGCAGTGTAAGGGGTTGGCTGATTTACCTGCGACGCCGCGGCCAGGTGCAGGGGCAGCAGCAGCAAGAGCAGCAGGCTGCGCGGCGGCGGAGCCGCATCCCGACGCGGCGGCAGATGCAAGCGCTGTGCCGTGGGTGCTCGCTCGCGTCGACGCAAGGGTGGAGGCGTTGGCGGTGGCTGCGCGCGCCGCTCGCTCCCCCGCGGCTGCCCACGCACCGTCACTTGCAAATAGAGACATGTATACCCACCCACCGTCTCTCTTGTTTCCTTTCTCTTGACGGTAATCCTTTCTTTGCAAAAAAGTGCTCTTAGCACCCGCCTATTTCCGAGCTATTGTATTTCCTGGCATTTGTGACATCTCGATTGACGTGATATAGTGATGATTTATTTTTATCCTTTGGTAAGATTTACACGTTTCATTTGAAAAGGAAAGTTGAATGTCGTGAGTATTGTCACTTTATTTTTGCTTGTCTTTCAATTTATATATTATGGAAATGCTTTTTAATTTCAAATATCTGTGCATTGAACTATTTTAGCTGTGTGATGTTTGGAGAGGGATAAAATATTCTACGAAATAGTATGTACGCTCATGTATGTACTTAAACATGGTATAAACATAAACAATGTATTGAACCCTAAAGAGTTATTTCTTGTTGAACCCTAAAATATTGTTTGTTGTGCTTTTCAAACACTGAAGTAATTAATGTTTCTTCCGAAACTCGTATAGCGACACGCATTTTTATACTGAAAGGAAATCTTAGTTGTGGTACACAATTCCGAAAACTGTTGTTTATTGAATATTTGCATAATCTCAGAGCATTTTCATTCGCATGCTAAGTAGACAAACAAGAGCTGGCATTGTTATTAAATATATCCAAGCAACGAAAGTATTCTGGAAATGTGAATAAAGTATAAAAACTCATTATCTTTAATTAAAACCTTAATTCGTTCAATATTCAAATTACAATAGGTTATTGTGACGGTTCAGAGGCACTCCGTATATATAATGACACGTTGTTTAAATAAAGTGGCGCGGGAAAGCATAAACAATCGACTGATCGCGTGCGGCGAACATCTTATTTATTTTAGTACTCTGGAATAAATAAACTTGAAAAATAAACTAATGCTTGTAGAAGTAAATAGCAAAGAACAAATAGAAATGAACAAAACAAGTGGGCGTTAAGTTCGTTATGGAAAACTTCGAGAAACTGCAATTTACGTACTCAGGTAACTAATGAATATGGACAACGGAGTTAAGTGCGAATGGAATTTTGTTGTTTTGAGGAAAATAAGTGTAAAGAGGTTATTGAACTTAACAGAATTACGAATTTTCGAAGTATAATTTACAAACTATAAACGTTTAAATAGGAAATAACTTAAGAAAAAACGGAATTTTATGGGAAACAGATCAAGACAAGTGAAAGCGAACAATGGCGTTTCGTTTTATAAAAACTTAGTCGAGGTGAAAAACATAGACAAGAGGCTGAAAGTTGACCAATGTAACAGGTAGTGAAGCACTTTACGTTAAACGGTGCAAATGGCAGACATTGAAATGTTTCAGGAGATACAAATATGGATATAGAATTGACTGAAAACATGATTTTTCTAATGGAATTGAATGGAGCTAGCGAATTGGAAATGCAGTGAGCAGTGGAAGACTCTGAAAGGAAAGTGGCTATTTTAAACTTTTCATTTGCTGATTTTCGGATTCAACACTCACATGTAAGGGGGCCAACAATTATACTTTTATTCATGGGGAAACAAATTCAATTTAGTAAACCACGTCCATTAGGAAAACAATTCGCACCGTAACAATAAGGTTTTGAAATATATTTAAGTGTCAATGTGTAAATATTTTTATTTTATTGTCAAGCGTATATATTGTAATGATTCGCAAGACCCAGAACGTGAAAAATAGAAAAGAACAGAACTTTACTGGTGAAGGAGAAATTAAGTATGCAAAGAAAACAATAGACGCAACGCTGCGTGCTTATAATTTTCAGAAGGCAGTAGAAACGTAAAGGGCGGAAATAGGCAACATAAACAATGAGTAGAACCCTATTTTTGAAACAGTTTAAAGCAAAAATCAAGTAATTCGAGCCACGGGTTCAAGAAATATCAGAAAGTGTATAATTGTATGTAACATTTAGAACGAAGATGGCACCCATTGTTATGCTGTTGGAAGTGCAAAAGAAACTCAGTTTTTATTGAATATTTCAAGAACACTTGGTCGGATTAACGTCAAACTTTCTGGAATTATAAAACAGAAAATTTGAATTAGGGCAAAATTAGTCACGGCACGGAAGAATTTGTATGGGACTTGAATTATTTCAATATTTACATTTATAACGTGGGGATTAAGAGAGGAAATGACGGTCGCAAACGATGGAAGTATGAATTTCTAACATGTACCGTGATGGGCGGGTGTTTTGAGAAAGAAAGAAACGTTGTCGGAATGTAGACCAACAGTGTGAAAAAGTAGTAAGAAGGAGAACGAGTTGAGGTTTGGTCGCGAGCACACGCGTTATATCGTCGTGTTGAAATTTTTTTGAATTTCTTAAAATATTCAGTGGAAGTGTTTTTCGAGAGTTTTATCGAGTAAAAGAAGTCATTGGAACATTGTGGAGATAAAATTTAAATTATTTTTTTGTTAAATTCACGGGCAAAATTGTGAAAACATTATTTCGCGTAAGTAAGACGTGGCGAACATTAGCGAGAATGTGATTAGTCGCGAAAACAATAACCGGGACTGTAAGCAACGGATTTGAAAGTGAATTAGTGGCGTCCAGGAACTGGTGGCATCCGAATTGGAATTTCGTCCACGGGCGGTGCACGAGACACCGGGCAACGGCGGCCGCTGACAGTGCGCGACGCCGCAGCAAAGGGAAGTTGCATGAGTTGCATATATACTTTTTTTATGCTCGAGACAAAAATCCGCCAAGATTCTGTCGAAGATCAAGTTTTGGCGATTAAATTAATTAAAATTATAATCATAAGATGAGGTCACGACAGAATGCGCATTCCTGTGTGAATGAAAAGTTTGTTGATGTTTTAAGTGTGAATGGGATCATTTTATGTTGTTTGTGTTTATGTTTTTGCGTTATTTGTTTTTCTTTTTTGCAAGCCAAGGGTTCACTTGTCAATGTGTTTAAATTTGCTTGCAATAAACAAATGAGCATTTAGTATGGCTCATGATTGCCTCGAATATGTGTGTTGTTTCTTAGTAGTTCTATAGAGATTGACCCAGGCACGAACGTGAGGTATCCCGTCTCAGGTCCGTATGGAATGAGCATACGATTCACGCCCAGAGTAAGATTGAATAATTATAGTGAGCTAAGCCGAGGTACCGGCGACTGGGCAAGAGCAAGGGCAAGGCAAATGGGGTGGATATAAGAGACATCGGTTGCATTGTGCGCCCAGAGGTATTAAGAGAAAAGTGTGTGGCGACATAACATTGTGGGCCCAACGTGAGGGCATGAGTGAGTTGGATGAGGTTGGATGGATAGTGGCGGGCGACATACATACTTTTTCATTACAATATGTATATGTAGATATAGATATATAGCCACAGAACTCGCCGTCAACATTCCGTGACGCGTCGTGTATTTGCAACTCTTCCGACCAGGCGTCGTTATCCCTAAGTAAGCTTCGTTCGGCGTGGGCGTTACTTCCGGCGTCCGAAGGTTCACTGCCGATCCGTAGTCAGACATGTCGAGTTGATTTAATTCAATTGCTATTTATAGACTAATACAGGGACTGCACGTTAGGAGCATCAGGCAAGGTTACGACTTAGAAATCAGAAATTGTGGATCTGTGACACACAATCATGTACTTTATTTAGAAATAAACACACACAAAAAGACTGAACTTCACTATCTGAAATTCATTAGTCAAACGCGAACATCGCATTCGTAAAAGGCACTGAACTGGAATGTCTCAGTCACGCTAATGTTTATAAAAAATTACCCTTTTTAATCGTAATTCTGAACTCTTTCGTTAATAATCTTCATTTCGGCCACCAACTGGTTAAGATGTCAATAATACCTATGCTCAGTTTTAACCAAATTAAGTTTGCAAAAATAACTATTTTATGAGCTTATAATTATTCATATTAACATTAAGATTGAAAATTTACTTAATAATGTCGGTAATGTCGTTCACAAAACTATTGTAAGCAACTCTTATTATTATTTTCGTTAGAATTCCACAAATTTGCTTTTGTTTCTCTTTAAATTATATCTATTGAAACGCGCCGCGTTTCCAGACGAAACGCAAAGCGGTTGCTACGATTCAGATGGCGCGTCAGTTGGCGACTCCTGCCTGGCACGAGAAGGCTCCGCGACGCGCGAGTTAACGGACGGGAGGCGCGAGCGAGCAGTGAGAACCAGGTAGTGTAGGGGAGCGCACGTATCGCGCGGGACGTGGCCGAATATTTAATGCCGGATGCTTAAGATGTGATATCAGAGACTCGTAAGTGAACAACGTAATAGTAAAGATATTAGTAAAGTGTGAGCGATACATTCGTGAGAGGTTCGACGAGAATAATTGTGGCAAGGACTGGATATATAACGTGATCAGTGCGTAGAAGCCGAGACTGTGAATGGCGATGTGAGAGCCGGTGGGGAATCGTGTGGCGTAATAGTAACACGAAGTGAGAAGTAACATCGCGATTTGGGGCATGGTGAGTGAAATCCATATTTGAGGTGACCAGACGAGGCAGTGGGTGCAATCCGGAGACGAGCAACACCGAACCGAGGGCGATTGGACACGCGGCGGGATGGAGGCAACGCCGAGGGCGCCGAACGACTGGTGGGCAGGAACCGGACATGAAGACCAACAGGTTGCATTTAGTATCATATTCGAATATATATATATATATATATATATATATATATATATATATGTGTGTGTGTGTGTGTGTGTGTGTGTGTGTGTGTGTGTGTGTGTGTGTGTGTGTGTGTGTCTGTGTCTGTGTCTGTGTCTGTGTGTTTGTTCCTATGTTATATGTTGATGGAAGGAGTGAGCGAAGACACTAGAAAATCTCGCCAGAAGTAAATAAACGACACCGGCATTTGGCGGTGACAACCAAAAGAATTTATTTTGCGTTTTCTTTAAAATTGGATAAACAGGGAAGTTTCGTAAATGTTTTGAAATTTTCAAAAACATTCTTTAAAATTTGGGGGTACTTTACATAACGTCGCCTGGACATTTTCAAACTTTTCTCAAAAATTGCCCGAAATTCTTTCTTTACGATTCTCGAAAGGTAAGAGAAAAAAATACTCTCATATGGGTGGCATAGGTCAGAATTTCACCGTTGTCTGAATTATCGAAAATTGCAAATGTTTTAATATTTTCCGACGTCTCCCTACGCCGTTATTACCTATTTCGACAGAGCGGATCACTTGCAGAAAGTTCAGACAAGAATTCAGAAAACAGACGTTGGACATATTCATTCGCGAATCGAACTATTAGAGACTGGAACGGATTGTTTAAACCAATCTTTGATCCCTTCGCTCAAATCCTAAGCAAATGAAAAAGTATATTAGATTCCTATATTTTTATGTGTATTCTATCTTTAATATTATTAAATAACTGGTCTACTATATAATGATGTAGAATTATTTCTATTATTATTAATGTTACACATCGTAGGTTCACAGGAAGACCTGGTTCTCAAGAACAACGGGCTTTCGCCAATGTGTTATTTGCTATTTATTTCAGAATCTGAATTTCGGAAGTTCCGGACAATGCGGCAAATATTTAAGATAGAAAACTTCTGTATTAATTTTAAAACCTCGGAGGAATATCACATTTTAACGTGTTTAAGTCATTACTCAAATAAATTATTTGTTGTTATTATTATTATTATTATTATTATTATTATTATTATTTGCACTGGCGCGTATTGCAGTGTTGTGAAATTCAGGAAACGAGTGTGTAAGAAACACATTATAACTCAATGATCCGCAGTGTGGTGAAGTGAAGTGTGATGAGGTGGAGTGCTATGAAAGCTTGCACAGTGAAATGTTCATGTTAATTTGTTGAAAATAATAAAAATTTTTGTGTATTTTCCTACAACAACAATTGCGAAGATACAATTTTTTATTAATGACGTGTGTTTATCAAACAAATAAGGTAATGTTGAATATTTCGAAAATAATAGTACATGAAATTAATGTAAATAACGTCATTATATGTCAGATTATTGTAAACACAATTATTATGAACATCCAATGTATTAAAGTCATGAAAGCACTGGTTGCTTTAATAATCATGTAATTGATAAGTTATAATAGCTATAATAACATAAAGGTGATTTTGATATAACTATAATAGCTCAATAATATTCCAGATGATGCAGCAGAGGCCAATGCTCTGACGGAGGAGGACATGGCAACACCTGAAAACATTGGGACATGAAAGCATTGGAACTATGTTGCTGGCTACGTTGGCAAATGCATGGTAGGGGTTTTAAAGGGGCAACATTGCTCAATATGCCTAACTGCGATTAAGAATGATGAGCCATCCCTGGGCAGATGTATACTCAAAGTCTGAAATATGATCCTGATAATTCAGCTTTGATATATGCAAATAAGCAGTTGTGGAGTGCGGTCCAAATGACTCGAAATCTTTTAGTGTCAAATTTTGTTGAAACTAAAAGTTTGCACTCAAGAAGCCTAAAGGGTGATATTGATAGTTTCCTAACAGCAAATTTAGATTATAGCTGGCTTAATTGTGCAGATCACAGCTGCATAATGGTTGCCGTAATGATAGACACTATATCCAGATTGGTTATCAGGGCGTTTTGCCGTGATGCAAATATGCGGATAATGGAAGACCATGAAGTAGTTATTTTATTAATACTCGTCTTTGGAAAATTGAACATGACATTATTTTTAGGTCTGTTTTTTTATGAACATATTTCATTTAGGAAAAAAGTTTCAAATCTTCAAAAGTCTAGTTGTAGGAAGTCACCGATAAAAATTTGTAATTTTTCAATTTTCGAAAAATCAGGATTAGTTTGTATATCCAAAGGCATCATTTGCCTTTGGATTTTCATCCACGATCCATTGAGCAACTAGCAATGCTTTTGGACAAATATATAGCCTGTGATATCGGAATATTAATGAAACCTACTAAGTCCAAAAACTCTGCTTTGAGAGAAATGAAGTTGAAGTAGAATCACGTAATTTTTTTACTTAGTTCAACACCTTACTAGGTAGGAGGTAAATCATGTTTCTTGTAATGCAGTTTAATGTGTAATATTGCTTTTTTGAAGAAAGCAACCAAAAAATGATAGATTTTGTGGACTGTTTGTGCAGATGCAAGTTTCTTGTTTATTTGTACAAATTTTGAATTACGTAGTATCCAACTGCCTTGCATCACCATTCACGAAACGCAGTAAATTCGTGGGCGACAATGTTTGTCGCCAAATCACACAACAAAAAAAACTCATATTTTCAAAAAATTCAGCATGACCTTACTTGAAGATGTTTTTGATGAACACATTTCATAAAGAAAAAAGTGTATCTTCACAATAGTAGTTCTAGGAAGAAGCCGACATTTTTTTAAAATTTTCAAAAATGAGGCATTTCAACGAACATAAGACCTGCATCATTCTCTTAAGCGTCCTTTGAGCTAAGGTCTAAATTTATTAAAAACATTTTGTGTTGTAAAGAAAAAATGGTTTTAAGAAAATAAAAAAGGGCCTATGTTTGACACAAAATTTCGCAAAAAATACTAAATTTTCGAGAAGTTGAACATGACATTATTTTTAGGTCTGTTTTGATGAACACATTCATTAATAAAAAAATTGTCTTCATAATTGTAGTTGTAGGAAGTCACCGATTAAATTTGTAATTTTTCAATTTTCGAAAAATCAGGGTTTTCAGACAACATGAGATCTACACCATTCTCTTAAACGTCCTTCAGATTATGGAGAAACAAAATTTAATGAAAACCGATGACGTCGTTTTTGAGAAAATTTTGAAAATGTCTGAGGCTTCATGTAAAGTACCTCCCAAAATTAAAATATCGCTTTCGAATTGATGGGACCGTGATATCAACAAGATCGATTGGGGAATATCAATTTTGGACAAAATCGGTCGAACAACGTAACTCCTAGCGTCGTTCACAGACGGAAGATTGACAAAGAAATGTTTTGCCGATATTCAATTTCGGTAACAACGACCACAAAATACATGAATCTTGGCTACAACAACGTGTTAAAGGATTTCCTAAATTTAGCAAATAGTAATATATATAGTATATATATATATATATATATATATATATATATATATATATATATTTATTAATAGTAATATAATAGTTTGGTAGAAGTTCTAAACGAAGGCATGGAAAATCTTCCATTTTTTTTCGTGCAGCATTACATGAATCAGATAAAATACGAATAAAATGAACATATATTCAATGAAAAAATTTACAGTGACGCAATTTCATAACAGGATAATGCACGTTAAGAAGCTGGCCACTAAAAAAAAATAAAACTAGACAAAACAAAAAAAATAGGCGTCACCTCAACTGCCTGAACACACTTTCACCAACTAAAATTTACAATTTGCTCACTCCTTTCTGAGTTTTTCCACAACCCAATTATATTACTCTTTTAGCCTCTAATTTTTCCGTGCACGGCTTTTAAAATGAATTTCAAGCCGAAATGTATGGTATGGTGAAAAGGAGAGAGGGATAAAAGTAGTGGAAAGAGATAGAAAACAAAAAAGAGGGGAAAGAGAAGGAGAAGATAGATGGCAAAAGGGAGCTGGCAAAGAAAAAGAAAAAAGGAGAAGGAAGAAAATGGAAAAAGAGGGGAGGGAAAAGAGAAAGAAAAAGAAAGAGAGAGCATGGGGAAAAGGGAGAAAGGATAAATGAGAGAGAGAGGAGAAAATGATGGGGAAAGAGAGGGGGAAAGGAAAGCGGAAAGAGAGAGGAGGGAAAAGAGGAAGAAGGGGAAGGGGAAATAGAAAGAGAAGAGAGAGATGGAAAAGTATAGATGGAAAAAGAGAGGTCGGGATACAAGACGGAAGGAAAAAGCGAGGAGGCGAGATTGGAAAAGAGGAAGAGAGAATGATGGACAAGTTCATATAGAGGAGAGTTAAAGAAGAGAGAGCAGGACGTCTGCCGGGTCTGCTTGCATAAAATGAATCTGTTACTGGACCGGATTCCACGATGCTATATCCAGCAGCCAGCATTACTGCCATTAAGGCTCAATGCACACATTCTCCCATTACCGTCCTCCACCGACAAGGCAGATTCTAACCTGATTCTAAACAGCCATCAGATATTTCCTGCACCTATTATAAAATTTGTAATATTTACATTAATACACAAAGTAAATATTCAATTGAATGTAGTTTCAACAAAAATAATAAGACTGTGTTGAAAATAAGGAAAATAACAATCATTATCATAATTAGGGCCCAGACTTTATTGACCTAAAAATCAGCAAAATATGCAAGCATTTATGACCTAAAACCTTCATAAATATGACCTTCAGAAAATAAAATATGACTTTATATAAGTTTTTTTTTAATTCCCATTTTTTTAGGTATAACATAAATACAAAATTCACTTAAGAACAGATTGTGAGTATAGTACTTTCGTGTTGCAGTCTTTGAACTAACTACTTTAAATATTGCTTGTGTCTGTCAAATAAATCAAGTATAGTATAATGAAACCCATCAATCAACAAATTATTTGCTTTTCCACTGTGGACTTTGTTTAATGTTTTCCCATTTCTGTCTCGGTTTCTGGAGAGTAGCACAAAGGCATTTTCAGGTTTTCCATTCAAAAGACCTGCGGCTGTCGCTGGAGTGATAGTTTTAGGTCTGTAAACACTCTCTCCAAATCATAAGGAAGTTACGGGAGTGTATTTGAAGGCGACAATGTCACTGCAGTAGCTCTGGGTTCATTGTTCTGTTACAGGAATTTCCAGAAATTATATCGCTAATTTTGCACATTGTGGAATATCCAGGATTTGTTGAAGAACACTTAGCAAATTTTTGTACACTTCTTCAGCCACATGACCACGAGCTCGACCCAACTCACTCTGCACATGTTGCACAATTTTCAAGGTGTTACACAGTTGAGTACCAGCAGCTTCCAGTCGGGTGATGGCGTTTAATACCACTGAAAAGTTGGCGTTGATGTATGCCAAGTTTCCGGACAAGGTATCTGAAAAATCTCCTTGCAAGTTTTGATAGCACTTGATTCTTGACTATCAAGCTCACAGAAGATTTTTATTTCCTTGTACAGTACTGGAAACATAAATTGATCGCGGCCGTCTGCGGCTAAGTTCATTTTTGCACGGCTTGGCCAGCCGTTGTCATGACGAAACGTCGGCAAGGCGGAGCCTCACAAACCATTTCACCAGCCAATTCAATGCAGGGGAGTGTGCCTTAACAAAATACGACGTACAAAAACGGCGTGGGCGCCGCAGGTTCAGATGTGGAAGTATTTTCAAATAAAAATAAATGGAAGAAACACTTGTTTGAACATGAAAGAATCACATTGGAAATACAAGAACACATAGCAATTAACCACTGTTAACACAATTTTTGAAGAAAATTACATTGATATCAGATAAAATAACACCAATTCTAGAAACAGTTACGTTCTATACACACATTCAAATTCCACATTTTATCCAAACACAGTTTATGAAGTTCATCAAATGAGCAGTTTACTACAGAAAATTTAAGAAAATTGATTAGGGAATTGCACATTAATTGTCATATTACATTTGCAAAATGCAAATATCATTCTTTCTTTGAACTGTTAGGAGGGATGATTTAGGAAACAATTTAGTAAAATTCAAATAACTGTATATTGATCATTAAAGTAAATACCAATAGACTAGATACGCTAAACAATTTGTAATCATGTCAAAATTGTTATTTCAGCATTAATAAATTGGACACAATATGGGGACACTCCTGCAAATAAAGGTACATTTGAATTGTTTATAAAAATTGTTAGTTGCTGCAAAATTGTTAATTGCAGTTTTGGTTCTGGGACATCAGAAAATCCTTCCCACTTTGTGAATTAAAAAATTGAAATTGTTTATAATTCTTTACAAATTTGCAAATTTTTTATTCTCTCATGTCAATTCCTTTACACAAGATGCAACCCAATCAAACGGAGCTATCGCCGTTTCGAGATACAATTGGTTTTATAGGATCTTGTTGTGTCTGATGCCAACTCACTTGTTTCTAACTCCCAATTCATCTGATCTGCAGTCAAGTATAAAAATTCAGTTAGTTTTGCAGTGTCTTGCTTTCTGCTGATTAAATTGTATTAACGATTTGTGACAAATCGGTGGAAATTGTTGCTCGTGAGCTTCTTTTTTGAACTTTCTGAAATTTAATTTCAGTCTCATGTATTGTTGAAACAGTAGTTTGCTATTTTGATTTTTCTGTGTTATAACAATTCTCTGGCAAATTTCAAAACGCTGTCCAAACTATTGTCCTGCAAATTTAAAGATTTCTTTGTGGTTATTCTGTGAGTAAAGTGTATGCCAATATGTTTAACGTCTAGCGAGGAAATTCATTATCAACAAATTATTTTGCAAAATGTTTTTGGACAGAGTGGTAGCAAGATAGATCATTTTCATATTTATTTCTACGAGGCAAGTTTCGTAAGTGGGCAGATATATTCTGTGTATTATTTTAATTTCCAAGGAATTGAATCCATATATGTCAATTTTCAAATAGAAATATAACTTTTACTCGTAATGAATATATCATCACAGGAATTCACTGATGTCTCTATCGGTGAATAATGAAGAGTGATAGTGTATATTTGACACTGGGTTTGTTAATCCTCAACTCTTAAGCAAGCAACGGTTATCATTGGTTCTTCTAGTAATTCAAGGGCCTATCCTAAAGATTTCCTCATTCTCCTCACCCTAAAAGGCATAATAGGCGGAGTCTAGAAATGTAACCAATCCAATAACACTTCCTTTCCTGAGAATGTCGGTTACTCCTTTGTGTGGAAACACGTTCTTATCGTAATAAATTGTGAAAAATATTAAATTCAATATAATAAACAAATAAGACTTTTGTTTACATTGTAATGCTACACACATTTAAAAACAGAAATAAGACATGCAAATAAACAGTATACACATGTTTTAGGAAGACGAAAATTCTTTCTTATTATAACACTCATTTGTATATTTTTCACAGACAATATTGAGAAGCACACCATCAATCTGATATTTTTTTCTGCTAATAATAGATCTTGTTATATAATTGATATGTAATGATAGAAATTTCTAAAATGTCTGGTAAGGAAAATTAATATGAGCTCATTAATTTTAATGAGAGAGCAATTTTCATGATGAAAATTTTTTAATGATATATTCAAACTATATACAGATATCTCCTTACATTGATTAACGTTTTCCATTTCCATTACAAGGCAAGGGACATCCTCACGTGCCTATGCTTTGAAATGACCTTCAGAGAGAGGTCACTTGCTCGAGTTGCTGCAAGTTATTGAACTGACTTCTTTGAAATGTTCTGTTCATATGCAGGTTTCCGAAACACAAATTCTGCAATACAAACTTATGGTAGTTTACACTTACTTCAAGCATTAGTAGATACTGAGGACTGAGACCACAAGTAAAGTTCCAAACAAACTTCATTCTGTTCACATATGAGCATGTTAACTGTCCAACCTTTTCGTGTCGAGGCTGTGATTCTTGGGGAGATAATAGTAGTTGATATGGTAACAACTCTGCACCTAAGCGAGTCTGTTTCTAGTGTGTACGAAACGTTTGTGGATTGAACCTTCTGCGGGCTTCATGAATTTTTATAATATTACGATTACCAAATATGTCTTATTATCATTATTCTTTTAATTAAATCTTTGACATTCATTTGGTCATTTGTCCGTGCCTTCGTTTCAGTATAATTTGTTAATGTATTTTAGGAATGTGTTCGAATCTGATGCCAACATGATTCTGATTTAAGCTGATTGCTGTCAAGTACTGCGATCTGTCACACCCGTATTGCAATCGGCGAGCCGAAGAATACCTGCATTAAGAGGACTGACAATACAAGCTTCAGAAAAAATTTTCGTGGAGTCTCGAAGGGAATATTGATGACTAAAAAAAGATTGTAAATTTCATGACTGTAATAGTTGTGGACGCCAATCAAATAATATCCTAGCAGTAACTTACAGCAAGGGTGGCTGCCTTACTGGCATCGCATGTTCCTATTATGCCTCGCGGTGCCGCCACCCAAATCATATGTTAGCGGGCAAACGAAAGAAATTTGAGCGCCGAACATTCTGGAGGTAATCATTGGTAACTGAATTACAAAAGTGAACAACGTTTTCGCGAGGATTTTATTAAATCAAACATAATAACTGTTGTAAAAAGTGCTTCTTTTTATTAAAAATAGAAAATTCGTAATGAAATTTTCTGAGTAAAATTGAATTATACAGATTCCCCACTGAACTTATGGGCCATCTCATAACTCTAAACGGTTCCTGATACTCATACGCAGTTTCGCTTAACAATGCGGAATCATGAGGGAAGTAATTTGCGTAGAGATATTATTCGAAATACATTTAGTTTCGAGAAAAGTAATTATCTTTGATTTTAAATGGAACTGTTAAGTATTTTTCACTTAGCGATACAGATAATCATAAATAGACGAATGATGTAACATACGTTAATGTTTTGATAGTATATTGAGTAGTCATACGCAGTTTTTAACTGTTTTTTTGACGCAAATAAATAAATAAAAAAAATAAATAAATACTTTCAAGACATGATTTTGAACCAAATACTTAGATTTCGTATGCCGCAACGAGCAACCGTTGCAATTATCGCAATTGGGAAGTCACTTCATGGCGCCGGTAATTTCAGAGAATAGGGAAAGGTCGCAAGGCCACTTTCCCCAAAGTTAGGATATGTCGATGGCCGTGAGAAAAATTGTACGTTTAATTTCAAATTCAAGTCTGATAAGAATATAAATATAAAACGGGCTTGAAGGCTATTATATTATTATTCGGTTTTTTACATCACTACTGATGCTTTAACCATTTTTATTTAATCGCAACATCGCGTCGCACTGATACAGCTCTAACAACCAGTCGAATTACAGGAACAAATTGTGTTAATGTAACGAACCACTCAGAAGTAATTCTGTGCTAATTAAATTTAGTTTAAAAATTAAAGACCATTAAATATTTATTGAAGTTTCTCATGAAAAGTGCTCTAGTCTATCAGAACGGGGATGGGGTGGTATGGCTTCTAATTGTAAATTGGGAGTCAGAAATATACGACACACATTACCTGGGAAGTGGAAACACTATTACGGAACACTGTCGCATAATGTTATTGGTTCGACGACACTTTCATATCGAAATATCAGTATATATTTAGAAGATAACATTATTTTTCAGTCATTGTTAGCACAAAGTACTGGCAAATGGATTAAGACGTACGCTCTTTCGTTCAGACTCATCAGGACTGTACTTTCATCACGGTAAAAGAAGTTATTTTGCTCAAATGAATAAGTTAAATTACAGTTTTTTACGAACTGTTGTCTCCATGTTTCAATACCAAACAATTTTAATATAAAACTAGACTATTGGTCTATGCATGCCGCCATTAGTTTTATCAGAATTTCTGAGCAAAACGAAACTGCTAGCACTTTGCTAGAACATTATAATATGTAATTCAGTACACTGTCCATAATCGTTACATCTATGCAAAATTGTGTTTTTTAATTTATATTTTATTTGCAATTTGTTTGTGTACAAACATTTGCAAAATTACATAGATTTACGTAAACAACAAGGCTGAGAGGTGGGTAATCCAATGATCATACTCCACCAATGATACATTATTAATACAAATTAACTATTAATTATAATTTCTGAAAATGAATAATTTAAAGTCGATACGGAAGGTCTAAAGTATGATGTCGTTGAAGTCGTCGGGTAAGGTTTCTATTGTCTAGTAAGTTGATGGCAAGAATAATTGGAGGGTTATGTGGTCTTTGTAAATATTTTGCATTGATCTTCTTGATTTCTTCTTTTATTTTTGGAGTCTGTAAGTCTTTGTATAATGTTGCATTTGTTACGTACAAGGAGGCACTTACAAATTTTCTTAAGGCTATTGACTGGAAGAGTTGTAATATTTCAATATTAGAATTTTGAGCTGTTCCCCAGTTGAATTCCATATGTCCATACTGGTTTTAATATTGCTTTATACAATTACTTTATTTATGATGCTTAACGATGATTTTCTTCCAAGTAGCCAGTTTAACTCCTTGTAAGTTTTAGGTCTAATTTTCTTTCTCTTATATGTTTTTCCATGTGAGTCGTCTGTCCAGAGTAAGTCCGAAATATTTTGCCGAGTCATTTTGAGGAATACATTGCGATCCGATTTTTATTGGTGGACACGTTTCGTGCTTCAGACTGAAGGTGACTTGGACAGACTTCTTGTCATTGATCTTGAGGCGCCAGCGTTCCTGCCACTTGTGGATGGATTGCAGATGTTCTTCTACGAGACGAGATGCTTCGATGGATCTTCATGTCGAGCTAAGATGGCTGTGTGTCCGCGTGGTTGCCGTCGCACGTTCACAGATGATGGATGTCGGCGGTATATAATGAATAAAGGAAAGGTGCGCACTTCCTGAGGCACTCTGACTTTATAGGGATAAGTTTTGAAGTTTCACCGTTAAATTTTATTTGAAAATATCCCTCTGTAAGATACGATTTTAATAAGTGGTAGTAAGGATACGGTAGATATTTCTTAATTTTATATAATAGACCTGGCTGCCAAACCTTATCGAAAGCCTGACTTACGTCTAGAAATACTGCAGAACAATATCTTTTATTTTCTAGCGATTCACTAATTGTTTCATTACTCGATGAATTTGTTCTACAGTCGAATGCTGCTGTCTGAACCCAAACTGATGATGAGGTATTATTTCATTTTCTTGTAGAAGGATTTAAACGTGACAGAAGCAGTTTCTTCAAAACCTTGATAATATTGGCGTAGACTAATAGGTCTGTATGATACAAATCTCATGCTGGTTTGCCGGGCTTAGGGATGACTATTACTGAGCGATTTTCCATTGATCAGGAAAGGTCCTGGTCTTAGACGGCATTGAAGACAAAGTAAGTAAGGCTGGTTAGTTTCTTGGTAGATGGTGTAGAAATTGTTGCTGAAATCATATCGTATCCGGGAGCTTTTTTAGTTGGTAAAATCTTGATTGTTGTTTCAACTCGAGCACTTAGTGGGTTTGATTTGGGAGCTAGTTGCAATGGTGAATCTAAGAAGTTGTAAATTTCTTCCTCTTCTGTAGCAGATATTTGTGAAGGAAATGGTTGAAAGATGTTAGAGAAATGGGACGCGAAGCATTCAGTTTTTTCTTCGTCGGTTTTAGCCCATGTGCTGTCGATTTTTCTGATGGGAGGAATAGGTTGCATCGGTCTCTTCAAGTATTTAGTAGTTTTCCAAAGAGAATACTCTGCATTCGAATTCGGAATCAATTTTGTGAGTTTATCTTGTAGGGCGTGGTTTCGATATTCTTGAAGTAATCTTCTGAGGCTCATGGTTGAATTTAGTCTCTTTGACTGCTGGGTCTTTAGTGATGTGCTATTGTTTCTTTAATTCATGTTTTGATTTCTACCTTTCTTATTACTTGTGGGATATATAAGCTTTTTGTTTTGTTTTTATTTCTGGTGTAGATGCCACGCAGTTTGATGGAGTTGTCTGGTTACATATTCTATAGCTTCATTTATGTCGAAAGGAAGCTAATGGTAGATTAGCTATGCTGTTACATCAGCCATTCTGAGAAATAATATTTCCAATCTGTTCTATTGTTGTGGATTGAGGTTTGCTTATTGTCTTCAATAATGATTAGAGTTAATGACTAGTAGAACTGGTGAATGATCAGATGATAGATCTTGTGACTGTAGGTGTGAGTGTGTAACTTCTTGGTTGATTCCTTTTACAATAAAGAAATCTAATACATCAGAATTTTGTTATGTCTGTTTGGCCAATAAGTGGTTACTAGAAGAGTACGAGGATAATTCTTTCGTTTATTATAGTTTACATAGAGTTTCTACCTTTCGGGGAGATTAGTTCAACTCACAATGGATGTTTAGAATTGTAGTCACCGCCAGAAATAAATCTTGGTCCAAGTGTTCTGAAGAAGCTTGCGAATTGTGAACTCTGGATTTTATGTTTCGGAGGGCAGTATATTGCTGCAATATTCAATGTTCCGAATGCATCTCTTACTTGAATGGATGTTGCCTGCAAATACGTGGTATTGAGAATTTGAGTGATGTTTCATTTTTTCCGGAACAAGTATAGCTGTTCCTCCATGTGCTGTGCCATCCGATGATTTGTATAATACATGTTGTATCCTTGAAGCGAGAAAAAACTTTGTTGGTGAAATGAGTTTCTGAAATGAGCATGATATCCGTATTTGTTAACTGAAGAAACACTTGACTTCTTCTCGGTGTTGTAGCAAGCCATTGGCGTTCCAAGCTGCTATCTTATATGATTTGTCTAATATCGAAGTTAGCAGTTTTGACACAAGATTTAAAAGTGCACTAATTTGTTCTGCTTGTCTGTTGAGTATAGTTTCAAATCTTTGGAAAGTCTGGTCTATTATTAAAAATAATTGAGTATTAGACTCCGTGTTTGTTGCATTGTTGTTCAGACTATCCTTCTTTTGCGAATTTTTCAGTGCTTGTGCATAAGTACTACGCTGATGGAAATTATTTATCGAAGTAGGTGGGACGTTTCCTTGACCTGTATTCATATTGTTTTGTGAAGCACTGTAGTTTGAATCTTGTGGAATTTTAGACGCCTGTGGATATTTTTTATTGCGTATTTTTTGATAAATTTCACATCCTTTATAACTTGCTGTATGGGGACCTTCACAAAGGGCGCATTTTGCAGACTTCGTCTTGTTTTTCTTGTTATCACAAGTTCTGCTATTGTGATTATCACCGCACACTACGCACCGATAAGGATGGTTGCAGTAGTGCTTCGTGTGCTCCCAGCTTTGGCAGCGATGGCATTGCACAAGATCTCGCTTTACTCTTGGAGCTTCGATTATTATTTTGGTATTTTGAAGGTACTGCAATTTATAAATGTCTTTGTTATTATCTCTTGGTTCCAAATCAATAAAAATAATTGATAAGGGAGCTTTGTTACACGGTGTTTGTAGTTATGAATGTTTCTACAGTATGACCGTTTTCTTCTATTTCTGCTTTCATTCATCAATACGCATTGTAGATGCATATTTTTGAAGACTATCCTCTAAATGCTCTTTGTTTTAGCCGATAGCTGTGAAACTCAATTTTCGCTTTAGTAAGGTATTTAATAAGTGATCGATGTTTCCTGTTATGCTTTGCAAGATTTTAAATTCATCTTGACCTACAAGCTTGCAGTAGATTACTCTTCTTCACGACTTTGTAAAGCTCTGACATTGCGAAAGCCATTTCACCCTTAGAGAAATATTATGGTGGTTTTTGCACCTTCTGAATGTTGCTGGATTTTGGAACTTCATCGATTACTTTATCATTGATTCATCGTCATTAATATTGAGATCTGCAAATTCATTGCATGTTAATATGCCACTTATATTTGCACTTTGACGTTTTGATTGTTTATGACTTTCAGGGCTGTGAGATTTACATCTCTTGCGCTTGCTTTCAACAACTTGCCATTTATGAATGTTGCTGTCACTACTTGAATTACCGTGGGTTGTTCGATTAAGTTCTGAATTTGTTACATCGGTTGAACTTGAACTTGAAGGCTGAAACCGCAGGAGGAAAAAAGGGCAAATGGCATTATGCTATCACTGTACCTTGTGGTATCTGATGTAAAATGAGTTGTTGTTGTTGCTGCTGCCGCTGATATTGTTGTTGAAGAAACAGCTGACTTTGTAGTTCAGTTTGACTTGTAGTAGACGAATCCATTATAAATTCAGATTCCGGCTGGGAGGTGTTCTCCGAGGCCATAACGATTGTTTACGTCTTATGGAGGCAACATATTTTTTTTGATATCACCAGTTGGAACACAGAATCTTATAAACAGGAAATACAGCTGATCGCGAATACACTACATCACTAGACAGAACACAAAAATGTGGACGCACAACTTCACACAATGAGTCAACGCACAACTTAGAAATCACGAGACAACTGCGGAGCAGAGGCACGTTCCTCTAACTCTCCACCGTTCGCGAGAGCCAAAATTGTGTGGAGTGGATAGTTTTCTTTTTTTTTAATTTGTTGCGTCTACACCTTGACGCAACGCGCCTCCAAGCCCCTTAAGGGGCGTTGAGCGCTTTACACTTGGGAGTAATCCTCCATTAATGTGCTTAATTTTTTAAAAATATTTGTCAAGTCTCGTCACGTCGCATCAGTCAGTGCCTTGTATCCCTTCGGTCAGGGGCTCGACGCCGTTAGATCCTGCTCTGGCCGGTCACCCAACCACGAACTCCGCGAGTTCCGCATTCGCTTAACTCGTGACTTCACGGAGCGTAGTAAACGAATTCGGCTAGCGCCGCTGGCAAGTTTCGTGGAATGCAGAAACATAGACGAAAAAATAATCCACTTAACTGCAGTATGGGATTAACTAAGGCTCTTATAGTGGTGAAGTGAATTAAGAGCATGTTGAACACAGTTCTACGAGTATATTATAAATAGGAGACAGATTATAATGATATATCATTTTTACTTTTTGTATACCTATGTATAAGGCTGAGTAATATACGTAATGTATCGCGCGTAGTTATGTAAGTAGTTATGTAACGCGCGAAAAAACGGCGGATTTTCGGCAGAACAAAATTGATTGCCGGATCCTGTAAACGAAAAAGTGGAGCAATGCAGTTGCTGAATTAAGAGAAAAAGTCCTCTAATACGATATAACCAGAATCTTATTTTGTTGGTCCCGATGTAATATATATATATATATATATATATATATATATATATATATATAAAATTGTGTTATCATTTCTACTTATTTATGATTATTATTCCAATGGTAATATAAATATTACAAAATATGAAAGTAATAAATATTTTGTCGGTTTCTTTGTAGAGGGGACGAAGTCCCCAGTTATACGAAAATTGACCAATTGAATAACAAAAAATTAAACTAATGTCAAAACGATAATAATATTGAAGATGTAGCATTACAATAAATACTATGAAAATCGAAAACTGATTTTTGGAAGGTTTAGAAATGTGTAAATGCCTTTCATCCAAAACAACCAATTTTTGAACTTCATCACTTTTATCAATAATCCTGCGATATTTAAGAAGCTATTTAAACAGTAAAAAAGATTAAAAAAATGCCTTTACATATTTATGGCCTTTAAGAGTGTAATACAAATTTATTGGGGATCCTATTGTATTCTATTTCAATCAACTATGTCCCAGTCTGAAGTTGGGACTCATGGCCGTTGCTTAGGCCAAAGGACGGCCTTGCGAACAACTAGAAAACTCTAGCAGAAACTTCTACTACATAATACGAACGATATGTTAAAAAGAATAAAGATATCAAGTTTAGAAATTAAGACTACTCTTTTTATTCCCTTATATTACAAAAGTTCAAAATGTTACCAACTCTCTGATATTTGGAAACAAAATAAAATGGCCGTTTTTGTATGCTTAAAAAGGCTTCGTACACGCCTGTTGAACAAAACATATTACGTTATTTAATTCTGGGTATGAATTCCATTTGCTTTGATTATTGCCTCTAGTCTTTGCTACTGTGACGTCGTCGTGATGAGAAGAACAACACAGACACGGAGTTCTTTGTACAGTTTTATTTAATATTTGTAGCACATAACATGTACATCCTCCTTCAGAAACTACCGCTGCACTCTACAGCACTACCATTCCTGAGGCAAACCGCCTCAGCCTGACCCAGCGTGCCCAGCGTGCTAACCTGTAGCACCGCTCCCGGCATCTCCTGTAGCCAGCCTCGCAACCTGCGAGTACCCTCACGGATCAACGAAGTGCCTCCCGCACCGCAATTCATCCAAACTCGAATCCCAATCGCCGACCTCCACCGGCGTCTCAGCGAGGAGTCACGTGACAGACCTCCCATGCTAAAGACCTGCGACCGCGTCACCTCATTACAGGTTTGGGCCGGGCGCACAAAGGGGCCCGCTGATCGCCGGATGTTCCCAGACACGCCCCCGCCGGCTTGCACCCTCGAAACGACCGCTCCGGTTGCACCGCCAGCCCGACGCCTGGACCACCCCCTCCCACGCCCCGGCCCGCGCCTTGTGCGGTCCGACGACTAGTGCAATGCTATGACGTTACAATCTCTCCCATACTTGGGGCGGAATTTTTTTTCGCAGACTTTATTAGTTACAGAGAAAAAATTCCTCGGATTGTACGCCGATCTATTAATGCCCTGGACTCGTAACCTTTTGTTTTTTTGTTGTTGTTTTTTCTTAATGTGATTACTGTTCTGATACAACCTGAATATTTTCCTTCTTACTCAATATTCTTTACCTCAGAACCATACACAATTTTTCATATTCAATGTACGTTTATATACACAAATCTTGCCCTCAATTTTCACTAAACATTTTTTATGACTTTATCCCCCCAAAATACAACAATATAAATACATAACTCTGAAAATCACCAAGTTGCCGTCAGTTACCAATTTTCATGACTTATGCCAATATGACTAACATATTATCTTATCAATATTACTTTACAATATTAATAAGGAACATAACCCATAACTATATTAATAACTACCACAAACGCTGGTAAACTTGAAAATAAAAAGACATTTACATAAATCAGTAACACTCTTAAACTATAAGTATTTACAATTTTATACAATTGTACCTCGTGTTTCTTTGTATATTTTGGCCCACTGTCGTGGTGCCCTCTTTGCACTGCCCAGGGTCACCCAGGTACACGCGACCCAGTGAACCAAATTTCTTTACCTGCTCTGTCCCCTTTATATGGAGATGGTAGATGTATTGTTGCGGACGTCGCACTGTTCCACGAATCGGCCGTCAACGTGGCCCTCGTATAGCCTGTTGTTATATCTGTCCGCACTCCTCGAAACTCTAATCTGTGAATTAATTTTGATGGTACTTCCCCGACTGATGCCGACGATAAATCTCTTAAGGCTTTAACTTCTGGAATTTTGGAGGTGGTGATGATATCCTTGATCCCCGCCTTTGCCTCTAAAAAGGGCTCACACGCCTGAATTTTACCCTTTGTCAAATACTACTGAAACAACGGGAACGGGTTTCAGCGGTGATTGCAAAGTTTTCCTCCTAGCTGACACCTATCTTCTGGCAGCTAGTCGCAATTGCGTACGTGTCTCCGTCTTTAGAACAATTGGCCTGTAACAATACTTAGGCAAGGAGTACTTACTCTTTGTTACCCCTAGATGCGCATTCGCCATTTCGTGACAGACCTTCAACCCCATACTACGGTAGATATCTGGCATTACAATCCCTTCACCACTGGACCGAAACAGCAATCCGTTCTTTTCGAAGTAACCATTTTTTTCTGAACCGACTTCCCTGGCTAGCTCCATTAAACCCTTGATTTCGTTCTGTTGTGCGATCACGAAAAGACGGTTTGTCGATTTTGGCCAGATTGAGCATTCCTGCGTCTAATTCGGTCGCGTCACCTTCTCGTTTTTTTTTTTCGTTTTCCCCCCGCCAGTAGCCCTGGCGGAGCGGTAGTTTATTTTCATGATAGTTATACATACGCCGCAGCTCGATGGCTTTTGCGGCAGAGAATAGGGCAGTGCTTACTTACTAACTTAATACTAACTTAACCTATGGATGAAGCCGGCGCTTTGGCCGGCAACCTAAGATAACTTTCGTGCTTTAATTATGCCCTTAAACGTTTTTGTATATATATAATTCATAATTTTATTTCCATTCACTCACTCATTCATACTTGTCTGTATTTACACTTATTTACAAGCCTAGCACGCGCACATTCATACGTTGTTATTTACATTAGCACTTTTAGCCACGGCGCCGACTGTGCTCAAAGCGTCCGTGGCGGTTGTGGGCACTGCACACCCTGGCGACGATAGCCGACGGCCTTAATTCTCTCGCCGCAGTTCGCATAGCTCTGCGAGGAGTTGCGGCGGCAGCGCCCGGAACGTGAAGACCACGTGTTTGGGCCTTCCTGAGGCAAAATAGGCCCTGTTGACCTCAGTTCACCGCCCGGTCGGTTTCGCGCAGGACCCGCGGGGCTTGTGGGCCGAGCGCCCGCGTGAGCGTCATGCGTGCCCTCCGGCGGATCTCCTCTGGCAGCTGGCGGTTTACGCCCAGGGCCCCATAGGTTACATTGTTCCTGGGCGGTGGGCGACGAGGAGGGAGAGGAAGACGGCCGCGGTTGCGGTGCGTACCGCTTCGAAATTTTGGCCGCCCAAATCGGGCGTAAGGTCGAGACCGGCGCTGCCGCGAAGGCTCTGCAAGCATAGCGTCCGCTAAGGCCGCGCATGCAGGCGGTAAAGAGGAGTCGTTTCAGGAGTAACAGGTCCGGGAGCCAGAGGAGGCGCAGAAGGAGGTCTGGCGAGTACTGTGGCGAAGGTCCTGGCGTGCTTGTGCCAGTAGAGGCCACGGTCTAGAGTCACGCCGCGTACTTCGCGCTTGGGGACCAGGGAGGTGCGCTCCGCCAACAACACCGCTCCTCGGGGTCCGCCCTCCGACGTGAAGTTAACGGCAACGCATTTTGTAGGTTTAAGGTCAGTCGTTTTCGGCGGAGCCAGATGGGCAAGGCGGCGAGGGCATTCATTCAGGTATTCACTGCTTGCTCGTTCGCCGACTTCGCGTAGTACGCAAAGTCGTCCGCGAACATCAGGAGCCCGCAACGCCGTGAATTGCCCTCCTCTGCTAGCAAGTGGCGCGTCATTGACGTACAAGCCGAAGATGGTGGGGGAAAGCACGTTCCCCCTGTGGAACCCCCGCCGGCACGTCTTAGGACGATTGTAATGCCACGCTGACACGCACCGAACGTTCTCCAGAGAAAGCTACCGATCAACTCCTAGCGTAGCAGTCGTTTATCCCTTGACTCGATGAGACATAAGAGAGCCCTCATGCCACACCGTGTCGAAGGTCGACCGCATGTCCAGGAAGACGGTAGGGCAGGGCTTTGCCGCCGCTCTCGAGAGGCCAATCCGGCAGAGGCGCGTCGCTGCCGCGCGGAGTCAGACCCGTTCCGAACCCGAATTGTTCGTCTCGAGGAGACCCAGACGCCGCCGCATTTCCCGTTGCAAACGCACCAGTAGTAGGCGTTCTAGGTTTTTGTGAGCGAGAGTAGACTAACGGGTCTATAACTACTCGGCAGGAAGAGGCTTCTACCGCACTTGTATTAAGCAGATGTTCGCAGTTTCACTACGCGGAAATAATTGCGCTAGGCAGGCATTAAAGAGCGCCAGAAGAAAATCCACCCCTTGTCACCAACAGCTCAGCGCGACGGTGATACCGCCAGGGCCGCAAGATTTTGGGGTTGAGGCGGCGGAGCACTGACGGAGTTCTCCGTCCGTCACACGACGGGCTGAGGTGTCGGTGCGACGGGCAGGTGGTGCCGTAGTCGCTCCTCAGTCAAGGGGCATCGCTAGCTCGTGTGTTGTTGGTCTGGGAATCGCCTCGAGCGAGCTTTCTCAGCAAAGACTCTCGCTTAGCGGCGTCGTCCCACACATATTCCGGTGTTGCAGGAGGCCGACCGGGGGAGCCGTGGGCGTCCGCGTTGATCTGTACGGGTGGTTTACCCTGGTTGCCGCCCAGCGCTTTGATAAGTCCTACAGGGCGTTTATCGTGGAGGTTGCACTCTTCTAATGTATTTTTCCACCGAGCGTTTCTCTCGTCTCTCAGAGACGCACGGAATTCTCGGCTCAGCGCTCTTGCCCGCTCCCCGTCTGCGGGATCACCAAATCGGCGATGAAGCTTTACTGCTCTGGCAGAGCGCTTGCAGTATCCGTTTTGCTCGTCTGTGAGCTCGGGACGAGAATCCGGCACGCGCGTCACTTCTTTGTGACTTTGTACACGACATGATCGTGTCAGTGAAACGTTCACTGCAGATTCTATGTCCGTGTTTGTCACTAGCGGTCTCTGCTCGAGCAAGTCGCTCACTTGAGCTTGATAGCCGACCCAGTCAGTGATGCGCGTAGTTCGCATTTTTTGCTGGCGTGCTGCGTCAAGAGATGTCACCACACATATTACCGGGTTGTGATCGGAATCCAGATCGGGAAGTGACGAAGGTACATTGCCATCAACTCCCTGCGCGATCGCAAAATCGATAATACCGGTCGCTTGCGTGAGCTCCGCGCTGGGCTGTCGGGAAGTATGTGGGATGAAGTTTCTGGTGCGCATAAGAAGATATACGCCCCGTCTCATCGCTGCTAGGAGTGGCGAGATTGAGCCACCCTGTTGGATCCTACACCTCACGACCGGTGCCTTGCATTGAAATCGCCAGCAGAACCTGTGTCGAGCGCGAGGATAGCTTCGATTTCTGAAACGTTTAGAGTTTGATCTGGGCAGTAGACAGACGCGACAAGGAGTCGGCTGGTTCCCACCCAGATGTGCACTCCAACTGCTTCCAGAGATGTCAGCATTTGGGTCGGGAGGTTTGCTTTGAGCTGAGGGATGTCGCGACGAATGTTCAATGCGACACCGCCTCCCAATCTGCCTTCGCGGTCGCTCCGGTATGTAGCAAATCCTTGAATTCGGAAGTCACTCCGGGCGTTGAACCAAGTTCTTGTATCATGATATCGAGTTTTATGTGTTTCAACAAACTCGCTCATTTGCTGGGCTTGCGTAGTGCGCTGCGCGCATTCCAGGTGCATGCACGCAGCGGCTGCATGGTAGATTGTAGCCTCTCCTATTAGTGCGCCATCTTCCGGGGAGAAGAGCTGCAAGCTGTGCTAGCATTGCCAGAAACCGGCTTCTGAGAATGCTGCAGGGTGGCCGCGGGCAGGAGCGCTGGATCGCGACTCCACCGCACCGTTTGTGCCCCTGCGACATGGGGGCCTGAGCGGCGTTTGCCTCTGCCAGGGCTTTGTACCTTCACCGCTGACCAGGCTGTCCTGTTACTCTGCCGGGCTGCACCGCCCTGGTTTCGAGCATATGTGCCTGGGTTTGGCCGCCCATGTTTTTCCCGGCATCGTCTGAGGACGACCGGAGAGATCAAAGGTAGCTGCAGCCGTGGAGTATGAAGCTACGTGGCGTCCGCCGCAGTTGCAGACCAGGCGGATATTGAAGTTTCCTGTTTGGGGCAGCGCCGCGCCCATAAGCTCCGGCTTGTTCTGCCCGTAGGGTACGGCATTTCTTGCAGAGTTTACAGCGGTAGTCATAGGCGCAATTGGCCGAGTGGTGACCCCATTCGTAGCAGCGGGCGCAAAAAGAGGTACGCCCTCTTTCGCGCTCTACGATCACGTCGTGCCATCCAACCGACGGATCGAAATTTTACGCGAGGTGTCGCGTAGCGACCGCGAATGTCCCCGTGTGCAGCCGCATTGCGCCGCTGACCACGGTGAGGGTTCACCTTCACCCGCGGGTCCGGCGACCGCAGATTCTTTTAGGCGCCAAAAAGCCGCCTGACGCCCAGTTCGTAGCCGAGCTCTCTTAGTTTTGCGCCACTACCCTCCGTGAACCCTCTCGAGCCCCATGATTGCCACACGGAGGGTCTTTCGTGGCCTTCGCGTGGTGGCGGTGCGCGAATAGAAATATGCCATTCATTTTCGCGTAAGATTCCGCTCTAATACGCCACCTTGTCGGTGGTGTGAATGGCGTAGACAATGCGATTGCCCTGGTTTTTAACTCCGGCCACCAGGCCTTTACCCGTTCTTCGCCCAGCGCACGACCGTGGGCGAGCACAGCATCGGGGAGATCTTAAGCCTAATGTAATATGGCTTTTTCGGCGGCCGCCGCCTGAGGCTCCCGTGTTTCGAGCGGAGCGTGCCCGGGCGCCTCCGTCGGAGAATTAGCGTTGCGGGGCCGGCCGCTGGTTGACGGGGACGGTTTGCCAGCCGCCCCGTGCCTTCGCCGTCTCTGGGTCAGGAGGGCGTTACCTGCTGCCGGGGCCTGCCGGGTGTTAGGCAGGCCCGCTTAGCGCCACTTGCGGGGCTCCGTCGTTTCTCCCGGGCGAGTGGGGTCGCCGCGGGCCGCGTGGAGATCCTGCGACCTGGAGGCGTTGCCGTCTGAGGTGGGGCCGAGGCCGCACAGCCGCAGCTGTAGAAGCGACCTTCGGCTTCCGCCGACGGTTGCGGTTTCTCCCTCTGGAGGTGGTGGACGTGGTGCCGGCGCCCGCTTCGGTGGGCCGCGGTCGGCCGGTTTCGCCTCCCCCGCTGCTCGTTTGCGAGGAGGAGGAGGCAGCCGCGGGTGGTCCCCCGGGGGGCTGCAGAGGCCCGCTGGGCTCACTGACCTCTGGGTCTGCGGGTCGCGGGCAACTTCTGGCTGTGCTGCGGAGGAGGGGGAGCGTCGCACGCCCTCCGCTGGATGGCCACTGATTTCCGCTGTGGAAACCTGGGGCCAGCGGCGTTGCGGGCGCGCTGGCGGTGCTTTGCGGGGCTGGGGAGTGCGCTCGAGTGCGCGTACCATTCCAGCACTGAAGGCGAGGGTCGCGGTTCGGCGTGAGCTGAAGTAGCCGGAGCGGTAGGCCCGCCACAACCCTTCCAGTAGCTCTGTCATGTTCCCGTGCGAAGGCGATTACCACCTTCCCAGGACCCTTCGGTCCCTCCCAGTCGTTCCTCTCCATTTTGGAGGCAGTACAGGCTGCGGGGGTGGAGGAGAAAGTGCTCCACGTCTCTCCACAAACCCTCTGCAAGCGCAGGTTAGGGACTCGCCGTAGAGTCGAGTCCGTTCCTGTGGCGGAGGGCGCAGCCGCTCCGGTTTCCACAGCGTTGCTCGGCCGCTTACCCGTGGCGGCGGCAGGGTGTTCGAGCCCCGGCGGCAGCGGAGGCGGTGTCGGAGGCGGCGGTGTCGGAGGCGGCAGTTCCGATGTTTCCGCCATGGTTTTGCTGCCATAAAACCGTCCGCTTCGGCTCAGGCGGCCTGGGGGCAAGCAGAGCGGCCGGTGATAGGCGCAAGGGAGCGCGGTCCGGGCGGTTGAGGAGCGGAGGCAGGGGCACATCCGGCACCTCCGACCGCTCGTCGCGAAGTGACCTTCTCGTTCGCCCGCAACGTTTCCTCCGCTCCTTCCGTGACGTCATCGGACGCCGGCGGTGGTTGCTCACGCGCTTGGCGTTCCGGCGCAGCCGTACGCGCCTTTACGTGAAGCTGTGACTTTACCTGAGCTTCACATGCTAATTGTGATTCCACAACCCCCCCTTGAACCTTGTCCATCAAGGTGGCCGTACGGTTACTTAATAAATAGTAATCGAGCTGGCAATTACTCCTTGCTACGACTGCTTTTGTAACGAATCGGCCGAAAGGGCCTTCTAACGTGACTCGCGCCACCGGCAGCTTCTTTGGTTCTGCATCGAGAGGTTGCATAACCCAACAGATTCCTGTCATCAGGTCGTCTGTCACATGCCCATACTTACACATCATAAGCAGCACCACAATCACGAAGTATTTTACAGGAAATTTTATTTACTTCTTCCGACACATGTGAAGCGGATTCAAGAAGGCCCAGGCCCTTGCGTGTCGGCCACGTGATTTATTATTTCACGCTCCTTCTCTTCGCATTGTCTTCGAAAATGTCCTGGTTCCCCACACTTAAAACAGTTGGCCGCCTTAGGTCTTTCGAATTCGGCCGTATGGTTAACCTTTGATTCTGGCTGTTTTGTGTCTTGCGGCGCACCTTCCGTCGCCTGATCCTCTCGTTTAACCTGCTTGTTCTCTTTGCTAGTAAACTTCTATAGTTACGTTTCCAACCTGCTCATTGTTCTCATTATCGAGTTTCTTGCCAGCTCGAGAGACGCCGCAAGATCTCCCCTACTCATCGATAAAGTGGTCGCATTTCCGCTGGTACTTCCGCTTTAATTGCCAGTCCGTAACCATTAAATTCCAGGAGCTCGTGGAATTCAGTAATCTTAAGCCCCGCTACCCATTGTTTGCATAGTTACTTAATCTCAAAAAGGCATATTGTTCAAGTAGTTCTGTGCACGTCTTTGGTGCGACGTAAATAACTGTCGAAACTCGGTATGCAAACGAAACATTTCTAGCCTGCGCCGAGTTTCGCTTCCTTCGGCTCTACGCCACCTGTCTCGAATCGAGAACAACCAAGAATTTACCTGCTGATTAGCAACAAAAACAAGGTGATTGGTCACCCATTCAGATTCCGGTATTCCTAATGGCCCTACCTGTGCTTCGAAAACACTAAGGAACATTGAAATATCATCATTTTCACCCTTAAACCGATCTGTAGTGAAACGCAACTTCTCTAGCTCATGCTGTCTATCGCGTTCCTGTTCCTGCTCTCATGCGTTCTTCTATCAGAATTTCTTTAGTTGCCTTAGCGAGTTCCTGCACACTCTCTCATATCTGGCACAGAATGACAACTATTTGCTTTAAGTGCAACAACCGTTTCATCACCTGAAATCGTTTCCCCCATTTCCTTGGCCACTCGCACCAGCACCTCCTTCCTGAATCCCGCAAGATAAGCCATACTGCCTGAATTAATCCCGGCGAGTACAAAAAGACACACTTACGCACAGGGAACATCTCGGTGCCACTTGCGTTGTGAGTCAGGGTTGTGTTGCAAACACGTGTAGTCCGTCTGACCTTTCTTCCTTCCTCCAAGGCCCGAACCAGTCTTCTTTCTTGATGCTCCCTAAAGTTGCTGCCACGTAATTTAATGTTTTCGTGCTTCCTGCTGCCCTGAAAGCTCCTGCTCAGTTACTTTACTGCTGCACCTGCATTCCACGCACACGTACATCACTATACACCACTGGCCTTGCTGCCAATTAATGTTAATTCAGCACGACTGCGTGAACCAGCAATGGCAGAATTATTGTGGCCACCGCGTGGAATGTCCGTAGTCACTGCTGCTACCATTTAATGTTGTAAGAAGTCGCCTCCGCGTGAAGTCCTGGTTTTGAATCAGTTGCCACCATTTAATGTTGTGGTTAGTCGCCTGCGTGAAGTCCGTTTCGCAATCCGCTGCCACCATTTAATGTTGTAATAGTCGCCTGCGTGAAGTCCGTTTTAACCGCTGCCACCATTTGAATGTTGTAATAGTCGCCTCCGCGTGAAGTCCGTTTTAACTGCCGCCACCATTTAATGTTACGTTGTAATAGTCGCCTGCGTGAAGTCCGTTTCAATCGCTGCCACCATTTAATGTTGTGGCAGAAGCTGCCTGCGTGAAGTCCGTTTTAACTGCCATGCAATTTATTTATCGTTGTATTAGCTGCCTGCGTGAAGTCCGTTTCAACCGCCGCCACCATTTAATGTTGTAATAGTCGCCTCCCGCGTGAAGTCCGTTTTAACCGCTGCCACCCATTTAATGTTGTGGCCGCCTGCGTAAGTCCGTTTTAAATCCGCCGCCACCATTTAATGTTGTACGTCGCCTCCTATGCGAAGTCCGTTTCAATCCGCCGCCACCATTTAACACGTTTTTTCGTTCAGACGTCGTCGTGAATGAGAAGAACCACATGACACGGAGAGTTCTTTTGTACAGTTTTATTTAATATTTCGTATATTACAACATGTACTTCGCTTGTACAAAAATGGGCGATGTCCTGAGCCGAACTTACCAGAGTTTTCCGACTTGCCCTTGTTCTGCGGGATCGAGCTGACCAATCCGCTTTAGCTTCATTTCAGGGTATAATTGGCCCATCTTGAACATTACAAAATGGCGGTGATCGCGAATTATATTATAGTAACATTTGAATATAATATTAAATCAAATCAAATAGTTTTACATAAATTGTTGTATATACATAATTAGCATAAATAAAGGCATGCAATTCTTGCAGTAAAACATATTTTAAAACTGTTATAAAACGGTTTTGCAAAAATAACACTGGACAACACGACTATTAAGCTCCATGTCTACATTTCTGTCATGTTTATTATTGTAATATTTAATATAAATGCAAACAATTTGTATTGTATGCATTGTCTAACCTAGATATTTTTATTAGAAAAATTAATAAACTTAAAGAAATACGTTGTAGAGTCAGTTTCACAAACACGTTCCGAGATAGTAGCTTAGTTGTGAAAATACCGCATCACTTCTCAGATGACCCAATTAAAAATACTATATGGTCGTGACATTAATATTGTAATAAAATAGTTTTGATATAAAATACTAAATAAACTTAAAGTATTTAAAGTTCATTTAGTCACAGCCAAAAGCCATCAGCAGATCCCGATTGCAAGCAGCCAGCAAATGAACGATTATTGATCTTGCTCAGATCACAATTAATTACCCTTCAATCTCAACGTTAGGTGATTGGCATTTTACATGGAGTCTTTTACTTCTGCAAATATTAAAAATCATATGTGATACCTAGTCTTGAGATTTATGGAATCAAAACGACATATGACTCTATAGATAACATTTTAACATCTAATGTTTGCAAAGGTAGAAACACCAGCTTTCGTCTACGTTTGAACATTGGAGGAACACACACACACACACACACACACACACACACACACACACTCATATCAATATATTACTTATATGTAATTTATGTATGATTTCAACTAACGCAAATGGAAATTAATATTTTATATTATTATAAAGTATATTTACATTACGATATTTTTTATTTTCGAGAGACGAGCAATGCACACAAAGTTTTTTACACGTCATCGGAATGTTACAATCACTTCTTTCAGATAAGCAGACCCATGCAAACATCATTGTTTTTGCTAAAACCATTAAGAATCACTAGAGATTCTCCTGTCATAAATTATTTCCAAAATTGTAATTCGTTAATAATGTTTAAAATTTTGTCAAACGTCGGAAATCTGTGTCATACGATAATCGTTAGAAAATGAATAGGGATCCTCTTCTGTAAAATATTGTTGCAAAATAAATTTTCTATTTTCATACATTTTTTACATTTCATACAAAACTGCCAATTTATTGATATGTGTTCACTAACGCATCTTCAGTAATATTGCATAATCATATATATTCATACTTTTAATGAATTAACACAAACATTGTAAACAAATAAGCAATTAATTTTTTTATTTCGAAAAATTTTATTGAAGTTATCAATATTATAGCAATTTAATTAAAGTACTAATATGAATTAAGGTTGAATTTAAAAATCATAACTACAATATTTATTATTGTTGAAACGCATTGCTACTATATTGGTTAAATGTAACGTTTTAAAATGTAATTGCTCATTGATTGATAGTTTGTGTTTGTATATAGTATATCTCACGCAGAGACGATTTTACAAAGAAAATTTAATAATAACGAAATAATCAAATTTATAATTCATTGGCATTTGTCGACACTTCGGCGACCACTTTACGTGCAAGGTCGGGAAGAAGGAGAAATTGGCGCTGGGTTCGTAACCAAATCTTCAGGGTCACCATTGTGTTCCTTTTACTTAAGTCTTAGGATTCCGAAAGTGATACTAGATATTTCAACATTAACTTGTGAATACATGTTGCATACCATGAGAGATAAATGATGAACAAATGTCTGGAGTTTAAAAAAATCTGTCTTTGGAATACTGAATCAGAAGTCCTACTGGCTATTGTAATTAGACATTTTCTGTCATCAGTCGATAAACTACTGAATACTTTCACACTATGTTATCGTCATAAAGCCAAAGATTTCCAGGTTAAAGATACCCATATATATTATGGATCGAAAATAGATTTTAATTGTGGAATTGACATTATTCATTGGTGCAACATACAAGAAATGAATTTACTATTTGTGCTAGTTTTCTTTTCACTTCAGTCCCGTCAATTTTCGAAAACATAATTCGATTTTTTACCTAAATACAATATTTACTTTTCGACCTGTCAATTCGGAAGAATAGCTGTTCCCATTGAAAAAGCGATCATGCCGATAAATGGACAAAGTTTACAAATATCATAAATACCAAATAGAGTAATATCTGATATTTGTTATCTAAAGGACTCCCCTCTAGAAAATAATCAAATTTTCTTTGTTTTCATTTAATCTTTTCAAATAAGAACGTAACTTTGGTTTTGGTTTATTCTAGGCAAGATCTTACCAGATCTTGCCCCGCTTACTTGTGGCAGCACATAATAACAAGGCTTCTCCATCCGGTATCTTCCACTTCGGGTTTAAGGTAATTATTATTAATTCTTATGCGAGTATTTTATAGTTCTAATGACCGTTTTTCGCAATCTACACACCATCGTTTTTTATCCGTCAGGCATCTTCCTCATTTCAGTTCATTGTCAAATCATGATTGTACTTACAAGATTTCCTTTGGCCTTCCTCGTTTTCTCTCTTCTTTCGAAAGGATTCACTTAAAGATAATTTTGATATTCTGTCAGCATGCATTCTGGCAGCATACCATTGAGTTGTTTGACTTACATTTTCGATCACTTGTCTCTCAATCATTATTATCTGTCTAATCTCTTCTGTTTAGTATTCTATCAAACAGTATACTGACAACATCGTCTCCAAAAATTCATTTTCATAGCATTTAACCGAGAGTTTATTGCATCATTTTTAATTTAATTTCCGATTCATACGTAAATACATGCCTCCACCATTGTCTTGTATATTGTCTCTGTTTTCTTTTCGAAAATTTTGTTTTATAAACATTATGTATCTACTAATAATTGGCCTTCCCTAGCTTATTTTTTAATAAAGTCAATATTATTAGATCCCCCTGCTCTAATAATCACTCCGATATATTTAAATTCCTTTCCTACTGGAAATATACCTATTTCTGTTCTAGATCATATCGAGATTTCCCTACAACCATGTGTCTTGATCTACATTATTTATTTCCAGCCCCATTTTTTATGTTTTGTTAATTTGATTAAATGTTATATATACAAAAAATATTAATTTTCTACGTATTTTTCATGATACGCTGACTCAAAAAGCAAGAAATCGCTTATGTATGAATTCAAAATATTTTGCAGCTTGTCTTTGAAGTCTTAAACGATATCCACCAACATTTTTTGTTATTTGGATTATGCACTAATCAAAACCTTCAACATTTTGTTTTACCAGTCTTGTACGACTTATTGCGTTCCTAAAATATGTAACAAGTATTTCAACGTCAAGTTAAGGGTAAAGAACTGTTTCTGATGAAATAATATTATATAAATAAAAGATCTTCATCTTCATCTTCATTACTAGTTTACCACTCAGTTCATTATGAGAGAGAAATGAATATTTTCTAGATGAAGAGAGGGCACGATCCCCGAGTCTTTATTTGATCCGCGGTTGGGATGGTTTATAAAATAGTTGTAGCATACTCTTTGAATGAATGATTGAGAAGAATATTTAATAATAGGCTTGTTTATTAATCAATATCATTCACAATGTAATAAGCTCTTCAGAATGTTAGCAAATGGGCATGATAAACATATTTACTTCAACTAATAATCGAATATTTATTATATAAAATACATGGTTTTAATAACCAAGAATTATTTTTCAACTTCAAACTTATTCTCTTAAAATTTATCTGCGTGACGCATGTTAACAAATGACTATTATTATTACATTCGCTACTTACGTATATACAGAGTAATATACGGTGTAGAGGGAAGGTTATGTAATGCTGCGCGAAAACTGGCGCATTTTCTGCGAAAATCATTGCCGCGCTCTGGTGACGAAAAAACTGAATCAAAAAGGTGTTAATTAAGAGAAAAGTCCTATAACACGCGGTGTAGTTGATAATTCCAGTTTTGTGGATCCGTGGATGCCAAAAAAACTAATTGGAAGTAAAATGTCTGTCTGTCCGTCTGACACAACTCTAGCACCTAAACTATATATTATTGATTTTTCCAAATTAGCTGAAACTCCTGTCGTTTCGCCTGAGCGAAGCTACAAGTGATTTTGAAAACACTATTAATTTTGGGACTATTTGTAGCCTTCCGACATTTTAAATTGTTTTCAAAAACGGCTCCAAATTTTTTCTGTAAATTTCTTGTAAGGACTGTTTACTCCATAGTAAAATACGCTTATAAAGGTAGAATATGTCCAATTGTCACGGTTAACTCCGAATTTTGAAAAATCGCTAAAATTTGAATATTTTGCGGCGTCTCACTACAACTACAAAATTAAAGATAGAGATATTTGCTTCAAATGAAATGTGTTGCATATAATTAGATCTTTTAATAAGGTCATGAATTTTTTTAAAGTTTTTATTGATTTTTTGCACACATGGTGCGTAATATTTGCAATTTTAAAAAATTTACATAAACAAGATTTTCAAAAACGGCTCCAAATTTTTCTTTAAATTTTGGTTGGGTAATGCCAAATGCAGCCTATCCGATGACATAAACGATATTGTTTATTCTATTGTTTTTAAAATTATACAAATGTAATTTTTTGAAATACCTCTCACGGTGTTAATATGAGCATTTGAATAGATTTGTATAGATTATTTAACTTGTGAGTAGAAGTGCTTCAAATGACTTTAGAGGAAGTTTTTCAAAACCTCAATAGATTCCTGTGAAAAGAGCGCTATTTGAACTGAAAAGTTGAGAAAATGTCAAAAATGTATTTTGTGCGGCGATAGATGTCAGCTGGCAAGAGAACGGCAAGAACCTTATGTGAGCTGGCAAGAACCTTAAAACCAGTCCACACAAAGGAAATTATAAACATTTGCTACGAGAAAGTCTGTCCCATTCTGTAGCACCTCTAGTTCTTCATATTTCTTAGAGCAAAGGCATTTAAAAAGCAAAGAGAAAAATTTCAGCTAGAAACTTGACAAAAGAACAGTGAGACACAAATAAATAAAGCATCATAAAGACGCACACTAATATTAGGGATTAGAAGGAAACGAACGTCCCAATGAAAACCAAAACGGCCTATGAACAGAAAATATGGAGTAGTGAATGATCTGGTAAACGACCAGTAATCGAGTACATCAAATTCTTTCCGCAGTTTTGTAATGGTATCTTCTTGCAAAGAAAAGGAATGTTTAGAACATTCTCGACATCGTTATTAGGAATTTATTTTCATTGCTCGTCAAGTAAAAAACCGCTGATATCGTACGGGATTTGAACACGTGTCTTCATTAGAAGCCACGCACCCAAGCTGATTGCGCTACCAACACACAGACGTACGTACGCATTTCCGTGAACTTACTCAATTAAGAATCTACGAATTTTGTCTTCAAACTCATTGCTTTTCCGCACTTGCAATTTAAAATAAATAAATTACCTTAAGAGACAATAAGAAAGCAAAGAAATCTACGCGGCACTATAAAATAGTTAATCTTACTTAAGAATATTTTAGTTCAGTACTATGTGTAATTTTTGCGTAGGTTTCGGTTCTAGCCTCGACGCTCAACCCCCATCGCCTGCCCAAGATGATTATTAGACGATAACGTTGGCCAGCAGACAAGTTTCGACACGGCCCGACATTCAGAATTCATTTGCTGCAAGTAATTACTAGAATCTAAGAAACATTTATTGACTTCAAAAAATCACTATCACATGCAGTTATTATCTTTTTGTTCATTCACTCATTTATAAAATAAATCCTTATTTTCTCGTGTGTTATTGGTCATGTTTTCTTAATATATAACAAATGTTACACTATTAACACTCTATCTGTTTTTGAAAACCCCCAAAACGACAACCGTAAATGCATACCTTTAAATTATTGAAAAGGAAAAGTATTAATTAAAATCTCACACATAAAGTCAAAATAAAAGTTGCATGAACAGGCCAGGACGTGAACTCATCTTCCAGTTGTTCAAACAAGCAATCTGAACTACATGACGTCACTCCCCGCAGTCACTTATACAATGCTTTACATATTAGGATGTGTTGGACGAGTGATACTTGTTGAGTTTTGCTAGCTGAAGGCAGAATGGTTCTTGCAACGAAAGAAACAGTAAAAGTACGATTTCTGCAAAATCGGTTTTGAAACGTTTTAATAATAAGAAAGAAAAACGGTTTCATTGCAGTTTTGCATTTCAAACAATTTTAAAATTGTAAATATTGCTTTGCACTTTGACGAAAAATGCCATCATTTCAAGAAAGTTTTACATGATTGTTACAAGAACGAATTATGGACAATATATTTCATTTTGAAAGACAAATCTGTTTTCACTTGTAGCCAGATGACGCCCCAAATGTTCAAACTTTAAAATTTTCGAAAATTCAGAGTTAACCATGAAAATTGGAACTATGTCATCCTTCTAAGTGTGTTTTACTCTGCCTTTTACCAGAAATTAGGAGCCGTTTTTGAGAAAATTTTGAAATGTCCGAAAGTGCTTTTATGTAGTACCCCCAAATTTCAAAGATTTTTCAAAATTTCCAAGCCAACTACAGCCAGAAAAACAGGGTTTCTTCAATTTGGAAAAGATCGTACGTGGTTTTGTATGCGTTGCATGATCACAGACGGATGGACGGAAGGTTTGATAAACCGCTTTTCGACTCAAAACGTGTGTATTGCCGTTTAATCGCTGTATTACATAACTTCTCTATACTACGTATACGCACGAATATACAACGTATATAGCGTCAATTTACGAATATACTTCACTATAGTATGGTTATTCGTGCGTATACGAGAAAGTAAAAAGCAGAAGTAATAAGTTTTGTTTTGAAGAGATAACGAATTATCATAGTTCAAAATCCATCTAAACGTTACAGCAGTCTTCCAAAAGGTGAGATACAAAAACAAGTAATGAGAATTTTCTGCATTACTGATTGTCATTTCAAGGTGAAGTTTATTTTACATAAATGATTCATATTGCAAAATATGAATGTATTTATGTAATCAAGAAACGAGTAATTTGTCACATCTAAGTAATGACGTTGTGTAAACGTGTCACAACTTTGATATCAATTACTTAAATGTCCAAACCTTCCTCATACTGGCTTAAAGATGTAAGTGATGACAGCGGTGACAAATATCAAAATGCGGGGAATATAATGAGCCCAAGAACCCAACTGTAAAACTAATTTTTCGAAGTTCATGGTTAGAGCAACTGGTCGTAAATCGAACGATGCGGGTTTGATCTTCCTGCCCGAAGGGAATTACATCTTTAGTACTCAATTAATACGGTTATCAGGTCACAACATGATATCACTAACAAACGGGATAAACATTTCTCATATTTCATTTCCATAAAAAGTGACAGAGTTGTTACAAACTCTTTTTGGAAAGAGAATGCAAAATGTATGTCACAAAACGTTCACTATCTTAATTCCAAGCGAGGTTAGTTACTAACTAAAGCTGAGTAAATAACATACACATTTGTATAAATATTTGTAATATAGCGGGATCAAACTAATTACACATTATATAGTATAAAAGTTCAGCAAAGATTTTATAAGCAATAAATAAATACAAGTATTTTCCGCTTAACATTCTTATCTTTTAATTCTCAGACTTAGGCAAACAGAACGCGGAACAGAAGGAAAAAAGGCATCGTGCAGAACTCGATCCGCAATACCCGATTTAAAAGCCGTGTCAAACGATTTTAGCTACACAGAGAGTTATTGGTCTCTCAGTAATCTGCAAGCCTAATGTATCTAGCGAATACGAACGTTTGTTCTGCAATTCTCCATCAGGGAGGAGGGATTCTCTAAACATATCTGTTCCTCAAGCAGTACAATTCTGGAAAATGCAATATTAGGGCAACTGATGTTTTAACAATATATGATAATATATTTATTTATTCAACTCATCATACTTATGAATTTCATAATAAATTTAATATTTAGATTTAAAAGAACGACATTATCCCAGACATTTTGAGATCCGAAATTCGCACCTCCTTGTTTTTTCCTATATTGAGACTAAATGACAGGTGATTAGTGCATTGGATCACCTACACAAGCATGGCGAATAATCATTGGATATAACTAAATAATTAAAATTCCTATTTCTTTGTGAAAATTGTAGACTGATTAAAATGCTCACCACTTAGTCTCAAACACCTGCACCAAACATAAGCCGTATCAAAACATTGTTTATTTCAACATGGAGATAATAATAAAAAATATTGATTTCTTTCACATGACCACGTCAAATCGTACTTTATTATGTTTTGGAGTTAATACACGGAAATGTGGCTCCACCCTACTGAAGACTTACATTAAAAATTTTAAGAAGAATTATAGAAGAAATAAATTATCAATTGTTACAAACAATTAAGGGATGCGTCTTGTTAGCATTTATCACAAAGGCACAAACACAAAATGGTAATTTTAATGGAGTTCGTAATAGTCTCTATGAACTTTGTTAAACGTAAAAAGACATATTCCTTTCTCAATTAATAAAAAGAACGAAGAAATTCACTTTATTGCAAAATTTATACAACCCACAGACTTGTTAAAGATTCTGATTATTCTAGAACTGCAAATATGTAAATTACTAGTGATTATACAACTTGTACAGACTTTTCATATTATTTCTAACGATTACATAAAAATATGATAATGATATTGCAATTGAGACACTGTTAATATTTGAGCTATCTCTTCCAAATTTCTGCTCGTCACACACTTGAAATACAAGATACCAGCACAATCTTAATATAATCACATTATCGTTTACAAAACAAGTTTGTTCCTCCTTGCAAGAATTTTGGAATGTCTCTCTCGTGATGATAGTGATTAATGTGTTCCAGGCCTCAGGTAAAAAAATATATATTCGGCAGGATTTGATCTGGCGTCCATTCGTCTATCTACTACGCGTTTAATCCACGGAGCTATCACAGAGGTACCTTACATCACCGATCAGGGGTGTTGTAGAATGAATTTATCTTGAAATTTATTGTTCTATGATATACAACATTTACTTCAGGTTACAGCAAAACTCACATGCTGATAAGAATGTGAATCATCAGCGCGATACTATTCTATAGTTGATTTTAGTTAGAAATATTTCGATTCGAATGTCTTTGTGTAGGCTCGCGAAGTAGTTTCTCATCCTGCGAACTGCCATCTTGCCCCCTCCCATATCTTCAAGGTGTGATCTCCACATTACGCGATAAGACTGAACTGTAATCAGTCGTGAAACACCAGTCTGAAATACAGAATCATGTAGGTATTAAGCAAGTAACTATGCCATTTTGATACCAATTAACACAACTAAGAGAATTTCCGACAAATTTGCATTCGTTATTCATGAAAAACTTGTAACCTAAACTTAAATGATATATCGCTAACAATATTTTAATTATCAGCAAATAGTTGATTGATTGCTTCTAAAGAAACTATAATGCTTATAATGTAAACAACGAAGTAGTTGTACTACAACAGCACATACTTTCTCTAATGTCACTGTTTGCAATATTATACTATTACATTGAATTAGGAAAAGAGCTAACCAGCAAGATTCATTTTCAATTTTGTAGTTTTGAAAATTACCTTTTCAATTTTCAAAATATATAGAGTTCGAAAATAGGGACTACCAGCGCCTCGGTCAGATGGTACAGAACGGAGGGCTTCTATCGCTTTACCTATGGACGACAAAACTGGCTCCTTTTAGGCTCTCAAGTCTTTTCAAAAAATTAATATTAATTGCAAAATATTGACATATTACTACTGAAATCACACCGTAACAGAAGAAAAAATCACCTACTGATTCGAACTCGTACAACGTTAGCAAGCTGACAGCACCCATGATGTTAACCATCACAAAGGATTTGTGTTTCAGCGACACTTAGAAAAAGTATTAAAAATAATTACAATTTTATGCTAAATAGAACACAATCGTTTCAGCATATATTTTTTCGTTTTCAGAGGTCAATCCTTTTAAGTTTAAATATATTGTGATATATAATATAATATAAAATGTATAATATAGGAAAATAAAATATATTACTATAATATAAATTATAATTTAATAGAATGCGAACTTTCTATAGAAAGAAAGTACAAATATTTTTATTTCTTTCTAAATGATACCAGTACCACATTGTCATAATAAAACTAGAAAGGACTTGCAATTATTCAGAGAAGAGCCTAATGTCTGTAAAGTAGACAGTTTAAAGAATACTAGTGATGTCAAACAGCGTACTTTCAATTGTATTTTCACGGAAACTTATGCGGAAAAATACTAAAAGTTTCGAAAAATTGCACATGATCTTATTTAAAAATCTTATCTTTAAGGAAAAAAGTTTCATGAAGGGAAAATCTAAAATTTCAATATTTTACTTGTAGGAATAATTACGAAAATCTGTTTTCAATGAACATGAGACCAGCAATATTCTCTTCTTTAAAATGCACTTCCCACTATCCAACAAGTATTACATTCACATTTTTATTACATTTGTAATAAAAACTATGGAGCTGTTTGTTTGAAAATTTGGAAAATGTCCCAGGGGTTTCATGTAAAGAACCCCCCAAAATTAAAATATCAGTTTAAAATTCAATGGGTCCGCGATATCAGCCAGATCGGTTGGGAAATATCAATTTTGTAGAAAATCAGATGAACGGTTTAGTTGCTAGCGTTGTTCACAGACAGACGAACGGGCAGATGATTTGCCGTCAATCGATTTTTCGGTATCAAGAACCCACAAAACATGGATTCTGGCTACACCACGTGTTGGAGGATTTTTTTTTCTAAATTTAGCAACTAGATTTATCCATTTTTCGTTACAGGCCGTAATATGCGTTTCGGCAGACACAATTCGCTGCTTTTTCATGTAGCATTACGTAACTTTCTCTACTCTTAAGAAGAAAGTGCAAGTTAATTATGAGAAAATTTAGATTATGCGTTCAGGGAAAATTTGTATGCTTTCACTGCAAAATTTTTCTAAATTTGGAAAACATTTATACAATTTTTTATAGCTTCATTTGTAGAATTAGCTATACCGAGAACAAGAGTAAAGAATTCATGAGAAATTTGAAACAGATTACTAATTGTAATGTTGAAAATCCTAGAGATATTAATAAAAGGTATTATTTACTTGCATTTGTAATAACGGTATAGTGTATCTCGAAAGAAGATAAAAGTAAAAAAGAAAGAGTTCTTTTCAGAAAGTTTCAACAATGCAATATGAGCATAATGTAACATACCCTCCAGAAATATTGGAATATCATTGGATTCAGAATCCCAATGAACTTGTTAGTATAATATCAATTTTGAAAAAGAATACTGATTTAGGAAGTCAGTAATGTTTTAATTTTTATGGTACCATGCGTACACAGGTCCTATTCCTACAACGAGTCTAAAATAAATACATGTTCGCAGAGTCTTTTGGAAAAATTTTTGGAGTTCGTGATTTCAAAGCCGAATTTTCCTTCAAACCCCTAAATACCATTTTTACTTGATATCATTGTTTTTGTAGTGTGCTGCGCATCTGAGAATTTAAAATATAGTAAAAATATTTAAAGAAGTCTTAACTCAATAGTAGGCCAATTATTTTCCGTCACTGTTCCTCAGCTTAAAAAATCTGTGGAAATATTGTAATGAAAGAACATTATTAAATTCAGTGGTACCAGTTTAATAAATATGTTTATTTTACCAACGAAATAGAGTAGAAAGTGGAATAAAATATGTGACATACAACGAATATCATTGCAATATTGTAGGAAATCTCTGAGAGAGTTGAATATTAAGTTGCAATAATAATCGAATTAGCAGACCATATGAAAATTCTATTTTGATTAAATAAATTCCGTTTTATAATAATTATTTTACCCAAGTAGACATAAAGTCCAAGTTTATTAACCAACGATTATTGAAAGTCCGAATTCAAATATGTGAAATTTTCGATAACCAGTTCTTGTTTTTTATATATTTTTAATGTCTCTTTAACTACTAGGTCATATAACGACCACTGTGATTTTATGTTTGGGGCTTTCTGTAGGGAGAATACGTAAGGACATCACGAATACACATTCATGTCCGAAAGGAACCATGGCCCTTCGAACCCAGGAAGTTACGGTCTTGTCGTCCATTTCTCTTCTCTCCTAGCAAACCTTGACATCATATATCCAACATCAATACATCCAAGATATCGCTTAATTCTCCATCATTTGAATTACGTTTTTTCCTGTGTCCTCTGGCTACGTGGGGGATAAGTGAAAATGAAACCTCTGACTAGTAGTAAAAAGCTGGCCTCGAGGAAGCCAGAAAGACATCTTTATGGTAATATCTACTCTACTACCAAGATTTTATCCAACGATGCATTTTGAGTGCAAAACAGAGTGATAGAACTCTTTTTCAAACTCACAAGGATCATAAGACCCTTGTCGTGGTCATCCCGTTGCTCTAAGCCCAAGGCAAGAATTGTTATTCACCTTCGGATCGGGCACTGCCACTTCTCGCACGGACATCTCGTGCAGTTACCCACCCCCTATCCCCCAGAAATAAAGAACAGACCTTACTGTAAAGCATGCTCCTGTGCACTGCGGTGGCCAATGAAAGAGCTGAAGAAGGCATAGCTTGTCGACTATAGAGGAGAGGCACACTGTCCTCCGGGCAAACTTTAAACTTTCTTAGCCATGGATTTATAAATCTAATACGCGTGAAGGGGATGATTTTAACATGCCTTTTATAACTAATTTTGCGTTTTTGATGTAACACTGTCTTTGTCATTTATTTTATTTTAAAATTAGTCATTTTACTGTTTTACCCTTCAATCTTGTAATTAATAAAATTATTTTAACTGACTTTTATACTAATTTTCAGAAAATTTTGCGAATAATATTGCACTATGTAATTGACAAGATATTTGAGCACAATACACAGTTCTTTTATATTATTAAAGAAGGTATGAAGTTTCATTTAGTGAAAATAATAAAGACTGTAGTTTAGTTTTCAGATTTGAGAATTTCAGATCTCATTGAATCTCTTGTGTTTCCTGTGTTGATCTAAAACCAAATGTATTTTCAGGTTCGATATGCATTCATATTGGGATTCATGAGCACAAATTATTTGTCATGCGTATATTCACAATGGCTAAAATTATCAATAATTAATCACCAGAGCAAGGGCGGTGTGTTTCGTGAATAAAACTGTTTACTTCAATATCGATAACCGTACAAGTGTTTCGGATGTTTGAATTGCCAGAGAACTACTTGAATCGAATTAAACACTCCAGAAACTGTTTCTGGGGGTCATAAAAACTCAACATAAATTGGAAAGATACGATTCGGAAACACTGTGTTCCGCTTAAATATTTTAATTGGAAATTGTCCCGAATTGAAATTTTAACTAAATACTTAATCTCTTTGAAGTTTTTTCAAACAAGTTTTTGTTTTTCTTAACAGCCTTGTTTTAAGAAAATTACATTGATTCCTACATTTCCAAGGTTTTCAATTTTTTCTTTTTAATACGTGGTTATTCAAAAATATTTAAGAAAATATTTAACTTCAGTGTAGATTTCCCACAAATTCAAAAGAATTAAAATTTACTGTTTATATTATTACTATTTATTAAAGATATCAATTATTACAATTTGCTATTAATATATGCAATGTGATATGTTGAAAATAATTAATTATGTTAGCGCCTATTAAGGCCATATCAGATTTGTACTGTTGCCTGTATATTACCTTAAATAAATAAATAAATAAAAATATCACTGGGAAGGGATAGATATAATCTTCTCAGCAGTGTAACAGAAAAATAGTAACTTTTGAAAAATATATGAAGAATAAGACAATTATATTTTCGAAATATTTCTAATGAGAGGTTCCCTAGTTCCTTTTCACCGATTATCACTATAAAATTGCATCAATTTTACAAATAGTCTAAACAATATTAACAATAGCAATTTTGCAATGATTATCTTACTGGGACACCCGGCAGTGATTTTTAATTGATTAACGAAATCACTGTTTGCATGCACCTGCTCATAGAAAATATGATTATATTTTCATAATGCGTAATAAAATGTGTGTATTGGTTTGCATTTCCTTTAATAAAGGCGTAATAATGTCAAAAATACAAGTTTTTAAATACGTGAACATGAATTTCAATTTGCTTGATAGAAAATGTGTATATTATGTAAATGCATTATATTGTGTTTCGAAAATTATTATGTAATAGTTAGTGTTCCTTTGTTTTAGAACCATTAGTATTTTAAAATAGTTTGAAGAAACAAAACTTCAATACTATTAATTTAATCGACACAAATTTCACAATATTAGATACCATAAATTAGACTTCATTTCATGGTAAAGAACTCGATAAAAATGTCACGGCTCCCTGATTGACCCGCTGCCCCTTGGTTGCAACAACTAGAAAACTCTGGGAGAAACTTCTACTACATAATACGAACGATATGTTAAAAAGAATAAAGATATCAAGTTTAGAAATTAAGACTACTCTTTTTATTCCCTTATATTACAAAAGTTCAAAATGTTACCAACTCTCTGATATTTGGAAACAAAATAAAGTGGCAGTTTTTGCATGCTTAAAAAGCCTTCGTACACGCCTGTTGAACAAAACATGTTGCGTTATTTAATTCTGGGTATGAATTCCATTTGCTTTGATTATTGCCACTAGTCTTTGCTACTGTGACGTCGTCGTGATGAGAAGAACAACACAGACACGGAGTTCTTTGTACAGTTTTATTTAATATTTCTGTATATTACAATATGTACATCCTCCTTCAGAAACTACCGCTGCACTCTACAGCACTACCATTCCTGAGGCAAACCGCCTCAGCCTGACCCAGCGTGCCCCAGCGTGCTAACCTGTAGCACCGCTCCCGGCATCTCCTGCAGCCAGCCTCGCAAACCTGCGAGCACCCCTCACGGATCAACGAAGTGCCTCCGCACCGCAATTCGGTCCAAACTCGAATCCCAATCGCCGACCTCCACCGGCGTCTCTAGCGAGGAGTCACGTGACAGACCTCCCATGCAAGACCGCGGACCGCGTCACCTCATTACAGAGGTTTGGGGCCGGGCGCACAAAGGGCCGCTGACCGCCGGATGTGCCCAGACACGCCCCCGCCGGCTTGCACCCTCGAAGCGACCGCTTCGGTTGCACCGCCAGCCCGACGCCTGACCACCTCTCCACGCCCCGGCCGCGCCTTGTGCGGTCCGACGACTAGTGACGCCTATGACGTTACAATCTCTCCCATACTTGGGGCGGAATTTTTTTCGCAGACTTATTAATTACAGAGAAAAATTCCTCGGATTGTACGCCGATCTATTAATGCCCTGACTCGTAACCTTTGTTTTTGTTGTTGTTTTTCTTAATGTGATTACTGTTCTGATACAACCTGAATATTTTCTTCTTACTCAATATTCTTTACCTCAGAACCATACACAATTTTTCATATTCAATGTACGTTTATATACACAAATCTTGCCTCAATTTTCACTAAACATTTTTATGACTTTATCCCCAAAATACAACAAATATAAATACATAACTCTGAAAATCACCAAGTTGCCGTCAAAGTTACCAATTTTCAATAATTTCAGTGCGCCATGACTAACATTATTGGCCTTATCAATATTACCTTACAAATATTAATATGAACATAACCTTAAGAACTATATTAATAACTACCACAAACGCTGGTAAACTTGAAAAATAAAAAGACATTTTACATAAATCAGTAACACTCTTTAAACTATAGTATTTACAATTATACAATTGCACGTGTTTTTGTATATTTTGGCCCACTGTCGTGGTGCCCTCTTGCACTCGCCAGGTCACTCCAGGCTAGTACACGCGACCAGTGAATCCACTTTTTACCTGCTCTGTCCCCTTTTATATGAGATGGTGATGTATTGTTGCGGACGTCGCACCGTTCCATCGAATTCGGCCGTCAACGCCCTCGTATAGCCTGTTGTTATATCTGTCTGCACTTCCTCGGAAACTCTAATCTGTGAATTAATTTTGATGGTACTTCCTGACTGATGCTGACGATAAATCTCTTGGAAGGCTTTAACTCTGGAATTTTGGAGGTGGTGATGAATCCTTGATCCCGCCTTGCCTCTAAAAGGGCTCACACGCCTGAATTTTACCTTTGTCAAATACTACTGGAACACGGAACGGGTTTCAGCGGTGATTGCGTTTTCCTCCTGCCCGACCTATCTTCTGGCAGCTGTCGCAATTGCGTCACGTAAGTCTCCATGTCTTTAGAACAATCGGCCTGTAACAATACTTAGCAATGGAGTCCTTACTTTTTGTTACCCCTAGATGCGCATTCGCCATTTCGTGACAGACCTTCAACCCCATACTACGGTAGATATCTGGCATTACTAATCCTTCACCACTGGACTGAAACAGCAATCCGTCCTTTTCGAAGTAGCCACTTTTTTCTGAACCGACTTCCCTGGCTAGCTCCATTAAACCCTTGATTTCCTCGTCTTCCTGTTGTGCGATCACGAAAGACGGTTTGTCGATTTTTAATAGATTGAGCATTCCTGCGTCTAATTCGGTCGCGTCACCTTCTTCGTTTTTTTTGTTTTTTCGTTTTCCCCGCCAGTAGCTTCTGGCGGAGCGGAGTTATTTTCATGATAGTTATACATACGCCGCAGCTCGATGGCTTTTGCGGCAGAGAATAGGCGTGCTTACTTACTAACTTAATACTAACTTAACCTATGGATGAAGCCGGCGCTTTGGCCGGCAACCTAAGATAACTTTCGTGCTTTTAATTATGTCTCTTTAAATGTTTCTTGTATATATATAATCTTGCTAATTTTATTTCCATTCACTCACTCATTCATACTTGTCTGTATTTACACTTATTTACGTTCCAGCACGCGCACATTCATACGTTGTTATTTACACTAGCACTTGCGCCACGGCGCCGACTGTGCTCAAAGCGTCCGTGGCGGTTAGGCACTGCTACACCCTGGCGACGATAGCCGACGGCTCCACCTCTCGCCGCAGTTCGCATAGCTCTGCGAGGAGTTGCGGCGGCAGCGCCCGGAACGTGAAGGCCACGTGTTTGGGCCCTGCTGGGGCAAAATAGGCCCTGTGAACCGCACAGTTCACCGCCCGGCCGGTTCCGCGCAGGAGCCGCGGAGCTTTCGGGCCCAGCGCCCGCGTGAGCGCCGTGCGTGCCCTCGGCGGATCTCTCCGGCAGCTGGCGACTTACGCCCAGGGCCCCATAGGTTGCATTGTTCCTATGGTGGCGATTGGGAGGAGGAGAGGAAGATGCGGCGGTTGCGGTGCGTACCGCCTGGTTCTCGGCCGCCCAAATCGGGCGTAAGGTCGAGACCGGCGCTGCCGCGAAGTTTCGCAAGCTCGTCCAAGCCGCGCATGCAGGCGGTAAAGAGGAGTCGTTTCTGTGGGAGTAACAGGTCCGGGAGCTGAGGAGGGGGCGTAGAAGGAGGTCCTATGAGTATTTTGTGGCGAAGGTCCTTGGCGTGCTTGTGCCAGTAGAGGCCACGGTCTAGAGTCACGCCAAGGTACTTCGCGCTTGGGGACCAGGAGTGCGCCCCGCCAACAACACCGTTTCCTCGGGGTCTGCCCTCTGACGTGAAGTTAACGGCAACGCATTTTGTAGGGCTTAAGGTCAGTCGTTTTGGCGGAGCCAGATGGGTAAGCGGCGAGGCATTCATTCAGGTATCTCACTGCTTGCCTGCTGTTCGCCGACTTCGCGTAGTCGCAAAGTCGTCCGCGAACATCAGGAGCCCGCAACGCTGAATTCCCGTTCTCCTTTCTGTTAGCAGGGCGCGTCATTGGACGCAAGCCGAAGATGGTGGGGAAAGCACGCCCCTGTGGAACCCCGCCTCGGCACGTCTTAGGGACGATTGTACGCCATTGACACGCACTCTGAACGTTCTCTCGAGAAAGCTACCGATCAACCTAGTGTAGCAGTCGTTATCCCTCGACTCGATGAGACATAAGAGAGCCCCCTCATGCCACACCGTGTGAAGGCCGACCGCATGTCCAGGAAGACGGTAGGCAGGGTTTGCCAGCCGCTCGAGAGAGGGCCAATCTCGGTGCAGAGGCGCGTCGCTGCTGCGCGGAGCTGTGACCCGTTCTGAACCCGAATTGTTCGTCTCGGAGAGACCCAGACGCCGTACTCCTGCTGCAAACGCACCAGAGTAGGCGTTCTAGGTCTTTCCTAGGAGCGAGAGTAGGCTAATGGGTCGATAACTACTCGACAGGAAGAGGCTTTTACCGCACTTGGGTATTAAGCAGATGTTCGCGGGAAATAACCTGCGCTAGGCAGGCATAAAGAGCGCCACAAGAAAATCCACCCCTTTGTCACCTACAGCTCTCAGCTGCGCGACGGTGATACGTCAGGGCCGCAAGATTTTTTGGGGTTGAGGCGGCGGAGCACCCGACGGAGTTCTCCGTCCGTCACACGACGGGCTGAGGTGTTTGGTGCGACGGGCAGGTGGTGCCGCAGTCGCTCCTCAGCGGGCATCGCCAGCTCGTGTGTTGTTGGTTCGAACTGCCTCTCGAGCAGTCAGCAAAGACTTCGCTTTAGCGGCGTCGTCCCACACATATTCCGGTGTTGCAGGAGGTTGACCGGGAGCCGTGGGCGTCCGCGTTGATCTGTACGGGTGGTTTACCCTGGTTGCCGTCCCAGCGCTGGATAAGTCCCAGGCGTTTATCGTGGAGGTTGCACTCTTCTAATGTATTTTCCACCGAGCGTTTCTCGTCTCAGAGACGCACGGAATTCTCGGCTCAGCGCTCCGCCTGCTCCCCGTCTGTGGGATCACCAAATCGGCGATGAAGCTTTACGCTCTGCAGAGCTGTTGCAGTATCCGTCTTTGCTCGTCTGTGAGCTCGGGACGAGAATCTGGCACGCGTCACTTTTGGATTTTTGCTACACGGACATGACCGTGTCAGGAACAAGTTCACTGCAGATTCTATGTCCGTGTTGTCACTAGCGGTCTCTGCTCGAGCAAGTCGCTCACTTGAGCTTGATAGCCGACCCAGTCAGTGATGCGCGTAGTTCGCATTTTTGCTGGCGTGTGCGTCAAGAGATGTCTCCACATATTACCGGGTTGTGATCGGAATCCAGTTCAGGAAGTGACGACGGTACATTGCCATCAACTCCTTCGCGATCGCAAAATCGATAATACCGGTCGCTTGTGCGCTCCGCGCTGGGCTGTCGGAAGTATGTGGGACGTTTCGGTGCATACATATACGCCCCGTCTCATCGCTGCTAGAGTGGCGAGATTGGAGCCGTTCCTGTTGGATCCTAAGCATCCCCACGACCGGTGCCTGCATTGAAATCGCCAAGTAGCAGAACCTGGTGTCGAGCGCGAGATAGCTTGATTTCTGAAACGTTTAGAGTTTGATCTGGGCAGTAGACAGACGCGAAAGGAGTCGGCTGGTTCCCACCCAGATGTGCACTCCAACTGCTTCCAGAGATGTCAGGAATTTGGGTCGGGAGGTTTGCTTTGAGCTGAGGGATGTCGCGACGAATGTTCAATGCGACACCGCCTCCAATCTGCCTTCGCGGTCGCTCCGGTATGTAGCAAATCCTTGAATTCGGAAGTCACTCCGGGCGTTGAACCAAGTCTCTTGTATCGTACGATATCGAGTTTATGTGTTTCAATAAACTCCGCCATTTGCTGGGCTTTGTGCAGGTGCTGCCGCGCATTCCAGGTGCATGCACGCAGCGGTTGCATGGCAGATTGTGGCCTTCTCCTATTAGTGTGCGCCATCTTCCGGGAGAAGAGCTGCAAGCTGTGCTAGCATTGCCAGAAACTGGCTTCGGAGAATGCGCAGGGGCGGCCGCGGGTGGAGCGCTGGACCGCGACTCACCGCACTGCTTGTGCCCTGCGACACGGGGCCTGAGCGGTGTTTGCCTCTGCAGGCTTTGTACCACCGCTGACCAGGCTGTCCGTTACTTCTCTGCCGGGCTGCACCGCCCTGGTTTCGAGCATATGTGCCTTGGTTTGGCTGCCCGGCGTTTTCCCGGCATCGTCTGAGGGGACGACCGAGAGACTAAAGTAGCGCAGCCGGAGTATGAAGCTCGTGGCGTCCGCCGCAGTTGCAGCATTCAGGCGGATATTGAAGTTTCCGTTGGGGCAGTGCGCCGTGCCCAAGCTCCGGCTTGTTCTGCTCCGTAGGTGGCCATTTCTTGCAGAGTTACAGCGGTAGTCATAGGCGCAATTGGCCGAGTGGTGACCCCATCTGAGCAGCGGGCGCAAAAGAGGTGTCGTGCCCTCTTTCGCGCTCTACGATCACGCAAAGTTATCCAACTGACGGATCGAGTAAATTTTACGCGAGGCAGGTGTGTCGCGTAGGTGACCATGAATGTCCCCGTGTGCAGTTTACTGCGCTGCCATTCATTTAGTGAGGGTTCGCCTTCACCTGCGGGTCCGGCGACCGCAGATTCTTTAGGCGCCAGTGTTGCCTGACGCCCAGGGGGTTTGTAGCCGAGCTCTCTTAGCTCTTGCGCCACTTCACCTCCGTGAACCCTCCGGAGCCCCATGATTGCAGCACGGAGGGTCTTTTCGTGGCCTTCGCGGTGGCGGGTGCGCGAATAGAAATATGCCATTCATTTTCGCGTAAGACTCCGCCTCCAAATACACCACCTTCTCGGTGGTGAGAATGGCGTAAATAATGCGATTCCCCTGGTTTTAACTCGGCCAATTGTGCCCTTTTTCCCTGTACTTTCTCCCAGCGCACGACCGTGGGCGAGCACAGCATCGGGAGATCTTGAGCCTTTGAATATGGCTTTTCGGCGGCCGCCGCTTGAGGCTCCGTGTTTCGAGCGGAGCGTGCCGGCGCCTCCGTCGGAGAATAGCGTTGCGGGGCTGGCCGCGCTGGTTGACGGGGACGGTTGCCAGCCGCCCTCTGTGCCTTCGCTTCTGGGTTGTGGAGGCGTTACCGCTGCCGGGGCTCCTGCCGGGTGCTGTGGGCAGGCCCGCAGCGCCACTTGCGGCTCCGTCGTTTCCTCCTGGGCGAGTGGGGTCGCCGCGGCCGCGGAGATCCTGCGACCTCTCGAAAGGCGTTGCCGTCTGAGGTGGCCGAGGCCTCAGCGCAGCTGTAGAAGCGACCCTGGCTTCCGCCGACGGTTACGGTTTCTCCTCTGGAGGTGGTGGACGGTGCCGGCGCCCGCTTCGGTGGGCCGCGGTCGGTCGGTTTCGCCTCCCGCTGCTCGTTTGCGAGGAGGAGGAGGAGGCAGCCGCGGTGGATCCCTGGCGGGCTGTAGAGGCCCGCGGTCACTGACCTCTGGGTCTGCGGGTCGCGGCAACCTGGCGTGCTGCGGAGGAGGGAGCGTCGCACGCCCTCCGCTGGATGGCCACCGATTTCGCCGTAGGTCCGGGGCCAGCGGCGTTGCGGCGCGCTGGCGGTGCTTTGGTAGGGCTGGGGAGGCGCTGAGTGCGCGTACCATTCCAGCACTGGCGCGAGGCCGCGGTCTGGCGTGGAGCTGAAGTAGCCGGAGCGGTAGGCCGCCACAACTTCCAGTAGCTCCGCTTGCGTTCCCGTGCGAAGGCGATTACCACCTCCAGGGACCCTTCGGCCCCTCCCAGTTGTTCTCTCCATTTTGGAGGCAGTGCAGGCAGCAGGGGTGGAGAGAAGGCTGCCCACGTCTCTCGACAAACCCTCTGCAAGCGCAGGTTAGGGGCTCGCCGTGGAGTCGGGACCGTTCCTTTGGCGGAGGGCGCAGCCGCTCCGGTTTCCACAGCGTTGCCTTCGGCCGCTTACCCTTGGCGGCGGTAGTGGTGTTCAGCCTCCCGGCGGCAGCGGAGGCGGCGGCGGCGGTGTCGGAGGCGGCAGCCTCGATGTTTCCGCCATGGCTTTGCTGCAAGGTGTCCGTCCGCCCCTGGCTCAGGCGGCCCGGGGGCATAGAGCGGCCGTGATAGGCGCAAGGGAGCGCGGTCCGGGGCGCCAGAGGAGCGGAGCGGCAGGGGCACATCCGCACTCCGACCGCTCGTCGCGAAGTGACCTTCTTCGTCTTCGTTCGGCAACGCTTCCTCCGCTCCTTCCGTGACGTCATCGGACGCCGGCGGTGGTTGGCCACGCGCTTATGCCTGGCGCAGCCGTATATGCCTTTACGTGAAGCTGTGACTTACCTGAGTTTGGCTACGCTAATTGTGATTCCACAACTTTGAACCTTGTCCACTAAGGTGGCCGTACGGTTACTTAACAGTAATCGAGCTGGCACTACCTTCGCCAGCTGCCTTTGGTAACGAACCGGGCCGAAAGGGCTCTAACGTGACTCATGCCATCATAGCTTTTGGGTTCCTGCATCGAGGTTGCATAACCCAGCCAGATTCCCGGTCATCAGGTCGTCTGTCACATGCCTACTTATAACATCATAGCAACTACAATCAATGAAGTATTTTATAGAAATTTTATTTACTTTTCCGACACATGTGAAGGATTCAAGAAGGCCTGCTTTGCACGCTGACTATTATTTCCACGTCTTTCTCTTCGCATTGTCTTCTGAAATGTCCTGTCTTCACACTTAAACAGCTGGGTCGCCTGAGGTCTCTCGAATTGGCCGCATGGTTAACTTTGATTCGGCTACTAGGCCCTATGGCACCTCCGTCGCCTGATCCTCTCGTTTAACCTGCTTGTTCTTGTTAAAACTTTATAGGCCACATGTTTCCAACCTGCCTGAATGTTCACACTGAGTCTCTAGCTCGAGAGACGCCGCAACTCCCACTCACCGATAAAGTGGTCACGCATTTCGCTGTACTTCGCTTTAATTGGTCCGTAATCATTAAATCTAGGAGCTCGTGGAATTGCAATCTTAAGCCTCAACGAATTGTTTCAGGTTGTTACTTAATTCCATACACGTTCCAGGCGAATTCCAGTACGCCCGTGGATGTAATAACTGTCGAAACTCGCAATTTAACATTTCAGCCGAGTTTTCACTGCATTCTACGCCACCTGCCCTGAATCGAGCATCAGTTCAAGAATTTAATTGATTAGCAACAGTGCCATGAGATTTGTCAACGATTCCGATTCGTATTCCTAATTGTCTCACCAGCTTCGAACACACTCAGGAACATCGTAATACCGCTTTGCCTTAAACTGATCCATGACGTTCTAATTTAACGGCTGCCTTCGTTACGGTACCGGTACTACTTATCGATTCCCGCGTCGTGGTTATTGTCGTGAAGATACGCGTCCTCTCCAGCTCATGCTGTCTATCGCGTTCCTGCTCCCGCCCTCGCGTCTTCTATCAGAAACTTTAGTTGCCTTAGAAGGAGTTCCCGTACACTTCCTCATATTCCGCGCTAATGACAATTCATTTGCTTTAGTGCAACAACTGCTCATCACTGAAATCGTTTCCATTCTTGGCCACTGCACCAGCACCTTCCTGAATCCTGCAAGATAAGCCATACCGTCGGAATTAATCCCGGCGAGACAAAAAGACATAATTTATCGTGCAGGGAAACTCGGTGCCTCCTTGTTACAGCTCAGGCTGAGTCGGGGAAGACGTGTAGCCGTCCGTCCTTCCTCCTTCAAGGCCCGTACCAGTCTTCGATGTTCCTGCCATGCAACGTTAGCCTCTTTCTTTGATGCCCTGCCGCTTACGTAATTTAACGTTTCCTGCGCTCCTGCTGCCCTGGAAAGCCTCCTGCTCAGTTACTTTACTGCTGCACCTCATCACGCACACGCAGGTTCACTATATACACCACTTCGGCCTTGCTGTAATTACGCACTCAGCACGATGCGTGAACCAGTTAATGAATTATTGGCACAATCGCGTGAATGTCCAGTCACTTCGCTGCTACGACTACGCTGTAATAGTCGCCTCCGCGTGTCCGTTTTAATCCATACCATTTATAATGTTGTAAATAGGCCGCCCGCGTGAAGTCCGTTTTAGAACGCTGCCACCATTTAATTGTAATAGTCACCCATGCGAAGTCCGTTTTAACCGCTGCCACCATTTAATGTTGTAATAGTCGCCTCCGCGTAAAGTCCCGTTTTAACCAAGGCACCATTTGAATGTTGTAATAGCCGCCTGCGTGAAGTCCGTTTTAATCCGCTGCCACCATTTAATGTTGTTAGTCGCCTGCGAAGTCCGTTTTAATCCGCTGCCACCATTTAATGTTGCAATAGTCGCCTCTGCGTGTAGTCCGTTTTTTAACCGCTGCCACCATTTAATGTTGTAAAGGAATACCCGCGTGAAGTCTGTTTTAATCTGCTGCCACCATTTAATGTTGTAATACGCCCATGCGAAGTCCGTTTTAACCGCGCTACCATTTAATGTTGTAATAGTCGCTCTGCGTGAAGTCCACTCAACTGCTGCCACGACGAATGTTTCCTGTTCAGACGTCGTCGTGATGAGAAGAACCATACACGGAGTTCGCATAGTTTTGACGTAACATTTGCATATTACATATGTACCTCGCTTGCACAAAAATGGCGATGTCCGAGCTGAACTTACCATTTTCTGACTCTGCCCTGTTCTGCGGATCGAGCGACTAATCCGCTGGCTTCATTTCAGGGGAGGTACTATTCATCTTGAACATTACAAAATGGCGGTGGATCGTGAATTATATTATAGTGTATTTGAATATAAATATTAAATCAACCAACAGTTTTACATAAATTGTTGTATATACATATAATTACATAAATAAAGGCATGTACCTCCTTAAAACATGTTTTAAAAAACTGTTATAAACGGGCTTTTGCAAAAATAACACTGACAACGACACAAGCTCCATGTCTACATTTCTGTCGTTTATTATTGTAATATTTAATATAAATGCAATAATTGTACTGTATGTACTATTCAACTTGATATTTTATTAGAAAATTAATAATTAAAGAAATACGCAGAGTCAGTTTCACAAACACGTCTCCGAGATGGCAGCTTCAGTTGTGAAATATCATCACTTCATTTCTGACACCTAATTAAAAATACTATATGGTCAGTGAGCATTAATATTGTAATAAACAGTTTTGATGATATAAATACTAAATAAACTTAGCATTGTGCTCATTTAGTCACACAAAAGTTTCTACTGCAGACATCTTACTCAGGCGCAGCTGTAAGCAAATGAATGATTATTGATCTTTGTTTGGGGATCACACCCAATTACCTCAATCTAACGTTAGGTGATTGCATTTCACATGGAGTTCTTACTGCAAATATTAAAAATCATATGTGATACCTAGTCTTGAGGATTTTTATGAGAATCAAAACGACATATGACTCTTATATAACATTTTAATATCTTATGTCGTTTGCAAAGGTAGAAACACCAGCTGTCTATTGCTTGAACATTGAGGAATACACACACACACACACACACACACACACACACACACACACACTATCAATATATTACTATATGTAATTTTATGTATGATTTCAACTAACGTAATGAAATTATTATATTTATATTATTATAAAGTATATTTTTACATTGATATTTTACTTGACGAGCAATGTACAAAGCTCATGTCATCGAATGTTACACTCACTCTTCTAGATAAGCAGATTCATGCAACACTGCTTTTATAAACCATTAAGAATCACTGATTCTCCTGTCATAAATTATTTCTAAAATTGTAATTATAATAATGTTTGCAATTTTGTCAAACGTCGGAAATCTGTAATACGATAATCGTTAGAAATGAATAGGATCCTTCTGTAAATATTGTTGCAAAATAAAATTTTCATTTTCATACATTTTACATTTCATACAAAATTGCCAATTTATTGATATGTGTCTACTAACGCATTCAGTAATATTGCACGTATATTCATAATTTTTAATGAATTAATAAATATTGTAAAATAAAATAAGCAATTAATTTTTTATTTGGGAAAATTTCATTGAAGTTATCATTATTTATAAAGTAATTAATTAAAGTACTATAATATGAATTAAGGTTAATTTAAAATCATAATTACAATATTTATTATTGTTGAAACACATTTAAGCATTTATAATATGTTGTAACGTTTAAATGTATCGTCACGATTGATAGTTTCCAGTTTGTATATGTATATCTCATGCAGAGACGATTTACAAAAGAAATGAATAATAACGAAATAACTCAATTTATAATTCATTGGCATTTGTCGTACACTTCGGTACCACTAATGGTCGTAAGAAGTTGAGAAATCTGCGCTAATTGTAACCAAATCTTCAGGGTCACCATTGCGTTCCTTTATTTAAGTCTTAGGATTCGAAAGATACTATAGATATTTTAACATTAATCAGAATACATGTGTACAAATTATGAGAGAAATGATGAATAAATGTCTGGATGGAAAATCTGCCTTTGGAATACTGAATCAGGAAGTCCTACATATTGTAATTACATTTCTAATACCTGTCGATAACCACTGAATACTTTCCGAATTATGTTATCACAAGCAGCTATAAAGATTTGTGTTAAAGAGTATCATATATATTATTGTGGATCGAAATAGATTTTAATTGTGAATTGATATTATTCATTGGTGCAACATAAGAAAATGTGAATTTATTTATTTAGTAGCTTTCTTTCTACTTCAGTCCTGTCAATTGAAAATATAATTCAACTAATACTCTTACCTAAATACAATATTTACTTTCTGACCTGTCAATTCAAGAATAGTTGTTCGCATTGAAAAGGATCGCTGGATGGTTGACAAAGTTTACAAATATCATAAATACCAGAGTAACATCGATATTTGTATATCTAAAGACTTCTCAGAAAATAATCAAATTTTCTTTGTTTCATTTAATCTTTCAAATAAGAACGTAACTTGGTTTTGTTTAGATTCGGCAAGATCTTAACAGATCTGCCCGCGATTGTGGCAGCATAATAATAAGGCTTCTCCATCCGTATCTTCCACTGGGTTTGTATACTATTATTAATTTTTATGAGATTTTACAGTTCTAACGACTGTTTTCGCAATCTACATACTAATGTTTTTATTCCGTCAGGCATCTTCCTCATTCTTGTGCCCTTCATTGTCAAATTGATGATGTACTTACAAGATTTCCTTGGCCTTCCGTTTTCTTCGAAAGGACGCACTTGAAAGATAATTTTGATATTCTGTCAGCATGCATTCTGCAGCATACCATTGAGTTGTTTGATTCTACATTTTCGATCACTTGTCTCTCAATCATTATTATCTGTCTAATCTCTTCGTTTAGTATTCTATCAACAGTATACTGACAATACTGTCTCCAAAAATTCATTTTCAGTATTTAACTGAGAGTTTATTGTATCATTTTAATTCTACTCTGATCTATATTGTAACATACTTCCACCATTGTTGTATATTGTCTCTATTTTCTTTCGAAATTTTTATTTTATAAATACATAGTCTACTAATAATTGGCCTTCCCTAGCTTATTTTAATAAAGTCACACATTGATCCTGCTCTAATAATCACCTGATATATTTAATTCCTTCCATCAAATATACCTACTTGGTTCTAGATCATATCGAGATTTCCCTAACCATGCATCTTGACTTTACATTATTTATTTTGGAGTCTCCATTTTTATGTTTTAACACTTCTGATTAAATGTTATATATACAAAAATATTAATTTTCTACGTATTTTTCAGTGGATACAGTTGACTCAAAAGCAAGAAATCAAGCATGTAAGGAATTCAAAATGCAGCTGTTCTGGAAGTCTTAAATGATATCTGCACCAAACATTTTATATTTGATTATGCACCTAATCAAACTTTCTAACATTTGCTACCAGTCTTGTACATGACTATTAAGTCTCCTAAAATATGTACAAGTATTTCTAACGTCAGTTAAGGTAAAGAACTGCTCTGATGTAAATATATAAATAAAAGATCTTCATCTTCATCTTCATTAATAGTTTACCAATTAGTCTGGCTATGAGAGAGAAATGAACATTTCTAGGGATGAAGAGAGGGCACGACCCTGAGTCTTATTTGGATCCATGGTTGGGATGGCTAGTAAAATAGCAGATACTTTGAATGAATGATTGAGAGAATATTTAATAATATTGTTTATAACTGTCATCATTCACAAATATGTAGCCTTCTTCAGAATGTTAGTAAATGGGTGTTGATAAATATATTTATTTAACCAATAATCGAATATTTATTATATAAATACATGGTTTTAATAACCAAGAATTATTTTTTCAATCTCAAACTTATTCTTTAAAATTTATCTGCGACGTATGTTAACAAACACTTATATATTATATTTTATAACATAATATACAGAGTAGAATATACGGTACAGAGAAATCGTGCCATGTAATGCTGCGAAACTGCCGTGCATTTTCAGAAAATCATTGCTGCGCTCTAAGGACGAAAACTGATCAAAAAGAAAGTAAATTAAGAGAAAAAGTCCTATAACACGCGTAAATATAATTCCAGTTTTGTGGATCCGTGATGCCAAAACACTAAAGTGAAATGTCTGTCTGTCCAGTCTGACACATTTAGCACCAAACTATGCATACGATTTTCCAAATTGAAGAAACTCGTCGTTTTGCCTGAGCTGAAGCATGCGGATTTGAAACATTCATTAATTTTTTGGGATCTATCAGCCTTCTGACATTTTAAATTGTTTTCAAAACGGCTCCAAATTTTTCTGTAAATTTTTGTATGGACTGTTTACCTATAGTAAAATACGCTTATGTTGTAGAATATGTCCAATTGTCACGTTAACCTGAATTTGAAAATTAAAATTTGAATATTTTGCGGCGTCTCATCATAACCATAAAATTAAAGATAGATATTTGTCAAATGAAATGCTGCTATAATTAGATCTTTTAATAAGGTCAAGAATTTTTTTAAAGTTTTATTGATTTCGTACAATATATGCAATATCTGCAATTTAAAAATTTATATAAACAAGATTTTTCAAACTATTCCAAATTTTTCAAATTTTGGTCAGTAACAACAACATCCGATGACATAACGATATTGCTCTATTCTATTGTTTTTAAAAATTACACAATCGTAATTTTTAAATAATTTACGGTGTTAATATGAGCATTTGAATAGATCAGATAGATTTATTTAATTTAGAGTAGGCGCTTCAAATGATTTTAGAAAGCTTAAATCCCCAATAGATTCTGCAGAGTTATTTGAACTGAAAGTTGAGAAAATGTCAAAATGTATTTTGTGCGTATGGGACACATGTCACATAAGAACGCAAGAACTCATGAGCTGGCAAGAACTCAAAACTAGTCCACAAAGGAAATTATAAAACATTTACATGAGAAAGTTCAGTCCCATCTGTAGCACCTCTAGTTCTTCATATTTTAGTAAAGTGTAAGCATTTAAAAAGCAAAGAGAAAATTTCAAATAGAAAATCTTGACAAAGAACAGAGACACAAATAAATAAAGTAATTATAAAGGACGTAATACCATATTAGGGATTAGGGAAGGGAAACGAATGTCCCAATGAAAAACCAAAACGGCCTATGAACAGGAAATATGGAGTAGAACATCTGGTAAACGACCATAATCGAGTACACATCAAATTCTTTCCGCAGTTTTGTAATGGTATCTTCTTGGTAAAGAAAAGGAATGTTTAGAACATTCTACATCGTTATTAGAACTTATTTTCATTGCTCGTCAAGTAAAACCATGATATCGTATTGATCGAAATACGCGTTCTATTGTGAAGCTTTGACACCTAAGTTGATTGCGCTACCAACACAGACGCGTACGCATTTCCGTGAACTTACTCACCAGAATCTACGAATTTGTCTTCAAACTCATTGCTTTTCCGCACTTCTGCAATTTAAATATTAAATAAATTACCTCTATGAGACAACAAGAAAGCAAAGAACGCATAACAGCAAACAGCACTGGCCAGAATATTTAGTTCAGTACTATGTACCTTATGCAGGCTTCTGTCTGAGCCTCTGACGCTCACAACCTTTATCGCCTCTGCCCAAGATGAGATTATTAGACGTGAGCAACGTTGGGCTAGGTGATGCTCTGATAATGGCCCGACATTCAGAATCTAGTCGGCGCGCAATTACGAATCTAAGAAACATTGATGACTTCAAAAATCAACTATCATTACGCAAAGTGTCTTTGTTCATCTACTACATTTATAAAAATAAACTCTATTTTCTGTGTTATTGGTCATGTTTTTAATATATAACAAATGTTACACTATTAATACTTCATTCGTTTTGAAAATCAAATGATAAACTGTAAATGTATACCTTAAATTATTGAAAAGGAAAAGTATTAACAAAATCTCACATAGTCAAAATAAAAGTTGTAAGGAACAGGCCAGGACGTGAACTCAGCTCCAGCTGTTGTTCAAATACACCTGAACTATATGACGTCACTCCCCAGTCACTATATAATGTTTATATTAGGGATGCTAATGAGCATACTTGTTGAGTTTTGCTAATAAAGGCAGGAATGTCTGCAATGAAAGAACAGTAAAAGTAATGATTGCAAAACTGGTTTTGAAACGTTTTAATAATAAGTAGAAAAACGGTTTCATTGCAGTTTTGCATTTCAAACAATTCTTAAAATTGTAACATTATTGCACTTTGACGAAAATGCCATCATTTCAAGAGTTTGGCATGATTGTTATGCAGAACGAATTATGGACAACATATTTCATTTGAAAGACAAATCTGTTTTCAATTTGTAGTTGTAGACGACGCCCCAAATGTTCAAACTTAAAATTCTAGTAAATTCAGAGTTAACGCGAAAAGAACCAGGTCATCCTTCTAAGTGTGTTTACTCTATTCTACGTGAAATTAGGAGCTGTTTTGAGAAAAAAATTTGAAAATGTCCAGCACGGCAAAGTAATTCTAAATTTCAAAGACGCCAAAATTTAAGCTCTAACCAGCCAGAAAACAGGGGTTTCTTCAATTTGGAAAGATCGCATGTGTGGTTTTATGCGTTAGTAATGATCACATTTTGATGGATTTGAAGGTTTGATAAACGTTTTGACTCAAACGTGTACACACGACCGCTGTATTACAATCTTCTATACTACGTATACTATCGAACATAATGTATATTATTACTTAATATGAATATACTTCACTGGCATACATTCGTGCGTATACGATATGCAGAAGTAATAAGTTTCAGTTTAGTTGAGATACCATCACAGTTCAAAATCATCTAAATCGTACAGCAGTTCCAAATGTGATACAAAAACAGTACTGAGAATTTTCTGCATTACTTGATTGTCATTTCAAGGTGAGGCGATGATAAAATGATCTATATTGCAATATGAATGCATTTATGTAATCAAGAAACGAGTAATTTGTCACAATCTGGGCAATGACGTTGAAAAAACGCTACAACTTTGATATCACCACGCAAATGTCCAAACCTTCTTCATACTGGCTTTCTACGTAAGGATGACAAAGGCGATAAATATCAACGCGTGGGGAATTACAATATTTGGAATCCAACTGTAAACTAATTTTGAAGCTCAGTGGTTATTACTGGTCAAAATCGAATGACGGGTTTGATTCTGCCTGAAGGGGAATTACATCTTAGTACTAAATTAATACGGTTATCAGTCAACATGGATATCACTAACAAATGGACAAACATTTCATATTTCATTTCCCATAAAAGTGACAGAGTTGTTACAAACTTCTTTGAAAGAGAATGCAAAATGTAACAAAACGTTCACTATCTTAATCAAGTTATATTAGGGCTACTTAAACTTCAAATATAAATAAATACACATTTGTATAAATATTTGTAATATAAAGGATCAAATTATACACATAGTATGTGTCTGGAAAGACGGCAGCAATAAATAAACATGTTATTTTCTGGTTTAACATTCTTATCTTTTAATTCCTGACTTAGCAAACAGAACGCGAACAGAAGAAAAGGCATCATGCAGAACTCGATCCGCAATACCTCCGATCCAAAGCTCACAGTAAAGCAAATGATTTCAGCTTACACAGAGAGTTATTGTCTCTGTAATCTGCAGCCTTAATGATCTACGAATACGAAATATTCTGTAATTTCTCCATTTTCTCTGAGAGTACATTTAAGATGTAATAGAAATCATATTCTCTAAACATATCTGTCTCACAGTACAATTTGAAAATGCAATATTAGGCACTGATGTTTTAAATATATGATAATATATTTATTTATCTAACTCACTGGTCATACTTATGAATTTCATAATAAATTTAATATTTAGAATTAAAAGAACGATTATCCTAGAGCATTCGAGAGATCCAAATTGCACCTCCTGTTTTTTCCTATATTGAGACTAAACACAGGATTAGTGCATTGATCACTTAAGCACAAGATGCATGGGAACGCTGGATATAATTCAACAATTAAAATTCCTTATTTTGCAAATTGATTGATATGTCACCACTTAGTCTCAGCTCCACTGCATCAAATATAAGCTACCAAACATTGTCATTTAAACATGGAGATAATAAAAATATTGATTTCTTTCATACACTACAATGTACTTTATTATACTTTGGAGTTAACAGATTTAAATGTGGCTCCACTCTACTGAAGACTTACTAAAATTTTAAGAAGACCATAGAAGAAATAAAATATCAATTGTTACAAACAATATGGATGTGTTCTTATAGTACTTATCACAAAAACAACACAAATGGTAATTTTAATGAGTCTAGAATAGTTCTAAGGAACTTTGTTAACGTAAAAGACATATCTTTCTCAACTAATAAAAGAACGAAGAAATTACTCTTTATTGCAAAATTTACACAAACCCACAGACTTGTTAAAGATTTGATTCATTCTAGAACTGTTAAATATGTAAATTACTAGTGATTACAACTTGTACAGACTTTTTCATATTATTTCTAATGATTACATAAAATAATGATAAAATGATATTGCACTACACTGTTAATATTTGAGCTATCTCTTCCAAATTTCTTGCTCTGTCATACTGTTTGAATACAAGATACCAGCACACACCTTTAATATAATCATACTATCGTTTCATAAAACAAGTTTGTTCTCCCAAAGAATTTTGAATTTCCTGTGATAGTGGATTAATGTGTCTGCATTCCCAGGTAAAAATACATCACAGACGATCTGGCGTCCATTCGTCTATCACTACGCGTCAATCCACGGAGCTATCACAGAGGTAATTTTACATCACCTGATCAGGGGTGTTGTGAATGAATTTATCTTGAAATTTATTGTTCTGCTGATACACATTTACTTAGGTTACAGCAAATCACATGCTTGATAAGAATGGAATCATCAAAGATACTATTCTATAGTTGATTCTAGTTGAAATATTTCGACTGAATGTCTTTGTGTAGGCTCAAGGTTTCTATCCTAAGAACTGCTATCTTGCCCTCCATCTTCAAGGTGATCTCACACATGAGATAAGACTGAACTGTAACTCGTCGAAACACCAGTCTGAAATACACAGGAACGTAGTATTAAGCAAGTAACTATGCTATTTTTGATACCACTAATACAATTCAAGAGAATTTCCTGGATAAATTTGTATCTGTTATTCATGAAAACTTGTAACCAAACTTAAATGATATAATGCCAATAAGAGTTTAATTATCAGCAATAGTTATTTGATTGTTTAAAGAAATATAATGCTTATACAAAATAACGAAGTAGCTGTACTACAACAGCACATACTTTCTAATGTCACTGCTTTGCAACATTATAATATTGCATGAATTAGGAAAAGAGTTTCAACTGCAAGATCTCATTTTCACTTTGTAGCCTTGAAATTCACTTTTTCACCAAAACATATAGAGTTCCTCGAAAATAGGACCACCAGTGTCACTGATGGTACAGAACGGAGAGGGTCGGTCGTCGTACTATAATGACAAAACTGGCCCTTTTAGGGCCCCTCAAGTCTTTCTTGCACCACATTAATTAAAAATATTGATATATTACTACTGGGAAATCACACCAACAGAAGAAAAATCACCTACTGATCTGAACTCACAACGTTAGTAAGCTGACAGCGCACCCATGATGTTAACTATCTGACAAAGGATTTGTGTTTCAGCTGACACTAGAAAAGAGTTAAAAATAATTATGACCTATGCGTAATAGAATAATGTTTCAGTATATATTTTTCATTAGAGGTCAACTTTTAAGTTTAAATATATTGTGATAGCATAATATAATATAAATGTAAATGAGAAAATAAATATATTACTATAATATAATTATAATTTAATAGAATGCGAACTTTTCATAGAAAGAAAGTACAATATTTTTACTCTTTCTTCATGCATACTTCAGTACCACATTGTCATAATTAAAACTAGAAAGGACTTGCAATTATTCGAGAAGATTTAAATGTCCAGAAGCAGGACAGTTTAAAGAATACTAGTGATGCTAAAATACGCGCATTTTCTCACCTGTATTTTCACGGAACTATAGAAAATACTAAAAGTTTCTGAAAATTGCATACATGATCTTATTTAATTCACTTTAAGGGAAAAAGTTTCATGAAGGGAAAAATCTGTAATTTCAATATTTTACTAATAATTACGAAAAATCTGTTTTCTAACGAACATGAGACTGTAGCAATTCTAAATGCACTCTCATCATCCAACAAGTATTACATCTACATTTTTATTACATTTGTAATAAAAATTATGGAGCCATTTGTTTGAACATTTGAAAAGTGTTCAGGGTCACAACCTCCAAATTGAATATCGGTTTCAAATTCAAGGCGCTACGACATCAGCCAGATCGATTGGGAGTAACACTGGTGGAAATCGGCTGAACGGTTTAGCTAAGAAGGTTATTAGGGACGGACGGACAGACATTTTACTGTCAGTCGATTTTCATTATCAACCACCCACAAAACATGGATTATGGCTACACCACGATTTGGAGGATTTTTCTAAATTTAGCAAGTGGATTTATCCATTTTTCGTCACAAGGGCTGTGTAATATGTTTTCTACAGACACTCACGTTTTGTAGCATTATGTGTAACTTTCTACCCTCTTAAGAAGAAAGTGTAAAGCATATATGAGAAAATGTAGATTATGTTCAGGGAAAATTGTATGCTTCACTGCAAAATTTTCTAAATTTTGAAAACATTTATACAATTTTTTATAAATATCTGTAGACTAGTTAAGGCTGAGAACAAGAGTAAAGAATTCATGAGAAATTTGAACAGATTACTAATTGTAATGTTGAAAACTTGTGAGATATTAATAAAGGTGACATTTAATATAGTATTTGTAATAATGGTATATAGTGTATCTGAGAAGAGTGTAAAGCAAAGAAAGAGTTCTTTCAGAAAGTTTCAATAATGCAATATGAGTATACACAAACATACCTCTCCAGAACATTGAATATCATTGATCTTGAATCCCAACACTGGTTAGTATAATATCAATTTGAAAAGAATACATTGATTTAGGAAGGTCAGTAATGTTTTAATTTTTGCGGTACCATGTACATAGAACCTATTCCTACAATTTATCTAAAATAAACATCTGCAGGAGTCTTTTTTGAAAATTTTTGGAGTTCGTGATTCTCAAAAGCTGAATTTTCCTTCAAAACCTCAAATACTTTTACTTGATATCATTGTTTTGTAGTGCTGCGCATTGAGAATGTAAATATAGTAAAATATTTAGCAGTCTTAACTCAATAGTAGGCCAATTATTTTCCATCACTGTCTTCGCTTAAAAATTGTGGAAGTAATGAAAGAACATTATTAAATCTAGTGGTACTCAGTTTAATATGTTTATTTCTATCAACGAAATAGAGAAAGTGTGAATAAAGACACATATAATGAATATCATTGTAATATTAGAAATTTATAGAGTTGAATATTAAGTTATAAATAATAATCGAATTAGTAGACTATATATGAAAATCATTTGATTAAATAAATTTGTTTTATAATAATTATTTTACCCAGGATATAAAGTCCTTAAGTTTTATTAACTAACGATTATTGGAAGTCCGAATTCAAATATGTGAAATTTCGATACCAAGTTCTTGTTTTTTGTATATATTTTTAATGTCTCTTTAACTACCAGGTCACATAAACGACCAATGGATTTTTGGTGTTTGGGGTTTCGTAGGAATACGTAGACACACGAACACACATCTATGTCCGAGGCGGAACTCGCGGCCCTTCGAACTCCAGGAAGCTACGGCCTTGTCGTCCATTTCCCCTTCTCCTGGTAAACCTTGACATCATTATATCCAACATCAAATACATCCAAGATATCGCTTAATTCTCCATCATTTGAATTACGTTTTTCCCAGTCTCGGCCACGTGGGATAAGTGAAAATGAAACCTCGATCAGGTGGTGCTTACCCCGAGGAAGCCAGAGATATCTTATGGTAATATCTACTTTACTTACCAAGATTTATCCATCGATACCGGAGTGCAAACAGAGTGACAGAACTTTTTCAAACTCATGTTGATCACAGACCTTTGTCGCACATCCCGTTGTCGCACCCAAGGCAAGAATTGTTATTCACTGGATCGGCACTGCTACTCGCACGGACATCCCAGCATCAACACCCCTAATCCCAGAAATAAAGACACTTACTGTAAAGCATGCTCCTGTGCACTGCAATGAAAGAGCCAAAGGCTGCATAGCTTGTTTGACTACAGAGGAGATGCTGATACTGTCCTGCAAACTCTAAACTTTCTTGATTATGGATTTATAAATCTAATAAGTGAAGGGGATGATTTTTAACATGTTTTTATAACTAATTTATGTTTTTGATAAATAATTGTCTTTGTCATTTATTTTGTATTCTTTTAAAATTAGTCATTTTACTGTTTTTTACTTCCTTCAATCTTGTAATTAATAAAATTGTTTTAATCACTTTATATCAATTTTCAGGAAAATTTTGCACAATACTGCACCATGTAATTGATAAGATATTTTATAACAATACACAGTTCTTTATAATATTAAAGAAGGTACAGTTTCATTTTTCCAGGAAATAATAAAGATTCAGTTTAGTTTTTAGATTTGAGAATCCCAGGATCTCATTGAATCTCTTTGTGTTTTCCGTGTTGATCTAAAACCAAATGTATTTTCAGTTCGATATATCTAAGTATTGGGATCTTATGACACAAATTATTTGTCATGTATATCTTACAAATGGCTAAAATTATTTCACAACTAACACTAGAAACAAGGCAGTTTCTGTGAATAAAACCGTTTTATCAATATCGATAACTGTGTCAAGGTTTCGGATGTTTGAATTGTCAGAGAACTACTTGAATTTGATCCAAATAATCTGTGAAACTGCTCTGGGGGTCATACAAAACTCTAACATAATTGGAAAGATAATACGATTGAAACACTGTGTTCCGCTTAGTCATTTTAATTGGAAATTGTCCGGAATTGAAATTTTAACTAAATACTTAATCTCTCTTTGAAGTTTTTTCAAACAAGTTTTGCTTCTTCAATAGCCTGTTTTAAGAAAAAATTACACGATTCAACATATTTGTAAGGTTTTCAATTTTTCTTTTACATGTGGTTATCTAAAATATTTGAAAATATTTAACTTCAGTGTAGATTTCACAATTAAAAGTACTAAAATTTACTTGTTTATACTATTAGCTATTTATTAAAGATATCAATCATTACAATTTTGCTACATATACAATGATATGTTGAAAATAATTAATTATGTTAGCGCCTTTTATTAAGGCCATATCAGATTTGTAATTGCTGCCTTGATATTACCTTAAATAAATAACAAATAAAAATATCACTGAAGGATAGATAATCTTCCTCAGCAGTGTAATAGAAAAATAGTAATCTCTTTGAAAATATACAAAGAATACACAATTACTGAAATACTTAATGAGAGGTTCCTTTGTTCTCACTGATTATTACTTAAATTGCATCAATTTTACAAATAGTCTAAACAATATTAACAGTACTTGCAAATGATTATCTACTTACACCTGGCAGTGATTTTGAATTGATTAACGAACTACTGTTTGCATGCACTGCTCATAGGAAAAAATGGCGATTATATTTTCATAATGCGTAATAAATGTGTATTGCTTGTACTTAATAGTTATGTAATATAATGTCAAATACAAGTTTTAAATACGTGAAATATTGAATTTCACCTATTTGATAGAAAATGTATATTATGTAAATGTATTATATTGTGTTTCCTGAAACTATTATGTAATAGTTAGTTCTGCTTAGAACCATTAGCATTTTAAATAGTTTGTAAGAGCAAACTTTCAATACTTATTAATTTAATTGACACAAATTTCTGCAATATTAGATACCATAAATTAATTATTTTCATGGTAAAGAACTGATAAAAATTACACGGCCTTGATTGACCCGCCCTCGGGTTCGTCAGCGTCCACGGGGCCCAGGCCAACGTCCAGTGCAATTGGCGGAGAGGATCCGGTGCCTGGGCGCGCACCAATCCGTTTTGTTTCTGTGCCCTCTCCCGTTACCTTCATTCTCTCACCCTCCTCCTGTTACCCTGTCACGTTAGCGAGGCAGCGTCACCGACTTCAGAAATTGCTCGCCTTGAGACAACGAGGAAATTCCTGAGGAGTAAGGACGTCTGAAACTGATAAAAGCCAATGATAAGAGCGGATAATATTTCAACGCCAGGATTACTGGCGTCCAGCGATTACTGTCTGGCTGTGGAAAGCCAGATTTGGCCGCATGTGCATCACCCATATTCGTGAGAGCGTATACATCCTTCAGAAAACTACCGCCGCACTTACAGCACTCATACCATTCCTGAGGCAAACCGGTCGCCTGACCCAGCGGCTCAGCGTGTTAACCTGTAGCACCGCCCCGGCATCTCCTGCCAGCCTCGCAACCTGCGAGCACTCCTCACGGATCAACGAAGTGCTCCACCACTGGTCCAAACGAATCCCACCGCCGACTCTCCACTGACGTCTCTAGCGAGGAGTCAATGACAGACCTCCATGCTAGCACCTGCGGACCGCGTCACCATTACAGAGGTTTGGGCCATGCAATAAAGGCCTGCTGACTGCCGGATGCCCAGACACGCCCCCGCCGGTTTGCACCTCGAAGCGACTGGCCTGGGTTGCACCGCCAGCCCGACGCCTGACCAATTCTCCCACGCTCCCGGCCTGCGCTTCGTGCGGTCCGACGACTAGTGCACAAGCGATGCTATACCATATGGTAGATTTCAGCAACGTTGCCGCAGTCGCAGGGCCAATTAAACTTGCTCTCTCAGACACACGACATTTTATTATACAAACTGTATTTTCTATTTTTAATCCCATAACTGACCACATATGACCTACAGGGTCATATTTATTCATTGTCATTTCAGGGTCATTTTTAACTAAAATGATCACTCGTCCACTTTGCAACCATACGAGTGCTGTTCTTGAATGGAAAAGAAACGGCAGCCACCTCGTCTTCTGCATTTCTGCCTGAGACAGCACTTGGCGTTATGGAAATGAGACTCTCTAATCATGATGAGCAGAAGGGACGTAGATTTGCATTTTTGTGTTTGCACCCTATACCTGATAGAACTGTCAAGAGTATTTCAAGATTTTATTACTTAATTCTTGTAATGTGCTTAAATAGAAGTTTAGTTACTGGAATAATAAGAGAAATGTCTACTATTATTTTGATGAATTAATCAAGATATTACACGAAAATCTTAAGAATTCATTCAAGCTCCATATATTAAATGATGTATTTGTTTCTGCAATTGAGTCAGATTTGTAAATTTATAACTACTTTTTATCACATGATATTATTATAATCGTTTTCATAATATTTTTATTTGTTCTTTTCTGCTATCGTTGATTTGGAATTTCAGAGGAAGAAAAGTTCAAATCAGATAACAATCAAAAAAATTCCCATCTGGGGATCGTTATAATTGATGTTTGTCTATATGTTTTTATGTCAAGATCAGCGAATTGCTGCACTATAATTTCCTATCCACATGGCCATCCCTACACTCTCTCTTAACAAAACAGACAATGTCGCGCGCCACTTCCCAAAACGGCGACTGCTGCAAGGCGTCATTTACTGAGAATCTGATGCCAAAGATTCAATTTTATACTCAAATTACTGTAAAGACTAACATAAGGATACATCATTTTATTCGATGTTCATGATCTATCCAAGGTTGATGAAAAATAGATATAGTCCAATTTGAAAATCAAAGATTACATTTCTCGAAAACTAAAACTATTATAGAGAATTCCCTACCAGTACGTTACCTGTCCTAAGGATTCTGCATTGTTCAGCGAAAATCGTAACTCATGACCTCTGGCGTTTATGGGGTATCTACATTTGATGGGACATCTGATAATTATAAACATTAAAACCTATGTAACATGATCGATGATAATGAAAGTGATTGTAGTAATACTAAGTGAATGAATATGATGACGAAATACGTCCTGTAGTGGAAAATCAGCGTCATTAGCAATTCGGTAGCTATATTTGTTAATTAAAACTTCAAAGATCCTACAGTTATTTCAAACTAATAAAATCCATACCTCATTACAATAATATAACATGATATAACAAACAATTATGAAGAGTCGAACTTTCATCCCAATCGTTACTTTTAATTTTAACGATTGTGTAAATGTCATATCAGAGACACGTGAGTGCCTGAAAGAACATGAATATATAAACGAGATTGAGGGGCTAAGGATTAGTATGTCCCCTGTAGTATAGCCTATAGTCGTAGCTTCATTGGTTGAAATGACGACTGATTCTTCATATGCTCAGAGATTTTCTTGAGTCATGAAGATGACCGGTATACATATTCTTCGAAGACGTAAACTTCCACATTCCTCGATTTTGATACGATGTTGATGACCTCAAACAATCCACTTTAAATTCAGAGGTTAGTGTCAAAAGCATCATGTGTTAGTGTCGAATGGAAAAGAATGCTTCTAGCAAATTGTTCTGAACTTGAATAATTAGTTTTAAAACATGTTTATTTGTAAACTTTGCACCTTCATTGATATTTACTTAACTGCACATGGCCGTTCACAGTCCTTCAATTACAACTGTCCATAAATAAATATATGTCAATACTATATTATAATAGTATTTATTACTCTTTTTGCATATTCCGTGTTACGCATATGCTTCTAAAGGCAGCAGACTTTACTGGTTAGAATGAAATTGTGATGTTATAACAATGTATTTCCATTTGGAATGTGTGAATACTGAGGAGTGCTGTAGTTTAATGTCTATATTTATTCGTGAAGATACCAATAAACATACTTGTATATTTATTAAGGAAAAATGTCCACAATTTTATATGTAAAGAATTACTCTAAGAAGGTGGATAAAGGCTTTCTGAAGAAAGGAGTGTTACTGATTTACGCTATAAGCTCAGCCATTTCTGAAACGTGGAGGAAGGACGCACTCTTCACCAGGTATTGGAAGCCAATTGATGACGTCACTCTACAGTAAAGATTGTCTGGTAGCCGATACGAGTAGTATCAAAATTTATGCTGTAACAAACAAATGTAATTAGAGTATTTAGAATGAAATTAAAATTAGGAGCTGAAAACTAGAACATTTAACCAGCAACACTTTCGTGGCATATATGCTGTGGCAGCTTGTTCCTCCACTCAGAACTTCAATGTATTTGCTGAGACCGTTGTTTGCCGTAAAACGGCTTGTAGAAAGCCAGCGAGAACTGCCAAAAATAGTTGTCGCGATATTAATTTCTTATAAACAATTATATCTCGAAACGAGAGATAGCTAATCGATTTCGCGAATCTACATCTCGTTTAAAGCCGATTTTAAAAAGTAATACGTTTTGTTTCAAAATTTAAAATTTATAAACAATTTCAAATTTTGCACCAGCAAGGGCTCTCTTATACTTTGATCACAAATCAGAATGAATTGGGGGTTGAATAAATGAGGGCTGGTAATCAGACGCTAAGATCCTATAAACAATTATATCATGAAAACGAAAGGCGATAGCCCGGTTGGATTGCGGAATTTTGCATCTGTAAAGGAATTGAGATGAGAGAATAAAGAAAATTCGCAAAATTTGTAAAATTATAAACAATTTCAATTTTGCAATTCTAGCAAGAGTTTGACGTCCTAATCAAAACAGCCGATTAACAATGCTGCAACAATTAATAATTTTATAAACTAATGCGAAATGTGCCCCATTCCTGTCAGAGTGTCCCAAATTGTCCTAAATTTGATGATAGAAAATAACAATTTTGATATAAGAGATGCAAATTAATTGCTTCCATGTTTGTTACTTTAATGATAAATATGCAGTTGACTTTCAATTTTACTTCTCTTTATTGAAATGTTTCTAGCAGTCCTAATGATTCGAGAAATGCACTTGCATTTTGCAACAATATACATATGGAACAATTGAAATATAATTATAATCGTTTTTCCTATCGCAAAATTCTGTAGTAAACTGGTTTGATAAAGTTCATAACAATGGACAAGAATATTGGAATTTAAATGTGCATAGAACGTAATCGTTCTAAAATTAGTGTTATTTATCTGATATCAATGTAATTTTCAAAAGAATTGTGTTAACAGTGGTTAATTAAGTGTGTCTAATATATATTTAAATGAATCTATTTCATGTTCATAAGGCATTTCTTCCATGTATTTTTATTTGAAAATATTTCCACATCTGAACTAGTAGCGCCTGCCATTTGTACGTCGTACTTTGTTAGGCACTCCCTTCATCGAGATTACACATGGTCAGAAATCCCATGACGCCTGTCAAAGACAAGGGCTGTCCAAGCCGTGCAAAAGAACTTACGCAGACGGCCGCGATCAATTTGGTTTCTGTATCACCATACTAGGCAGAGGAACTCGTACTCCTTGGCTGCTTTGAATATGTATGAAGCACCATCTGTCACTAGTAGCAAACGTCTCTTTCACAATTAATCCGACCATAGTTTCAGACCAATAAAATGGCAACTGTCGAGTTGTTTTACCGAGAACTCACATGTCGTTATGAAATTTCAGCCTGTCAATTTGTAAAACACCAACAACAACATTTGCAACATAACGCCCATTCACATCCATGATTCTGTGTTTAGTGGTTTAAACACAAGGTACATTAAATCGTTTTTCTGCACTAACTTTAACTTCACACACTTTACAAAATATTTCCCCGTCAGTGCTGAAGAACTTGTCTTCAAAATCACGAACATAACCTCGCAGCTTGATGCCAAGTTGAGCACTCTATGTTTCGCGATGAACGAAGCAACTGTAATTCAACTTCTGGGAATCACGGAGACTGAACCCGCTGGCATCTTCCCACGCTAGTTCCAATGACAATGAAGTTATCGAGTTCATCCGCACGTTGGCTCAGTATCATCGCATTTTCACATCGCGCAGGAGGTAAGAAAGAACGCACAAATGCAAATTATTTCATTAGGGGTCTAATGTGGCACTAGGAAATACCACGTTTCAATTTAATCTGTGATATAGTTGTTCAGTTTGTTACTATACCACGTGATACATGGTCGCGACACACATTCTCAAGCTTTTCCTTGTATCTTAAAATTATGACAAATGTATGATTAGGAAAATCGGCATTGGCCAAATTTTTACCATATTTTGATATGATCGTTTACTAAAACTGTCCTTAAAAATTAAGGACAACAAGGCATTTAGGGCAAAATTTGTCCAAAATATGACCTTTGTACTAAAATGTAAATATTAGCTTTATATGCACACACAAAAATATGTTTTCTATCTGCAAGACTTGAATTGTGCATAAATTGTTTCCAAATTACCTAGTTCTGAAAAATATATGACTGATTTAAATCCAATCAATCATAATAATATGAAATCAATGTTACTGAAATATCAATCATGCAAACCTTAATACACATTACTGACTGTTTGAATCGTACTACAAGCTAATACACTTGTACCTTCATGTCTTGTTTGGCTGTTGTGTATGTGAACACAACGCCAAATATTCGACATTTTCTTCACGATCTCTGCACACTGGAAAACACACCGTGCCACTCCTACAACGTGGAACGATTTTTATCAACAGAAACTTCGAAACTTTGGAGTTCAAAATAACTCGGGAAATCAATGCCAGATGGCAGGATATCAGCTCTTTGTTTTGTTTTGAATCTGCTGAGGTGGAATGGAAGATCGCTGCATTTTCACGCGCAGCGCCTGCACCTCCGACACCATTATGGACCCATCACCCTCTGTCCAAAATCAACAACACTGAAGTTGCCTATCTAGTAACAGAGGACCGTGTACTGAATAAGTATCCCCAACCAAAAAATATATACGATCGATTTTATACACTAATCAAATATATTACAATCTAAAAGAACAACTACATAGTCTGTGCGTAAATAATTAATAATTATAACAATTGAAAGGGTTTTCCAACAAGCAACATGCAATAGTTGTCAACCTTGACATAGAAAAAGTATGACATGGTATGGGTGCACTGGGATCATACTTAAGTTAAGGGGGTATGCAGGCATCGGTGGAAATTTGCTGCATCTATCAAAACTTTACCAAAACCGTGTCATTCAAGTAAGATCCAATGGTGTTCTGATACAGAAGAACATCGAAAATGAGTGCTCTAAGGATCCATACTCAGCGTAACTCTTTCTATCATCAACGATGACATGGAAATTACCCCAGTCACCGTGAGAAATATGAGATGATATCGTGCATTTGTGTAAAGGACGAAGCATAGATTCATGAAAATTAATGCAATCTGTCTTAAATAAAATATAAGAATGCCCTAACTACTTCAATTCTCTGCTCAGAAAGTGTTAAAACATTATTCTCAAACAAATGTAAGCAGAGTTCTAGACTTGCTTACCAACTGCAGTATCAAATTTGATAATACCACCAAAATTTTAGGGCTTGATTTTCGATTCAAACTGAAATGGAGGAAAACATAAACAAAACATAGTTGATGATTGTAAAAAGAATAACATCCTAAAATGCATTTCATAACAATTGGGGCTGATAGAACCTGATGTTAATATATATATTAGCATTAATCCGATCGAAAATCGACTATGGATCATTATATATTCTTCAGCAAGCAAAAAGGACAATATGAAACTGTTACATACAACGAATGTCTTAGAATATGTACTGATGTTACCATAGCAGTCCATCGAAGTGTCGCACAGCTTTAGAGATCAACTCTTCACATCGCAGAGAATATTTAACATTAAAATATGCTCTCAAAGCGTTTCGTCGATGAATCCTATTATCTACAAAGACTACAACCTCAAATTTCCTCAATGTGATTACTGTCCGCTACATACCTTGCACAAGGAAAGTAAGGAAATACTTTTGAGGAGTTGTAACATCAACCTCTCATAGAAAAGAAAAGGAACCAACATCCCACCCTGACGCTCTGGTATACAATTTGATATGAACAATCTTGATCATGAAGGTTACCACATATTCACTATATTTTAAAACAGTGAAGTACATGCCTGTTGTTACCAAGATACTACAATTAAACTACAGCTACTTCTGGCCAGCCTTACATAGCAGAAATCTGTTCTCCATGACAGCCTTCAAATTGATCAAACAGCTGAACTGTAAAATTATCATTTTCTGTAGCTCTATTCCAGCCATCCAGAACATCAACAATAATTTCATAACTCGGATATGGTAATCATCATACATGAATTGCATCACCATTGTCAAAGCAGGAAAGTTCACAGATCAAATCTGGTCTCTAAAGACAATAATGTCCAGAAGTAAATCAGCAAATCTTGTGACTGAATCAAGGACCAGAAACAGCAACGAACATTAAATCTCTGCACTTCGCTTGCACAAAAATGGGCGATGTCCTGAGCCGAACTTTACCAGAGTTTTCCGACTCTGTCATTCTGCGGGACTGAGCTGACCAATCCGCTAGTCACCAGGGGAGAAGGGACTCATTCATCTTGAACATTACAAATGGCGGTGGACATGAGTTGTTATAGTAAATATTTGAATATAAATATTAAATCAACCCAACAGTTTTACATAAATTCCTTGTATATACATTTGACTACATAAATAAAGGCATGCAATTTCAGTAAAACATTTTAAAACTATAAAACGGGAAGTTTTGCAAAATAACACTGGCAAATGACTATTAAGCTCATGTCTACATTTCATCGTTTAATATTGTAATATTTAATATAAAATGCAACAATTTGCATTGTATGCATTATTCAAATCCTAGATATTTTATTAGAAAAATCTAATACCTTAAAGAAATACGTTGTAGAGTGCCTTACAAACACGTCTCCGAGATAGCAGCTTCAGTTGTGAAATACTTCATCAATTTCTGATGACGCAATTAAAAATACTATATGGTCGCGGACATTATTAATAAATAAATAGTTGATATAAAATACTAAATAAACTTAGCATTTAAAGTTCATTTAGTCAATGAAAGTTTTCTACTGCAGACATTAGATTGGTAAGTAGCTGTAAGCAAATGAATGATTATTGATTTTTTTTTTTTTGGGGCCCCAAATAATTACCTCTTCTCTTTTCCAAATTAAAAAACCCTTGTTTTTTTGCCGAGTTGAAGCATGGAATTTGAAAACATTCATTAATTTTTGGGGACTAGTAGCCTTCCGACATTTTAAATTTTTTCAAAAACGGTCCAAATTTTTTTTTAAATTTTTGTAAGGACTGTTTACCTATAGTAAAATACGCTTATAAAGGAGAATATGCCCAAATTGTCAGGTTAATCCAATTTTTGGAAAAATCGCAAATTTGAATTTTTTTGGGGGCTTAAAAACCAAAAAATTAAAGATAGAGATTTTTTACATGAAATGAGTTTTATAATTAGATTTTTTAAAAAGGGTCACGAAATTTTTAAAAGTTTTAGTTGATTTGCAATATGGGTGAATTTTGAATTTTAAAATTTAATAAACAAGATTTCAAAAACGGCTCCAAATTGTTTCTTTAAATTTTTGGGGTAATGTCAATGAAAATATCCGATGACATAAACAAATATTGCTCTATTCTATTTTTTTTTAAAATTACAAAATGTAATTTTTTTGAAAATTCTGCTGTTAGTATGAGCATTTAATAGATTTGTATAGATTATTTAATTTTGGAGTGGGTGCTTCAAAATGACTTTAGAGGAATTTTTTTCAAAACCTCACAGTTTCCCTTTTGGGAAAAAGAGCTTTTTTGAACGAAAAGGAGAAATGTCAAAAATGTTTTTGTATACATGTCATTCAAGAGAACGGCAAGAACCTTATGTGAGCTAAGAACCTAAAACCAGTCCACAAAAGGAAATTATAAAATTTCAGAGAAAGTCTTCCATTTGTAGCACCCTTAGTTCTTCATATTTTGGAGTAGCGAAGTGTAACATTTTTTAATTTTTTTAAAACAAAGAAAAATTTTTAAAAAAAACTTGATAAAAAAACAGGAGAACAAATAAATAAAAAATTCAAAGGACGTAATACTGTATTAGGGATTGGGGAAGGGAAAAGAACGTACCAATGTAAAAAACCAAAAAAGGCCATGAAAAAAGGAAAAAATGGGAGGAATGATCTGGTAAACGACCAGTAATCGAAAGACATCAAACTTTTCCCCAGTTTTGTAATTATCTTTCAAAGAAAAGGAATGTTTTAACATTCACATCGTTATTAGGGAAATTTTTTTCATTGCTCGTCAAGTAAAAAAACCAGACAGCGTACGGGATTTAAACACCCTTCCTCTATTGTGAAGCCACGCACCGCGATTGCGCACCCAAAACAGACGTACGTAAGCATTTCCGGGAAATTACCCAATTAACTTTCGAATTTTTCTTCAAACTATTTTTTTCCGCACTTCCCAAATTTAAAAAATATTAAAAAATTACCCTAAGGAAAAAGAAAGAAAAAAATCACGCGGCACTATAAAATAGTTAATTTACTTTAAAAATGTTTCAGTTATACTATGTAATTTTTGGGTGGGTTTTGGGTTTTAGCCTGACGCCAACCCCTTTTCGCCCTGCCCGGTGAGATTATTAGACGGGGTAAGTTGGGGCCCTAGACAAGTTTCCCCACACCCCCGACATTCGAATTCATTTGCTGCAAGAAATAGAACTAAGAAACATTTATTGACTTCAAGAAAATCACCTATCATTACGCAGTTATTATCTTTTTTTTCATCTACTCAATTTTTATAAAAAAAAACTCTATTTTCTCGTGTTATTGGTCATGTTTTTTTAAAATATAACAAAGTTTAACATTAAAACAATAATCAAATTTTTCGCTTTATTTAATCTTTTCTTAAATAAGAACGTAACTTTGGTTTTGGTTTATATTCCGGCAAGATCTTAACAGATCTTGCTCCCGCTTACTGTGCCAGCACATAATAACAAGGCTTCTTCTTCCGGTATCTTCCACTTCGGGTTTAAGGTAATTATTATTAATTCTTAAGCGAGTATTTTACAGTTCTAATGACCGTTTTTCGCAATCTACACACCAATGTTTTTTATTCCGTCAGGCATCTTCCTCTATTCTTGTGCCCTTCATTATCAAATCGATGACGTACTTACAAGATTTCCTTGTCCTTCCTCGTTTTCTTCTTTCGAAAGGGATTCACTTAAAGATAATTTTTGATATTCTGTCAGCATGCATTCTGCAGCATACCATTGGAGTTGTTTGGATTCTACATTTCGATCACTTGTCTCTCAATCATTATTATCTGTCTAATCTCTTCGTTTAGTATTCTATCAAACAGTATACTGACAAATATCAATCTCCATAAAAATTCATTTTCATAGCATTTAACCCAGAGTTTATTGCATCATTTTAATTCCTAATTTCCGATTCACGTAACACAGCTCTCCACCATTGTCTTGTATATTGTCTCTAGTTTTCTGCAAAATTTTTGTTTTATAAAATATTATGAAGTCTACTAATAATTGGTCTTCCTAGCTTATTTTTAATAGTTATTGCTTGATCCCCTGCTCTAATAATCACCCGATATATTTAAATTCTTTCCTACTGGAAATATACCCACGTTCTAGATCATATCGAGATTTCCACAACCATGTGTCTTGGACTTTTACATTATTTATTTGGAGTCTCCATTGTTTATGTTTTATTAATTTCTGGATTAAACGCTGATACAAAAAATATTATTTTCTCTACCATTTTTCAAGATATTGACTCCAAAAAGCGGAAATCGCTATGTATGAATTCAAAGGTTTTAGTGAGCCGCCTTTGGAGTCTTAAATCTATATCCACCAACATTTTTTAGTTATTTGGATTATGCAATTAATCAAACCTTTTCAACATTTTGTTTTACTAGTTTGTAATGATTTATTGTGCCTCCAAAATATGTAACAAGTATTTCAACGTCAAGTTAAGGTAAAGAACGTTTGATGTTAATATTATATAAATAAAATATTCTCATCTTCATCTTCATTACTTAGTTTTACTACTAGTTCACAGGAGAGAGAAATGAATATTTTCTAGATGAAGAGAGGCACGTGACCCCGAGTCTTTATTGAATCATGGTTGGGATGGTTTATAAAATAGTTGTAGCATACTCTTTGGAAATGAAATGATTGAGAAGAATATTTAATAATGGACTTGTTTATTAATCAATATCATTCACAAAGAATGTAGCTCTTTCAAATGTTAGCAATGGGCATGATAAACATATTTACTTCAACTAATAATCGAATATTTATTATATAAATACATGGTTTTAAAACTAAGAATTATTTTTTCAACTTCAAACTTATTCCTTAAAATTTATCTGCGTGACGCATGTTAACAAACACTTCACATATTACCTTCATACTTACATACAGAGTAATATACGGTATAGAGAATGTTATATAATGCTGCGCGAAAAACTGCGCATTTTCTGCGAAAACTTTCATTGCTGCGCCTACGACGAAAACTGAATCAAAAAAGTTGCTAAATTAAGAGAAAAAGTCCTCTAACACGCGGTGTAGCTATAAATTCCAGTTTTGTGGATCCGTGATGCCAAAACTAATTGAAGCAAAATGTCTGTCTGTCCGTCTGATACAACTCTAGCGCCTAAACCATGCATACGATTTTTTCCAAATTGAAGAAACCCCTGTCGTTTTCGCCTGAGCTGAAGCTATGCGATTTTGAAAAAACATTCATTAATTTTTGGGGGGACTATTTGTAGCCTTCCGGACATTTTAAATTGTTTTCAAAAACGGCTCCAAATTTTTTCTGTAAATTTCTTGTAAGGACTGTTTACTCTATAGTAAAATACGCTATAAAGGTAGAATATGTCCAATTGTCACGGTTAACTCCGAATTTTGAAAAATCGCTAAATTTGAATATTTTGCGGCGTCTTACTACAACTACAAAAATTAAAGATAGAGATTGCTTCAAAATGAAATGCTGCTTATAATTAGATCTTTTAATAAGGCTGCAAAATTTTTTAAAAGTTTTAGTTGATTTCTGCACATATGGCGTGCAATATTTGCAATTTTAAAATTTATATAAACAAGATTTTCTCAAAAACGGCTCCAAATTTTTCAATTTTGTTGTACGCAATGCAGCCATCTGGATGACATAAACGAGATATTGCTCTATTCTATTGTTTTTAAAAATTACACAAATGTAATTTTTGAAATAATTTCTCTCACGCTGTTAATATGAGCATTTGAATAGATTTGTATAGATTATTTAACTTGTGAGTATAAGTGCTTCAAATGACTTTAGAGGAAGTTTTTCAAAACTCCACACAGATTCCTGTGAAAAGAGCCATTTTGAACCGAAAAGTTGAGAAAATGTCAAAAAAATGTATTTTGTGCGGCGATAGATGTCAGTTGCAAGAGAACGGTAAGAACTTTATGTGAGTTGGCGAGAACCTTAAACCAGTCCATAAAGGAAATTATAAACATTTGCTATGAGAAAGTCTGTCCCATTCTGTAGCACCTCTAGTTCTTCATATTTTGGTAGTAGCGAAGTAAGCATTTCTTAATCTTTAAAAGCAAAGAAAAATTTCACTAGAAAACTTGACAAAAGAACAGTGAGACACAAATAAATAAAGTTAATTACAAAGGACGTAATACCTGTATTAGGGATTGGAAGGAAACGAACGTACCAATGTAAAACCAAAAACGACCTATGAACAGGAAAATATGGAGTAGTGAATGATCTGTAAACGACCAGCAATCGAAAGTACATCAAATTCTGCAGTTTTGTAATGGTATTCCTCTCTTGCAAAGAAAAGAATGTTTAGAACATTCTCGACATCGTTATTACGAGGGTCACTCCAAAAGAAATGCACACTATTTTTTTAAAAATACAGTTTTCATTCTACATGTTTGAAAGTTTTATCGTATGTAGATACATCCTTCCCGCTTGTTTTCAAATTTAGTTCAACCTGTTCCCGTGAGTGGCGCCGTCACAGCATGTCTTCAAGATGGCTGCTACACTTGACGTTCGTCAGAAGCAACGTGCTGTCATAGAATTCCTGTGCTGTGAAAACGAGACAGTGGGAAATATCCACAAGAAGTTGAAAAAGGTGTATGGAAATGCTGCTGTCGATCGCCGTACAGTTAGTCGATGGGCAAGCAGGTTACGTGATGAAAGCGGGCACGGCAATATTGAGGATTGTCCTCGCAGCGGCAGGCCTCGTACTGAACACACTCCAGACAATGTGCAGAGAGTTAATGAATTGGTGACTGATGACAGACGCATCACAGTGAACGAATTGTCACGCTACGTTGGGATAGGGGAAGGAAGTGTTTGCAGAATACTGAAAGTTTTGGCGTTAAAAAGGTTTGTGCTAGGTGGGCTCCTGAGACGTTGACAGGCTCAAGCAAAGAAACACGAAAAACGGTATGCAGCGAACTTTTGGAACAGTACGGGAATGGTGGAGATGAATTTCTTGGAAGAATTGTGACAGGAGATGAAACATGGCTCCATCATTTTTCACCAGAGACGAAGAGGCAATCAATGGAGTGGCATCATGCAAATTCACCCAAGAAAAAATTCAAAACCACACCTTCTGCTGGAAAAGTTATGGCTACGGCGTTTTTCGATTCCAGCACTTTGCTTGTGAAGACACTGGCGCCACGAAACCACCATAAATTCTTGATGCATATGTGACGACACTGAAGAAACTTCGCTTTCCGACTCGGTCGTGTTCGACCACATCGGCAAAAGCAAGATGTTTTGCTGTTGGACCACAATGCACGGCCACATGTCAGTCAAAAAACCACAGAAGCGATCACAAAACTCGGATGGACAACACCGAAACACCCGCCTTACAGTCCTGACCTGGCTCCATGTGTCTATCATCTCTTTGGGAAACTGAAAGACTCTCTTCGTGGAACAAGGTTTGAAGATGATGATTCCCTTGTGCACGCTGCCAAACAGTGGCTCCAACATGTTGGTCCAGAATTTTACCGTGCGGGTATACAGGCGCTGGTTCCAAGTTGGCGTAAGGCAGTTGAGAGGGATGGAATTATGTAAAAATAAAAATATTGTCTTAAAGGATGTATCTACATACTGTAAATACTCAAACATGTAGAATGAAAATTGTATTTTAAAAAATAGAGTGCATTTCTTTGGAGTGACTCTTCGTAGGAATTATTTTCATTGCTCGTCATAAAACCGCTGATATCGTACGGGATTTGAACACGCGTTCCTCTATTGTGAAGCCACGCACCTAAGCGATTGCGCTGTCAACACAGACGTACGTAAGCATTTCCGTGAACTTACCAATTAAGAATTTACGAATTTTTGTCTTCAAACTCTATTGCTTTTCCGCACTTCTGCAATTTAAAAATATTAAATAAAATTACTCTAAGAGACAATAAGAAAGCAAAGAAATCTACGCGGCACTATAAAATAGTTAATTCTACTTAAGAATGTTTCAGTTCAGTACTATGTAATTTTTGCGCTTCGTTTTGCTTCCGACGCTCAACCCTTACCGCCTCTGCCTGGTGAGATTATTAGACGTGATAACGTTGGCTATAGACAAGTTTCGACACGGCCCGACATTCAGAATCTATTTGCTGCAAGTAATTACTAGAATCTAAGAAACATTTATTGACTTCAAGAAAATCACCATCATTACGCAGTTATTATCTTTTTGTTCATCTACTCACATTTATAAAATAAACCTTATTTTCTCAAAAAGTTATTGGTCATGTTTTCTTAATAGCAACAAATGTTACACTATTAACACTTCATTCGTTTTGAAAACTCTCAAACGACAAACTGCAAATGTATAACCTAAATTATTGAAAAGGAAAAGTATTAATTAAAATCTCACACATAGTCAAAATAAAAGTTGCATGAACAGGCGCAGACGTGGAACTCGAGTCTTCCAGTTGTTCAAACAAGCACCTGAACTACATGACGTCACTCCCGGCAGTCACTTATACAATGCTTTACATATTAGGATGTGTTGACGAGTGATACTTGCTGAGTTTCCTTGCTAGCTGAAGGCAGGAATGGTTCTTAAAACGAAAGAAACAGTAAAGTACGATTTCGCAAAATCGGTTTTGAACGTTTTAATAATAAGAAAAGAAAAACGGTTTCATTGCAGTTTTGCATTTCAAATAATTTTTTAAAATTGTAAATATTGCTTGCACTTTTGGACGAAAAATGCCATATCATTTCAAGAAAGCCTACATGATTGTTGGTGCAAGAACGAATTATGGACAACATATTTCATTTGAAAGACAAATCTGTTTTCTTTTAATTTTGTAGTTGTAGGATGACGCCTCAAAAATGTTCAAACTTTAAAATTTTCGGAAAATTGAGTTAATCTATGAAAATTAAACTATGTCATCCTTCAAGTGTGTTTTACTTATTCTTACCAGAAAATTAGGAGCCGTTTTTGAGAAAATTTTGAAAGGTCCGAAAGGCCTCATGTAAAGTACCCCCAAATTTCAAAGATTTTTCAAAATTTCCAAGCTTCAACTACAGCCAGAAAAACAGGGGTTTCTTCAATTTGGAAAAGATCGTACGTGTGGTTTTATGCGTTAGTAATGATCACAGACGGATGGACGGAAGGTTTGGATAAAACCGCTTTTTCGACTCCAAAACGTGTATTGCCGTTTAATCGCTGTATTACATAACTTTCTCTATACTACGTATACGCACGAATATATTAACGTAGAGATAAATACTTACGAATATACTACTTCATAGTCGCATATTCAAAAGCGTATACGAGAAAGTAAAAAGCAGAAGTACAAGTTTTGTTTTGTGCTGAGATAACGAATTATCATAGTTCAAAATCCATCTAAACGTGTTACAGCAGTTCCAAAAGGTGAGATACAAAAAACAGTACTGAGAATTTTCTGCATTACTGATTGTCATTTCAAGGTGAGTTTATTTCGCATAAATGATTCATATTGCAAAATATGAATGTATTTATGTAATCAAGAAGAAACGAGTAATTTGTCGCTGGGTCTGGGCACGACGTTGTGTAAACGTCACAACTTTGATATCAATTACTTAAATGTCCAAACCTTCCCTCATACTGGCTTACGTAAGTGATGACAGCGGTGACAAATATCAAATGCGTGGGGAATACACGAGCCCAAGAACCCAACTGTAAAACTAATTTTTTCGGAAGCTCAGTGGTTAGAGCAACTGGTCGTAAATCGAACGGATGCGGGTTTGATTCCTGCCCGAAGGAATTACATCTTTAGTACCTAATTAATACGGTTATCAGGTCACAATATGGATATCACTAACAAACGGGATAAACATTTCCCTCATATTTCATTTCCCATAAAAAGTGACAGAGTTGTTACAAACTTTTTTGAAAGAGAATGCAAAATGTATGTCAAAACGTTCACTATCTTAATTCCAAGCGAGGTTAGGTTGGGCTAACTAAATATAAATAAATACACATTTGTATAAATATTTGCAATATATGATCAAACTAATTACACATTATATAGTATAAAAGTTCAGCAAAGTATCTTATAAGTTAACAAATAAATACAAGTATTTTCCGCTTAACATTCTTATCTTTTAATTCTCAGACTTAAAGGCAAACAGAACGCGGAACAGAAGAAGTGCATGGTATCGCGCAGAACTCGATCCGCAATACTTCCGATTTGCGCCGGTGTCAAACGATTTCAGCTACACAGAGAGTTATTGGTCTCTCAGTAACTGCAAGCCTTAATGCATCTACGAATACGAAATGTTTGTTCTGTAATTTCCATTTTCTGAGAGTAACATTTAAGACGTAATAGAAATCATATTCTCTAAACATATCTGTTCTCAAGCAGTACAATTTCTGGAAAATGCAATATTAGGGCAACTGATGTTTTTAACAATATATGATAATATATTTATTTATCTAACTCCGTTATCATACTTATGAATTTCATAATAAATTTAATATTTAGATTTAAAAGAACGACATTATCCCGAGATAACATTTTGAGGGTCCGAAATTCGCACCTCTTGTTTTTTCCTATTGAGACTAAATGACAGGTGATTAGTGCATTGATCACCTATACAAGCATGGCGAATAATCATTGATATAACTAAATAATTAAAATTCCTTATTTTCTTTGTGAAAATTGTGACTGATTAAATGCTCACCACTTAGTCTCAGTCTACCCCGCACTAAACATAAGCCGTATCAAAACATTGTTTATTTAAACATGGAGATAATAATAAAAAAATATTGATTTCTTTCACATGACCACGTCAAATCGTACTTTATTATGTTTTGGAGTTAATACATTTTGAAATGTAATTCACCCTACCGAAGACTTACATTAAAATTTAAGAAGACCATAGAAGAAATAAAATTATCAATTGTTACAACAATTACGATGCGTTCTGTTAGCATTTATCACAAAGGCACAAACACAAAATGGTAATTTTAATGAGTTCGCATAGTCTCTAAGGAACTTTGTTAAACGTGTAAAAAAGACATATTCCTTTCTCAATTAATAAAAGAACGAAGAAATTACCTTTATTGCAAATTTTTATAATAAAACCCACAGACTTGTTAAAGATTCTGATTATCTCTAGAACTGTTAAATATGTAAATTACTAGTGATTATACAACTTTGGTACAGACTTTTCATATTATTTTCAACGATTACATAAAAATATGATAAATGATATTACCTGAGACATTTCAAAGTAATATTTGAGCTATCTCTTCCAAATTTGTTTCGTCACATTGCTTAAATACAAGATACCAGCACACAATCTTAATATAATCACATTATCACTTACAAAACAAGTTTGTTCCTCTTCTGCAAGAATTTTGGAATGTCTCTCTGTGATGATAGTGATTAATGTGTCTCCAGGCCTCAGTAAAAAATATATATTCGGCAGGACGGATCTGGCGTCCATTCGTTCATCTACTACGCGTTTAATCCACGGAGCTATCACAGAGGTACCTTACATCACCGATCAGGGGTGCTGTAGAATGAATTCTATCTTGAAATTTATTGTTCTTATGATATACAACATTTACTTCAGGTTACAGCAAACTCAATATGCTTGATAAGAATGGAATCATCAGCGCGATACTATTCTATAGTTGATTCTAGTTAGAAATATTTCGATTCGGAATGTCTTTTGTGTAGGGCCTGCGAAGTAGTTTCTATCCTGCGAACTGCCATCTTGCCCTCCCATATCTTCAAGGTGATCTCCACATTACGCGATAAGACTGAACTGTAACTCGTCGTGAAACACCAGTCTGAAACACAGAACCGCGTAGTATTAAGCAAGTAATCGCTATTTTGATACCAATTAACACAACCAAGAGAATTTCCGACAAATTTGCATTCGTTATTCATGAAAAACTTGTAACCTGTAAACTTAAATGATATAATGCTAACAATATTTTTTAATTATCAGCAAATAGTTGATTGATTGCTTCTAAAGAAATTTATAATGCTTATAATGTAAAATAACGAAGTAGTTGTACTACAACAGCACATACTTCTTCTCTAATGTCACTGCTTTGCAATATTATACTATTACATGAATTAGAAAAGAGTTTTCAACCAGTAAGACTTTATTTCAATTTTGTAGTTTTGAAAAATCACTTTTTCAATTTTCAAAATATATAGAGTTCCTCGAAAATAGGACCACCAGCGCCTCGGTCAGATGGTACAGAACGGAGGCTTTAGTCGTCGTACCATGGATGACAAACTGGCCCTTTAGGCCCCTAAGTCTTTTCAAAATTAATATTAATTGCAAAAATATTGACATATTACTACTGGAAATCACACCGTAACAGAAGAAAAATCACCTACTGGATTCGGAACCACAACGTTAGCAAGCCGACAGCGCACCCATGACGTTAACCATTCGGCTAAAGGATTTGTGTTTCAGTTGACACTTAGAAAAGTAGTTAAAAATAATTACAATTCTATGCTAAATAGAAATATAATCGTTTCAGTATATATTTTTCTGTTTTCAGAGGTCAATCCTTTTAAGTTTAAATATATTGTGATATATAATATAATATAAAAATGTAGGCAATATAGGGAAAAATAAAATATATATTACTATAATATAATTATAATTTAATAGAATGCGAACTTTTCTATAGAAAGAAAGTACAATATTTTACTTTTTCTTCATGCAATTAGCACCACATTGACATATTAACCAAAGACTCAATGCTCCAGTCCCAAGAGCACTTAGATATTAGTACATGCAAGATTAAATTCGTATTTTCACGGAAACTTATGCGGAAAAATACTAAAAGTTTCGAAAATTGCATGATCTTATTTAAAAATCTTATCTTTAAGGAAAAAAGTTTCATGAAGGGAAAAATCTAAATTTCTACAATATTTTACTTGTAGGAATAATTACGAAAAATCTGTTTTCAACGAACATGAGACCAGCAATATTCTCTAAAATGCACTTCTAATTATCCAAATAAGTATTACATTCACATTTTTATTACATTTGTAATAAAAAAATTATGGAGCTGATTTGTTTGAACATTTGAAAAAATGTTCCAGGGGCTTCTAAGTGTAAAGTACCCTCCCCTAATTGGAATATCGGTTTCCAAATTCAAGGCGCTACGACATCAGCCAGATCGATTGGGAGTACTCAATTTGGTGAAATCGGCTGAACGGTTTAGCTACTACAGTTGCTCAGGGACGGACGGACAGAGGATTTTACCGTCAGTCGATTTTTCGCCATCAACCACCCACAAAACATGGATTATGGCTACACCACGATTTGAGGATTTTTTTCTAAATTTAGCAAGTGGATTTACCCATTTTTCGTCACAAGGGCTGTGTAATATGCGTTTTTCGGCAGACACCCGCCGTTTTTTCATGTAGCATTACGTAACTTTCTACTCCTTAAGAAGAAAGTGCAGTTAATATATGAGAAAATTTAGATTATGCGTTCAGGAAATTTGTATGCTTTCACTGCAAATTTTTCTAAATTTGGAAATATTTATAATAATTTTTTAGTAGCTTCATTTGTAGAATTAGCTATACTTATAGAACAAGAGTAAAGAATTCATGAGAAATTTGAAACAGATTACTAATTGTAATGTTGAAAATCCCAGAGATATTAATAAAGGTGACATTTACTGGCAGTATTTGTAATAACGGTATAGTGTATCTGAAAGAAGAGGTAAAGTAAAAGAAAGAGTTCTTTTCAGAAAGTTCTTCAATAATGCAACATGAGCATAATGTAACATACCCTCCAGAAAATATTGAATATCATTGATTCAGAATCCCAATGAACTTCAAGTAGTATAATATCAATTTTGGAAAAGAATACATTGATTTAGAAGTCAGTAATGTTTTAATTTTTTTGCGGTACCATGCGTACAGGTCCTATTCCTACAACGAGTCTAAAAATAAATACATGTTCGCAGAGTCTTTTTGGAAAAATTTTTTTGGAGTTCGTGATTTCAAAAGCCGAATTTTCCTTCAAAACCCCTAAATACCATTTTTACTTGATATCATTGTTTTGTAGTGTGTCAAGTATCTTGGAGAATGTAAAATATAGTAAAATATTTAAAGAAGTCTTAACTCAATAGTACAATTATTTTCCGTCACTGTTCCTCAGCTTAAAAATCTGTGGAAATATTGTAATGAAAGAACATTAAATTCAGTGGTACTCCAGTTTAATAAATATGTTTATTTTACCAACGAAATAGAGAAAGTGTGAATAAAATATGTATTGGCTACAACGAAAGGTCATTGCAATATTGTAGGAAATCCTGAGAGAGTTGAATATTAAGTTATAAATAATAATCGAATTAGCAGGACTATATATGAAAAATTTCATTTTTGATTAAATAAATTTCCGTTTTATAATACTATTTTACCCAGGGACATAAAGTCCTTAAGTTTTATTAACCAACGATTATTGAAAGTCCGAATTCAAATATGTGAAATTTTCTTTGACAATTGGAAGTTCTTGTTTTTGTATATATTTTTAATGTCTCTTTAACTACTAGTCATATAACGACCACTGTGATTTTTTATGTTTGGGGTTTCTGTAGGAGAATACGGGTGACATCACGAACACACATCTATGTCCGAGGCGGAACCCGCGGCCCCTTCGAACCCAGGAAGCTACGGCCGGTCGTCCATTTCCTCTTTCTCCTAGTAACCCTTTGACATCATATATCCAACATCAAATACATCCAAGATATCGCTTAATTTCTCCATCATTTGAATTACGTTTTTCCGTGTCCCTGGCCACGTGGGGATATGGAAATGAAATCCTGACTAGGTAGTAAAGTTGGCCTCGAGGAAGCCAGAAAGACATCTTTATGGTAATATCTACTCTTACTACCAAGATTTTATCCAACGATGCATTTGAGTGCAACAGAGTGACAGAACTCTTTCAAACTCGCAAGGACTATAAGACCCTGTCGTGGTCATCCTGTTGCTCTAAGCCCAAGGCAAGAATTGTTATTCACCTTCGGATCGGGCACTGGGCCACTTCTCGTACGGACATTCAGTGCAGTTACCTACCCTCATCCCCAGAGCAAAGAACAGACTTACTGTAAAGCATGCTCCTGTGCACTGGGACAATGAAAGAGCTGAAGAAGGCATAGCTTTGTCAGACTATAGAGGAGATGCTGGGCTACTGTCCTCCGCAAACTCTTAAACTTTCTAGCTATGGATTTATAAATCTAATACGCGTGGAAGGGATGATTTTAACATGCCTTTATAACTAATTTTGCGTTTTGATGTAACACTGTCTTTGCTTTCATTTATTTCCATTTTAAAATTAGTCATTTTTTACTGTTTTTTACTCCTTCAATCTTGTAATTAATAAAAATTATTTTAACTGACTTTTATACTAATTTTCAGAAAATTTTGCGAATAATATTGCACTATGTAATTGACAAGATATTTGAGCACAATACACAGTTCCTTTATATTATTAAAGAAGGCATGAAGTTTCATTTAGTGAAAATAATAAAGACTGTAGTTTAGTTTTTAGATTTGAGAATTTGTGATTCATTGAATCTCTTTGTGTTTTCCGTGTTGATCTAAAACCAAATGTATTTCAGGTTCGATATGCATTCAAGTATTGGGATCTTATGATAATAAATTATTTGTCATGCGTATATCTTACAATGGCTAAAATTATTTCACAATTAATCACTAGAAACAAGGCGGTGTGTTTCCTTAATAAAAAACTGCTCTTACTTCAATATCGATAACCGTGTCAAGGTTTCCGACGTCTGAACTGCTAGAGAACTACTTGAATCGAACTAAACACTCCAGAAAACTGTTTCTGGGGGTCATATAAAACCTAACATAAATTGGAAAGATAATACGATTCGAACATCAAACGCTTAAATATTTTAATTGGAAAATTGTCCCGAATTGAAATTTTTAACTAAATACTTAATCTCTTTGTAAAGTTTTTCAAACAAGTTTTTGTTTCTTCTTAACAGCTCGTTTAAGAAAATTACATTGATTCCTAACATTCTAAGGTTTTCAAATTTTTCTTTTTACATGTGGTTATTCAAAATATTTAAGAAAATATTTGCACCCCCAGTGTAGATTTTACAACAAAAGAATTAAAATTTACTGTTTATATTATTAGCTATTTATTAAAGATATCAATTATTACAATTTTGCTATTAATATATGCAATGTGTGATATGTTGAAAATAATTAATTATGTTAGCGCCTATTAAGGCCATATCAGATTTGTACTGTTGCCTGTATATTACCTTAAATAAATAAATAAATAAAATATCACTGGAAGGGATAGATATAATCTTCTCAGCAGTGTAACAGAAAAATAGTAACTTTTGAAAATATATGAAGAATAAGACAATTATATTTTCGAAATATTTCTAATGAGGTTCCCTAGTTTTCACTGATTATCACTATAAATTGCATCACTCATAAATAGTCTAAATAATATTAACAATAGCAATTTTGCAATGATTATCTACTTAAATAATTCGGCAGTGATTTTTAATTGATTAACGAAATCACTGTTTGCATGCACCTGCTCATATAGAAAAAATGGGCGATTATATTTTCATAATGCGTAATAAAATGTGTATTGTTTGCATTTCTTCTTTAATAAAGGCGTAATAATGTCAAATACAAGTTTTTAAATACGTGAACATGAATTTCAATTTGCTTGATAGAAAAATGTGTATATTATGTAAATGCATTATATTGTGTTTCCGAAAATTATTATGTAATAGTTAGTGTTCCTTGTTTTAGAACCATTAGCATTTTAAAAATAGTTTGTAAGAAACAAACTTTCAATACTATTAATTTAATCTGACACAAATTTCTACAATATTAGATACCATAAATTAGACTTCATTTTCATGGTGAACTCGATAAAAAATGTCACGGCCCTGATTGACCCGCTGCCCCTTGGTTCGTCATGTCCACGTTCAGCCAACGTCCAGTGCAATTGGCGGAGTGATCCTGCGCCCGCGCGCACCAATCCGTTTTGTTTCGTGCCCTCTCCGTTACCCCTCCTCTTTACTTCCTCTCACCCCTCCCTCCTGTTACCCCCTGCTCACGTTAGCGAGGCAGCGTCACTGACCTCAGAAATTAGGTTCGCCCCTTTGAGACAACTAGGAGGAAAATCTTCGAGGGGAGGAAGGGGGACGTGTCTGAAACTTGGAGCAAAAAGCCAATGATAAGAGCGGATACGCCCCAACGCCAGGATTGGTCAAGTGTCCAGCGATGGTTGTCCGCTGTGGAAAAGCCAGATTTGGCCGCATTGTGGCATCACCCATATTCCAGAGAGGTACACATCCTCCTTCAGAAACTACCGCTGCACTCTACAGCACTACTCATCTCTGAGGCAAAACTGCCTCAGCCTGACCCAGCGTGGCCCCAGCGGTGCTAACTCAGAAAACTGCTCCCGGCATCTCCTGCAGCCAGCCTCGCAAACCTGCGAGCACCCCTCACGGATCAACGAAGTGCCTGCACCGCACCGGTCCAAACTCGAATCCCAATCGCCGACCTCCACCGACGTTCCCATGAGGAGTCACGTGACAGACCTCCCATAAAGACCTGCGACCGCGTCAATTAATACAGAGGTTTGGGCCGGGCGCATAAAGGGGCCTGCTGACCGCCGGATGTGCCCAGACGATCGCCCCCGCCGGCTTGCACCCCTCGAAGCGACTCCGCTCCGGCTGCACCGCCAGCCCGACGCCTGGACCACCCCCTCCCACGCCCCGGCCCGCGCCTTGTGCGGTCCGACGACTAGTGCAATGCTATGACGTTATACTACATAGATTTCAGCAACGTTGCCGTAGTCGCAGGGTCAATTAAACTTCGTTCTCTCAGACATGCATGTTTAATATTTTTTATTATACAAACTGTATTTTCTATTTTTAATCCCATAACTGACCACATATGACCTACAGGGTCATATTTATTCATTGTCATTTCAGGGTCATTTTTAACTAAAATGATCACTCGTCCACTTTGCAACCATACGAGTGCTGTTCTTGAATGGAAAAGAAAACGGTACACCTTCGTCTTCTGCATTTTCAAGTCGGAGACAGCACTTGGCGTTATGAAAATGAGACTCTCTAATCATAGATGAGTGAAGTGAATGCAGATTTGCATTTTTTTAAAGTTTGCAAATCTTGCACTGATAGAACTGTCGTATATATTTCAAGATTTTATTACTTTGTTCTTCAGTAGTACGTGTTTAAATAGGAAGTTTAGTTACCGTGAATAATAAAGAGAAATGTCTACCATTATTTGGATGAATTGATCAAGATATTACAATGAAAACTTTTAAGAATTCATTCGCTTTCCATATATTAAAATGATGGCTTGTTTCTGCACTGAGTTTGATTTTGGTAAATTTATAAATTACTTTTATCATTATTATTATTATTATAATCGTTTTCGCTACAATATTTTTTTATTTTTGTTCTTTCATTATCGTTGATTTGGAATTAGAGGAAGAAAAGTTCAAATCAGATGAACAATTGTAAGTGTAAATTCTCATCTCAGATCGTTATAATTGATGTTTGTCATATGTTTTCTGCGTCGAAGATCATGAATTGCTGCAATTACACCTTTATCCTACATGGCCATCCCTGTTACACTCCTCTCTTAACAAAACAGTATCAACGTCGCGAAGGCCACCTTCCCAAAACGGCGACTGTTGCAAAGGCCATATGATCTATCCGTTGCTGATGAAAACATAGATCATCATTTTATTCCGATTTCATGATCTATCCTTGCTGATGAAAAAATATATAGTTCAATTTAAAAAATCAAAGATGATTACATTTCTCGAAAACTAAAACTATTATAGAGAATTCCTCTACCAGTACGTTACCTGTCCTATGATTCTGCATTGTTCAGCGAAAACTGCAACTCTATACCCTGAAGCGTTTAGAAGTTATGGGGGTGGTCCATGCACTTGATGGGACACCCGATACCATATAAACATTAAAACCCCTATGTAAATATGATCGATGATAAATGAAAGGATTGCAGTATACTAAGTGAATGAATAAGGATGACGAATGATATCTGTAGGAAAACTCGAAAGGCCATTAGCGACAATTCGGCAGCTATATTTTGTTAATTAAACCTCAAAATATCCAAGCAGTTATTTCAAATTAAATAAAACTACAATTTTATTGACAATAATGCTAACATGATATAACAAACAATTAAGAGTCGTGAACTTCTTCATCCTAAATCGTTACTTTTTTAACGATTATGTAAATGCTTGCTACTCAGAGACACGGAGCAAGCTCGAAAGAACACAATATATAAACGAGATTGAGGATATTATGATTAGTATGTCCTCGTAGTAGCTTCATAGTAGTCGTAGTAGCTTCATTGTTGAAATGACGACTGATTCTTTCATATGCTCAGAGATTTTCTGAGTTTCATGAAGATGACCTCGGCATATACATATTTCGAAGACGTGTAAACTTCCATGATTCCTCGATTTTGACGCGATAAGCGATGACCTCAAAACAATCCACTTTAAATTCAGAGGTTAGTGCCAAAAAGCATTATGTGTTATGTCGAATGAAAAGAATGCTTCTAGCAATTGTTCTGAACTTGGAATAATGAATTTAAAAACATGTTTATTTTGCAAACTTTGTAATCTTCATTGATATTTACTTAACTGCATACACACTACAATCCTTCAATTACAACTGTCCATAAATAAATATATGTCAATACTTATATTATAATAGTATTATTACCTTTTGCATATTCCGTGTTGATGCTATATGCTTAAAGGCAGCAGACTTACTGGTTAGAAATGAAATTGTGGATGTTATAACAATGTATTTCGTATTTGAACGTGAATACTGAGGAGCCAGTTTTTAATGTCTATATTTATTCGTGAAGACAATTAATGTAAATTATTGCTTTTGTATATTTAATATGAAAATGTCCACAATTTTATATGTAAAGAATTGGCTTCTAAGAAGGTGGATACAAAGGTTTTCTCGAAGGAAAGGAGTGTTACGATTTACGCTTACAAGCTCAGCCTATTTCGCCTTGAAACGTGTGGAGGAAGGACGCAATTTCACCAGGGGGTATTTGAAGCCAATTGATGACGCTTTCTCGCTTCCAAGTGTGAAGATTGTCTTGAGCCGACACGAGTAGTATTTCAAAATTTATGCTGTAATTGTTAAACAAATGAACTTAGAGCATTTAGGAATGAAATTAAAATTAGGAGCTGGAAACCAGGAATATCTAACCAGCAACAATTCTCGTGGCAATATATGCAAGCGTTGTGGCAGCTTGTTCCCTTCCACTCCCGTTAGGAATCCCAAATGTATTTGCTGAGACCTTAAGCGAGCCGTTGCAAAACGGCTTGTAGAAAAGCTTAGCGTGAGAACTGCCAAAAATAGCTACACAAGTGATGATGCTAATTTCTTTATAAACAATTACGTATCTCGAAAACGAAAGAGATAGCGCTAATCGACTGCGAAATCTACATCTTGTTTAAAGCCGATTTAAAAAAGCAATACGTTTTGTTTCAAAAATTTAAAAATTTATAAACAATTTCCATTTTTCTCTAAATGGGAGAGTTTTCTGATGTCCCAGAACCAAAAACAGCCGATTAACAATGTTGCAACAATTAACAATTTTATAAACCATTGCGAAATGTGCCCTATTCCTGCCGGTGAGTGTCCCCAAATTGTCCCAAATTTGATGATAGAAAAATAACAATTTTGACATAAGATGCAAATTAATTGCTTCATGCTGTTTGTTACTTTAATGATAAATATGCAGTTGGACTTTCAATTTTACTTTCTTTTTATTGAAATGTTTCCCTAGCAGTCCTAACGATTCGAGAAAAACTATTCTGCATTTTTGCAAATGTAATTACATATGAACAATTGAAAATATGCAATTATAATCGTTTTTCCTATCGCAAAATTCTGTAGTAAACTGGTCATTTGATAAAGTTCATAAATTGTGTTTGGACAAGAATATTGGAATTTAAATGTGTATAAGAACGTAATCGTTCTAAAATTAGTGTTATTTTATCTGATATCACGTAATTTCTTCAAAAGAATTGTGTTAACAGTGGTTAATTGCTATGTGTTCATATATATTTCAAATGAATTTATCATGTTCATACAAGTATTTCTTCCATGTATTTTTTATTTGAAAATACTTCCACATCTGAACTAGCAGCGCCCGCCATTTTGTACGTCGTAATTTTGTTAGGGCACTCCCCCCTTCATCGAGATTGGCTACGATGGTTTGTGAGGCTCCGCCTGCGACGCGTTTCGTCATGACAAGGGCTGTCCAAGCCGTGCAAAAGTTGAATCCACTGCACGGCCGCGATCAATTTATGTTTCCAGTACTGTACCATACTAGGGTAGAGAACCTGCACTCCTTGGCTGCTTTAGCTATGTATGAAGCACCATCTGTCACTAGTAGCAAAACGTCTCTTTTCACACCATCCGACCATAGTTTCATAGAATTTAACAAAATGGCAACTGTCGAGTTGTTTACTCTCTCGAGAACTTCACATGTCAAGAGGAAAATTTCTCCAGGCCCGTCAATTTGTAAAACACCAACAACAACATTTGCAACATAACGCCCATTCACATCCATGGTTTCTGTGTTTAGTGGTTTTAAAATGTTGTTGCACATTAAATCGTTTTTCTGCACTAACTTTAACTTCACACACTTTACAAAATATTTCCCCGTCAGTGCTGAAGAACTTGTCTTCAAAATCACGAACATAACCTCGCAAAGCTCGATGCTGCTGGAGCAATCTCTATGCGTTCTCGGGCGACAGAACGAAGCAACTGTAATCTAATCCCTTCGGGGAATCACGGAGGACGAACCCCGCTGGCATCTTCCCAGCTGCTAGGGTTCCACTGACAATGAAGTTATATCGAGTTCATCCGCACGTTGCTCAGTATCATCGCATTTTCACATCGCGCAGGAGGTAAGAAAGAAACGCACAAATGTGCAAATTATTTCTATCAGGGGTTCATCGTAGCACTAGGAATAATTTTAATTTTGTGATATAGTTGTTCAGTTTGTTATATACCACGTGATACGGTTTGGGGGAAAATTTGGCTTGGCCAAATTTTACCATATTTTGATTTAAAAAGCAAAATTTGTCCAAAATATGACCTTGTACTAAAAACGTAAATATTACTTTATATGCACAATAAAAATATGTTTTTCTATTCGGCAAGACCTGAATTCGTGCATAAATTGTTTTAAAATTTACCCGAAGTTTCAGAAAAAATATATGACTTATTTAAATCCGGGCCCTAATCATAATAATATGAAATCAATGTTACCGAAACATCAATCATGCAAAACCTTTAACATAATATTACCGACTGTTTGGAATCGCACTGCCAAGCTAATACACTTGTACCTTCTGCGTCTTGTTTGGTTGTTGTGGCATATGCGAACACAACGCCAAATATTCGACATTTTCTTCACGATCCTGCACACTGAAAACACACTGTGCTCACCTCACAACGTGGAACGATTTTTATCAACAGAAACTTCGAAACTTTTGGAGTTCAAAATAACCTCGGGAAACTGTCGCCAGATGGCAGGATATCAGTTTTTTTTTGTTTTGTTTTGGAGAATTGCTGGAGGTGGACTGAAGATCGCTGCATCTTCACGCGCAGCGCCTTTGCGCCCTCCGACACTATTGGCGGACCTATCAATAATTCTCTCTGTCCAAAATTCAAATAAACACTGGAAGTTGCCTATCTAGTAACAGAGGACTGCACTGAACAGTATCCCCAACCAAAAAAATATATATGATCGATTTTACACACTAATCAAATATATTAATAATTCAAAAGAACAACTACATAGTCTCGTGCGTAAAATAATTTAATAATTATAACAATTGGAAAGGGTTTTTCCAACAAGCAACATGCATTAGTTGTCAACCTTGACATAGAAAAAGCATATGACATGGTATGGGTGCATCGCATCATATTTTAAGTTACAAAAGTAGGTATCGGTGGAAATTTGTTGCAATTCATAAAAAACTTACTAAAACCTTTCTTTCAGTAAGACCCAAATGGTAAGCTCTCTGATAAGAAGAACATCGAAAATGGAGGCCAAGGATCCATACCAGCGTAACTCTTTTCTATCATCAATGATGCTGACAGGGAAATTTAAATTCAGTCACGTGGAGAAAATATGAGATGATATCAGCATTTTGTGTAAAGGAGAAGATAGATTCAAGGAAAATTAATGCAATCTGCCTTAAATAAAATTTTGGAATGGTCTCTTTAAACCGGCTTCAAATTCTCTGCTCAGAAAAGTGTGGCACATTATTCTCCAAACAAAAGAAGCAGAGTTCTAGACTTGCTTAAACTGCAGTATCAAATTTGATAATACCACCAAAATTTTAGGGCTGATTTTCGATTCCAAACTGAAATGGAGGAAACATAAACAAAACATAGTTGATGATTGTAAAAAAAGAATAAACATCCTAAAATGCATTTCAAACAATTGGGGGTTGATAAGAAAATCTGATGTTAACATATTAAGGGATTAACTGATCGAAAATCGACTATGGATCTATTATAATTCTTCAGCAAGCAAAAAAGGGCAAAAATGAAATAAGTTACACACAACGAATGTCTTAGAATATGTACCGGGTGTTACCATAGCAGTCCCATCGGAAGTGGCTCATTGAAGCCAGAGAACCTAACCTTTCACATCGCAGAGAATATTTAACATTAAAATATGCCCCAAAGTTGCTTGTCGATGAATCCATTATCTACAAAAACTAAACCCTAAATTTTTCAATGGATTACTGTCCTCGCTACATACCTTTGCATTGGGAAAATAAGGGAAAATTTTTTAGAGTTGCAAGAACATCAACCCCCCATAGAAAAAGAAAAAGGGAAATACAACATCCCACCTGACGCCTTTGGGATACAATTTGATATGAACAATTCCGATCAGAAGGTTACACATATTACCAGTGGTTTAAAACAGCAGTGAAGTACATGCCTCCGTTGTTACCCAAGATACTACAATTAAACTACAGCTACTTCCCTACGCCAGCCTTACTAGTGCAGAAATCTGTTCTCTCATGACAGCCTTCAAATTGATCAAACAGTTGAACTGTAAAAAAATTATCATTTTCTGTAGCTCTATTCCAGCCATCCAGAACATCAACAATAATTTCATAACCTCGATATGGTAATCATCATACATGAATTGCATCACCATATTGTCAACGCAGGAAAGTCTGTTGTGATCAAATCTGGTCCTAAAGAAAACAATGTCCTAGGGAAGAAAATCAGCAAATCTTGTGACTGAATCGGCGACCGAAGAAAACAGCAACGGAATTATTAAAATCTCCTGTACCCTCGCTTGCACAAAAAATGGGCGATGTCCTGAGCCGAACTTTACCAGAGTTTTCCGACCCCCTGCCCCGCCCTGCGGGATCGAGCTGACCAATCCGCTTTAGCTTCATTTCAGGGAGGCGGGGCATTCATCTTTAACATTACAAAATGGCGGTGATGGCGAGTTAAATTTTAGTAAATATTTGAATATAAATATTAAATCAACCAACAGTTTTACATAAATTTTGTATATACATTTAATTAATAAATAAAGGCATGAATTTCAGTAAAAACATTTTAAAACTGTTATAAAACGGTTTTGCAAAAATAACACTGGGCAACGACTATTAAGCTCCATGTCTACATTTCAAACGTTTATTATTGTAATATTTAATATAAAAGGCAAATAATTTGCATTGTATGCATTGTCTAACCTAGATATTTTATTAGAAAAATTAATACCTTAAAGAAATACGTTTAGAGTCAGTTTCACAAACACGTCTCCGAGATAGCAGCTTAGTTGTGAAATACTTCATCATAATTTCTAGATGACGGGAATTAAAAATACCATATGGTCGTGACATTAAATTAATAAAATAGTTTTGATATGAAAATACAAATAAACTTAAAGATTTAAAGTTCATTTAGTCACAATGAAAGTTTTCTACTGCAGACATTATGATTGAAGTAGCTGTAAGAAAATGAATGATTATTGATCTTTGTTTTGGGATCACAATTAATTACCTCTTCTTTTCCAAATTGAAGAAAATCCTGTCGTTTTCGCCTGAGAGTTTTAAGCTTGGGGGAATTTAAAAACTTTCCCATTAATTTTGGGGGACTATTTACCTTCCGACATTTTAAATTGTTTTCAAAAACGGCTCCAAATTCTTTTTTAAATTTTTTAAGGCCCGTTTACCTATAGAAAAATCCCTTATCAAGGTAGAATATGCCCAATTGTCAGGTTAACCCAAATTTTTGGGAAAAATCGCAAATTTGAATATTTTAGGGGGTTTTTACAAACTACAAAATTAAAGATAGAGTTTTTTGTTTCATAAAATGAGTTGTTTGTAATTAGATCTTTTAATACGGTCACGAAATTTTTTTTAAAATTTTTAGTTGTTTTCGCACAATTTGGCGTGCAATATTTGAATTTTAAAAATTTAATAAACAAGTTTTCCCAAAAAACGGCTCCAAATTGTTTTTAAAATTTTTTTGGGGGGTAAGGGTCAAATGCAGCCACCCGATGAAAAAAAAACAAATATTGTTTATTTATTTTTTTTTAAAAAATTACACAAAAAATTTTTTGAAAAAATTTCGCTGTTAGTATGAGCATTTGAATAGTTTTGTATAGATTATTTAATTTTGGAGTGAAGTGTTTAAATGATTTTTAGAGGAAGTTTTTAAAAACCCCAATAGTTTCCCCTGTGAAAAGAGCTATTTTGAACTAAAAAGTTGAAAAAATGTCAAAAATGATTTTGTGCGGCGATACATGTCAGCTGGCAAGAGAACGGCAAAAAACCCTTTATGTAGTTGGCAAAAAAATTTTAAACCAGTCCACACAAAGGAAATTATAAACTTTTTAAATGAGAAAGTCTGTCCCATTCTGTAGCACTTTATTCTTCATATTTTGGTAGAAAAGGAAGGTAAGCATTTTTTTAATTTTTTAAAAAGAAAAAAAAATTTCAGCTAGAAAATTTGAAAAAAGAACAGTGAACAAAAAAAAAGTTAATTACAAAGGACGAAAACCGTATTGGGGATTAAAGGGAAAACGAAGTACCAATGAAAAACCAAAACGGTTTATGAACGGGAAAAAAAATATGGAGAGGAAGATTTTGGTAAACGACCAGTAATCGAAAGTACATCAAATTTTTTCCGATTTTTTAAATGGATCTTTTTTGAAAAAAAAGGAAAATGTTTAGAACATTCTCGACATCGTTATTGGGAATTATTTTCATTGCTCGTCAAAAAAAAACCGCAGAAGCGAAAGGGGTTTTAAAACACGCTTCCCCATTGTAAAAGCCCCCAAGGGGGATTGCGCCCCCAAACAGACGAAAGTAAGCATTTCCGGAACTTACCCCAATTGGAATTTTACGAATTTTGTCTTCAAACTCATTTTTTTCCCGGGCACTTCGAAATTTTAAAAAATATTAAATAAATTCCCTCTGGGGACAATAAGAAAGCAAAGAAATCTACGCGGAAATTATAAAATAGTTAATTTTCCCTAAGAATTTTTAAAATTATACTATGTAATTTTGGGGCAGGTTTGGGTTCAGCCTGACCCCTAACCCCTTATCGCCTCCCCCAAGGTGAGATTATTAGACGATAACTTTGGGGCAAAAAGGTTTCGACAGGGGCCCGACATTCAGAATTATTTGCTGCAAGTAATTATTAGAATCTAAAAAAAACTTCAAGAAAATAAACCATCATTACGCAGTTTATTATTTTTTGTTCATCTACTACATTTATATAAAAATAAACTTTTATTTTCTCGAAATTTAAAAAAAAATGTTTTTTAATATATAAAAAATGTTACACTATTAACACTTCATTCGTTTTTGAAAATTTCCCCAAACGAAAACCCGTAAATGCATCCCTTAAAATTAAAAAGGGAAAAGTTTTAAATTTAAAATCTCGGGCCACATAGTCAAAAATAAAGTTGCATGAAAGGCCGGGAGGGAACTCGGGGTCTTCCAGTTGTTCAAACAAGCACCTGAACCAATGACGTCACCCCGCAGTCATTATACAATGCTTTAATATTGGGAGGGTTTGACGAGTGATACTTGTTATTTTCAGCTGAAGACGGGAAAATGTTGCTTGCAACGAAAAAAACAGTAAAGAGTTTTCCCAAAATCGGTTTTGAAACGTTTTAATAGTAAGAAAAAAAAAAGGGTTTTCCCATTGAGTTTTGATTTCAAAATTTTTTTAAAATTGAAAAATATTTTGCACTTTTTGGACAAAAAATGCCATCTTTCAAGAAATACATGATTGTTATGCAAGAACGAATTATGGACAAATATTCATTTAAAGAAAAATCTGTTTTAAATTTTTGGTTGTGGGAAACCCCCCAAAAATGTTAAAATTTTTTAAAATTTTCAAAAAAATCAGGGGAACTTAAAAATTGGGAACTATGCCATCCTTCTAAGTGTTTTTTATTTATTCTCACCAAAAAATTGGGACCCTTTTTTTGGAAAATTTTTAAAAATGTCCAAAAAAGCTTCATGTAAAGTACCCACAAATTTCAAAGTTTTTTAAAAATTTTCCCAAGCTTCAACTACACCCAAAAAAACAGGGTTTTCTTTTTTTGGAAAGGATCACGTGTGGTTTAGGCGTTTGAGTGATCACAGACGGAGGGACGGAGGTTTTGGGAAAAAACCCTTTGACCCAATACTTTAAACTTTTTAATCGCAAAATTGATTTTCCCGCTGTATTAAAAATTTTTTATACTACGTAAAAGAAAGAATATACTACCTATATACGTCACATACGAATATACTACGATACTACGATATTCGTGCGATACGAGAAAGAAAAAACGAGAAGTGAAAAGTTTTGTTTTGTGCTGAGATAACGAATTATCATAGTTCAAAATCCATCTAAACGTGTTACGGGTTCCCAAAAAGGTGATATAAAAAAACAGTATGAAAATTTTTCTGCATTACTGATTATCATTTCAAGGTGAGTTAATTTTACAAAAAATGTTTCTATGGCAAAATATGAATGTATTTTTTAATCGAAAACGAGTAATTTGTCAAAATCTGGGAGACGGGGAAAAGTCAAATTTTGATAAAAATTTTAAAAAATGCCCAAAAACCTTCCTCATACTGACTTACTTTAAATGATGACAGGGTAAAAAATATATCAAATGCGGGGGGAATACACGACCCCAAAAACCCAACTGAAAAACGCTTTTTTTGGGAAGCCCAGGGGAAAAAGGAGCAACTGGTCGTAAATGAACGATGGGGGTTTGATTCCTGCCCAAGGGAATTACATCTTAGAAATTAATTAATAAGTTATCAGGTCACCCAGGGATATCACTAACGAAGGGGAAAACTTTTCCCATATTTCATTTCCCATTAGAAGTGACAGAGTTGTGACAAACGTTTTTGGAAGTGAATGCAAAATGTATGTAAAAAACGTTCACTATCTTAATTCCAAGCGATTGGGTTAAATTTTACAATTAAATATAAAAAATAAAATTTGATAAATATTTGAAAAAGGGGGATCAAACTAATTACACTTTATATAAAAATGTTCAAAAGATCTTATAAGCAATAAAAAATACAAGTTTTTTTCCAAAACATTCTTATTTTTAATTTTTTCAGACAGGAAAAACAGAACGCGGAACAGAAGAAAAAGGCATCCCCAGAACTCGATCCTCAATACCCCCGTTTTAAAAAACCCGGTGTAAAAACGATTTAGCTACAGAGGGGTTATAGGTCTCTGGAATCTGAAATTTTTAATGTTTTCAGAATAGGGAAATGTTTGTTTTTTAAATTTTTTCCTTTTTCTGAGAGTAACATTTAAGAGATAGAAATCATATTCAAAACATTTTCTTCTAAAGCAGTACAATTTTTTAAAAATGAAAATTAGGGCTACTGATGTTTTTAACAATACATGATAATAAAATTTTTTACCCCAACCCGTTATCAGATTTATGAATTTCAAAAAAATTTTTAATATTTGATTTTAAAAGAACGACATTATCCCAAATTTTGAGATCCGAAATTCGCACCCCCCTTTGTTTTTTCCTATAAGACTAAATGACAGGTGTTTTGGGCATTGATCACCTACACAAGCATGGCGAATAATCATTGATATAACAAAAAAAAAAATTTCCCTTTATTTTCTATCTAAATTTTCCCTTTATTTTCTATCTTAACTTTTTTTTCCCTTATGATATACAACATTTATTTTGGTTAAAAACTAAATTCTTGAAAAGAATGGGAATCAAAAAAGGGATACTATTTTTTATAGTTGATTCCGTTAGAAATATTTCATTCAAATGTCTTTTGTGGGGCCCTGCAAGTAGTTTTCCCCTTTTCCCCCAACTCCTTCCCCTCCCAAATCTTAAAGGGGTTTTCCCACATTAGGGATAAGACTGAATTTGTAACCGTCGTGAAACACCAGTCTGAAATACCGGTATTAAGCAAGTAACTATGTTTTTTTTAATAACAATTAACACAACTAAAAAAATTTTTGAAAAATTTGCATTCGTTATTCAAAAAAAATTTTAACCTAAACTTGAATGATATAATGCTAAAATTTTTTAATTATCAGAAAATGGATTGATTGTTTTTTAAAGAAATTATAATGCTTATAATGTAAACTACGGGAGTTGAACTAAAAACAGACATACTTTTTTTCTCTAATGTCATTCCCCGCAAATTATACTATTACATAAATTTAAAAAAAAGATTTTTCAAACCAGTAAGATTCATTTTCAATTTTTTAAGTCTTAAAAAGTTAATTTTTCAATTTTCAAAAATAAAAGATTTCCCCTGAAAATGGGGATCACCAGCGCCTCGGTCAGTTTACAGAACGGAGGTTTCTGTCGTCGTACTGAGGGATGAAAAACTGGCCCTTTTAAAGGGGCCCCTGGTTTTTTAAAAAATTAATACTAATTACAAAATATTCGACATTTACAAATGAAATCACACCGTAAAAGAAGAAAAAATCACCCACAACGTTACATTGAACTCACAACGTTAGCTGACAGCGTACCTAAGACGAACCATTTTGGCAAAAGGGTTTGTGTTTCAGTTAAACTTAGAAAAAGTAGTTAAAAATAATTTCACCCATGCTAAATAGAACATAATCGTTTCATATATTTTTTTTGTTTTTTAAAAGGTCAAAAACCTTTTAAATTTAAATATATTGTGATATATAATATAATATAAAAAAAAGTATAATATTAGGAATAAAAAATATATTAATATAATATAATTATAATTTTATAGAATGCGAACTTTTCTCTATAGAAAGAAAGTACAATATTTTTACTAGAATAAGAATACTATTACTTTATTTACTTTTACTTATAAGAATACTAGTGATGCTAAAAACGCCGCGTACTTTCTCACCCGTATTTTCACGGAAACGTATGTGGAAAAAAACCAAAAATTTCCAAAAATTGAATGATCTTTTTAAAAAACTTATTTTAAGGAAAATTTTCATGAAGGGAAAAAACAAATTTTAATATTTTATTTGGGGGAATAATTGAAAAATCTGTTTTCAATGAACATGAGAAAATATTCTCATAAAAATTTCTTCCCATAATCCCAAGTATTAATTTTACATTTTTATTACATTTGTAATAAAAAATTAGGAGCCATTTGTTTGAACTTTAAAAAGTCCCAGGGGGTAATGTAAAGTAATTTCCCAATTGAATATCGGTTTCAAATTTAACGCTAGACATCAGCCAGATTTTTTTGGGAGACAATTTTTGGGGAAAAATGGCTGAACGGTTTAGCTAAGCGTTGCTCAGGGACGGACGGACAGACATTTTACCGTCAGTCGATTTTTCCAAACAACCACCCACAAAAAATGGATTCTGGGCCCCCAAATTTGGGGGATATTTTTTCTAAATTTAAAAGGGTTTATCCATTTTTTCGTCCAAGGGGGGTTTATGGTTTTTTTTGCCGATAATTCGCCGTTTTTTTTGCCTAGCTGCACGTAACTTTCTACTCCTTAAAAGAAAGTGAACAATATATGAGAAAATTTAGATTTAATGTCTACGGAAAATTTGGTTTACATTTCAAAGCAATTTTCTAAATTTGGAAAACATTTATACAATTTTTTATAATTTTATTTGTAGAATTACTTATACTTTAAAAAGAAGAGTAAAGAGTTCATGGGAAAATTTTAAACAGATTAGTAATTTCAATGTTTAAAAAACCCCGAGAATTTTTTAAAAAAAGGGCCTTACTAACAGATTTGTAAAAAGGTATAGTGATTAAAAAGAGTGTAAAGAAAAAAGAGTTCTTTTCTGAAAGTTTCCAAAAGCAATATGGGGCAAAAGTAAATTCTCCAGAAAAATTGGGAAAATCATTGGGTTCAAAAACCCAATGAACTTGCTAGTATAATATCAATTTCGAAAAAAAATACATTGATTTATAAGTCAGTAATGTTTTTAATTTTTTTGGGGACTCGTACAAAAGGTCCTTTCCCCCACAACCTAAAAATAAATACATGTTTTGCAGAGTCTTTTTGGGGATATTTTTTTTTTGTTTGGATTTCAAAAACCCAATTTTCCCTTTAAAACCCCTAAAAAACTATTTTTTCTTGATATCATTGTTTTAGGGGGGCATTTGAGAAAGTAAAATATAGTAAAATATTTTTTAAAAAAGTCTTAACACAATATTAGGGCCCAAATTTTTTTCCGTCACTGTTTCCCGCTTTAAAAAAAAATGGGGAAAAATTGTAATGAAAGAACATTATTAAATTCAGTGGAAAAAAATTTTTAAATATGTTTATTTTACCAACGAAATAAAAAAGTGTGAATAAACTTGGATTTCAAAAGAATATCATTGCAAATTGTAGGAAAATTTTTGAGAGGTTTAATAATTTAAATTATAAATAATTTTAACGAATTAGAGACCATATATGAACATTTCATTTTTGATTAAATAAATTTCCATATTATAATACTATTTTACTTTTTGGGGAAAAAAAACCCTTTGGGGTTTTTTTAGGCAACGATTATTGGAAAATTTTGAAAATTTAAAATGTGAAATTTTTTTTTGACAATTGGGAAAATTTTTGTATTTGTATATATTTTTTTGCCCTTTTTAATACTAGGGAAAAATAACGACCACTGTGATTTTTGTGGTTTTCAGGGAGAAAACGGGTTTACATCACGAAACAATTATGTTCGAGGCGGAACCGCGGCCCTTTCGAACCCAGGGGGCTTGGTTTTTCGTCCATTTCCCCCTTTTTTCCAAAAATTTTGACATCATATATCCAAATCAAATACAGAAGATACGCTTTAATTCTCCATCATTTGAATTACGTTTTTCCTGTGTCCCCCGGCCCCGGGGGGTAATGGGAAAAGAAACCCCTGACTAGGTAGTGTTGGTTTGAGGAAGCCAGAAAGACATCTTTATGGTAAAATCTACTCTTTCTACCAAGATTTTATCCAACGATGCATTTTGAGTGCAAACAGAGTGGCAGAACTCTTTTCAAACTCACAAGGATCATGATTTTTGTGGGGTTTTCCCGGTTAAAACCCGAGGCAAGAATTGTTATTCACCTTCGGATCGGGCAATGCCACTTTTCGCACGGACATCTCGTGGGAGTTACCCACCCCCATCCCCCCCGAAAAAGAACAGACCTTTTCTGTAAAACATGCTCCTCGCACTGCGATAATGGGAAAAAGCCAAGAAGGGGGTAGCTTGTCGACTATAGAAGAGATGCGGGTATTTTTCTCCGCAAACCCTTTTAAAATTTCTAGCTATGGATTTATAAATCTAATACGCGTGAAGGGGATGATTTTTTAAAATGCCTTTTTTAACTAATTTTGCGTTTTTTATGTAACACTGTCTTTGTCATTTATTTCATTTTAAAATTAGCATTTTACTGTTTTTTCCTTTTTTAACTTGTAATTAATAAAAAAAATTTTAACTGACTTTTATACTAATTTTTTAGAAAATTTTGCGAATAATAGACTTTGTAATTGACAAGATATTTGATACCAAAACAGTTCTTTATAATTTTTGGGTTTAAATTTCATTTCGTGAAAAAAATAAAGATGTAGTTTAGGCCCCGATTTGAGAACTTTGGGTCTCATTGAATCTCTTTGTTTTCCAAAAATTGGGTCAAAACCAAATGGTTTTTTGGGGTTTTGATATGCATTCAATATTGGGGTCTTATGAGCACAAATTATTTGTCATGCGTATATCTTTTAAAAATAAAAATTTTTTCACAATTAATCGTTAGAAAACAAGGACGGTGTTTTTGGGAAATTAAAAACCTTTTTTTTCTTCAAATCGATAACCGGCCCAAAGGGTTTCCCGGGTGTTTGAATTTGGGGGAGTTTTTTGAATTTTTAAATAAACACCCCCGAAACTGTTTTGGGGGGCATACAAAAACCTTTTCCCTAAATTGAAAAAATAATACGATTTTGGAAACACTTGGGTTTCCCTTAAATATTTTAATTGGAAAAATTTTCCCGGAATTAAATTTTTTAAATAAATACTCAATCTCTTTAAAGTTTATTCAAAAAGTTTTTGTTTCTTTTTTAAAGCCTTTTAAGAAAATTAATTGATTCGGGCATTGTAAGGTTTTAAAATTTATTCTTTTTTTTCTACGGGGTTTTTCAAAAATATTTAAGAAAATATTTAATTCCCCGTGTAGATTTCAAAAAAAGAATTAAAAATTTACTGTTTGTATTATTAAAATTTATTAAAGATATCAATTATTACAATTTTTCTATTAATATATGCAATGTGATATGTTGAAAATAATTAATTATGTTTTGGGCCCATTCAGGCCATATCAGATTTGTACTGTTGCCTGTATATTACCCAAATAAATAAATAAAAAAAAAAATTAAAAAAAATCACTGGGGAAAGGGGTAGAAAAATCTTCTCAGCAGTGTAACAGAAAAAGCAACTTTTTTAAAAATATATGAAGAATAAGAAATTATTTTTTCTGAAATATTTCTAATGAGAGGTTCCCCAAATTCCTTTTTACCGATTTACTTTATGAAATTGCATCAATTTTACAAATATTTAAAAAAATATTAAAATAGCAATTTTGGAAAAGATAATCTAAATTTGGGCACCTGGCAGTATTTTTTAATTGATTAACGAAATCACTGTTTGCACACCTGCTCATATAGGGAAAAAAGGGCGATTACATTTTCAAAGAATAAAATGTGTGTATTGTTTTCATTTCCCTTTTAAAAAAGGCGTAATTTAAAGTCAAAAAACAAGTTTTTAAAAACGTGAACATAACCAATTTGCTTGATAGGTAAGTGTAATTTTTTAAAAAGCATTATATTGTGTTTCCCGGAAAAATTTTTATTTTTAGTTAGTGTTCCTTTTTTTTAGAACCATTAGATTTTAAAAAAAATTTTTAAGAAAAAAACTTTTAAACTATTAATTTAATCTGAAGAAATTTCTACAATACCATAAATTGATTGATTTTTTGGAAAGAACCGATAAAAAAAGTCACAGCCCCCCGATTGACCCGCCGCCCCTTTGGGTTTTCAAGCGTCCACGGGGGTTTAGGGGCCCCCGTCCAGGGGGAATTGGGGGGTGATCCCCGCGCCCGCGCGCACCAATCCGTTTTTTTTCTGTGCCCCCTCCCGTTACCCCCCCTTTTCTTCCTCCCACCCTCCCCCCTGTTACCCCGCAACGTTAGCGAGGCAGCGTCACTGACCTCAGAAATTGCTCCGCCCCCTTTTTGATAACTAGGGGGAAAAACTTCGAGGGGGGAAGGGGGTCTGAAAACCTGGGGCAAAAAAACCAATGATAAGAGCGGATACGCCTCGACGCCAGGATTGGCCAAGTTCCACGATGGTTTCCCGGCCGTGGAAAAGCCAGATTTGGGGCCGCAAGGGGATCACCCATATTCTGTGAGAGGGGATACAAACCCCCGCCTCCCAGGAGCCTAAGCCACCCGGCAGCATGTCCACCCGGCCCCCGGGCCCGGCCCGACCGGCCCGGGGCCCCGGGAAATACACCCCTACCAAGACGTTGTGGGAAATTACAGTTGTTTGTGTAATTTTTGTTCGTATTTTCATTTTTAAACAATTAATGAATTTAGTTAGAATGTCCCACTGACTATGCACCAGACCCATAACTTTGGAACGGTTCACGATAACGAAATACGTTTCACTCAATAATATGAAATAATGAGGCTAGTTATATGCCGTAGAGAAGAAAATGGTATAGACAGGTAGTAATATACCGTGTTAGATATAAATAGACTATTGAAATCCAAGCAGACTTGCTTATAAATGAACACCAAGGTTTAGGGAAATTTTTTAAAAGATGCAAAAAATTGGGTTTTTTTTTAAAAAATATAGTAGTAATCTGATTGACAATAAGTTTAAGATTTTGAAAACTTTCATTGAATTGAATTTCTTGACGAAAAGCAGTTTTCCACCTACAGAGCGTCTTTTCGTTCTCATTCTTAAAAAAATAACATGACAAAAGTATACATTGATAATGTTTTTGATTAACACATTTCATTAAGAAAAAAATGTATCTTTATAATTGTAGTTGTAGGAAAACGCTGAAAAATTCAATCAACATAAAACCTACACCATTCTCTTAAACGTCTTTAAGATTATCCGCCATCCAAATATAAAAACAATGGATTTTAAAAAATTATTTTAACAAAAATTTTAAATTCCTTTTAAAATTTTCTATCTTTAAATCTATCTATGAGGAACAGATTTTATTAAGAGAAAAATCTCTATCTTTAAAATTTTAGTTGTAGGAAGACACGTTATAAAACTAATTTTTTTCAAATATCAAAATATCAGGTTTCAACCAACACGAGCGATGCGCCATTCTCTTAAACGTCTACACGCATTTTGGGAGAAAACACATCAATTTGGGAAATAATCTGCTGAACGGTTTAACCGTTAGCACAGACGGACTAGTAAGCCGTATTCGGTTTGTGAGCCGTAGGTTGTCGCCCAGTACCCTAAGGCAAGAAGATTAAGGTGTAAAGACGGGATTAATATACTTCAAAATAAACGGCTCATACACTCATATTCTACCGCGTTATCGCGACGTTGCATGGTATATCAACACAAACGGGCGTTATTAGCTGCCACTGGGACAAGGTTTTTCTTTGCGTCTTTTTAAAGGGCGCTTCTGAGTGTAGCCGCGAATGTCCTTGCATGTTGACAGATTCCCTCGCTTACAAAATGAAATGGGTTGGCCATAGAAAAAGTGGGTCATCGGTTTCAAGAGATGATCGATTGTCTTGGTGGAGAATGCGCGCCACAAACGGACGAGAAGCGCACAAAAAGTAATAAAAGGTAATACATTTTATACGGAAAATGGACGCGATTACATCATAATATTTCTATTGGATTTATAAACCGATTAAAGGAAAAGTACTCACAATTAAAGCTTGTGATTTAGGAAACATAAATTGAGTTATTTAACTCTAGAAAACAAATATCCTGTTTCCCTGAAATTCGCATGGACGAATTAATAATTCGAATTATTAATTCCGAAAGGCGTACAGCTTGCATGTAAGTGATAACACTACTTACACTACATTTTGAACTAATTTCTACTTTCCTTCTTACCCTTACATGTTTCTTCAATCATTCTTTTTCCATATTAATTTTTCGTGTAATTTTTTGTAGAATATAGAATTACTTATAAAGGTGGCATGGGTCACTTATAAATGTGACATGGGTATGATGTTCGTGGTTAATTGTGAATTTTCAAAAATTGCAAAATTTTGAATTTTTGGCGTCTTGCAACAAATACTAAATTGAAGACAAAGATATTTACTTCAAATGAAATTAGTTGTCCATTAATAGTTCTTTCATACGTAGAAATCATATTCATCACGTGACAGTATCAACAGCTTATTACAAAAAATTCACAAACAATACATGTACATTGTTTTACAACACTTTGCCAGATGACATTAAACAATTAAATTAGACAGAGAAGTTTAAATCCAAAGTGAAATCGTTTCTGCTGCATAACTGTTTCTATTCAATGAGAGATTATATTGAGCATCACAAGAAATGTAACATTAATTTTAACAGTGATATTTAATGTATTATTTACCTTTGGACTGTATAATTCTAAACAATATGTAACAAGTATTGTATTGCAGCTTCTGGATCAATGACCCGCCATCTCGATCAGGTTTTTCGTCCATTTTCCCTGATCCATTGAGCAAATGCTGAGATGGCCCCTTGTTTTGCTTCTGGACATAAATGTAACTTTATTATCTGTGCGCGTCTTCTAGAATTCAGTGGGAAACACAGTTGTTCAAATTATCGTTTCCATGTAGTCGCGGCAGGAAGTATTATTCCGAAGGACAACATCGATAAGAGCCCAAAATTTATTGCTTCTTTTTCCTTGAAAATAGAGTTTTTGTATACCAGCATTATAACAGAGGTTTTCTGTTGCAAAAATCGTTCATAAAAGGGCCTTTTAAGCACAAATGATGACGTATTAGGTTTACGGCACGAATGATTGCGTCATCACACACGTCATAGTTGGTCACAACTCACCTTTAAAATTGACGAACGCTGTGGAATTGCATGAAGAGTTCAAGAGTAACATACAACCAGAATAACCAAAGATTTTTATTCTTGAATATAATAAATCAGTTTACATAATTACATTATTTATTGATGTTAATTAATGGAGCAGTCTGTGAGGTTTTTGAAAGATAAAGGAACAGAACCAGGTACATTAAAAGTTTTAGTTGATGAAGTACCTGCTACGTTATTTTCGTCATTTGACACTATTCTTCTAGCTATCTTTATTTTATTCTGAATTGATTCTCAATGTAAGATTCTGCAACATTTGATGATCGCCATCCTCCATGACGCTTAAGGGTGGTAATATCTACACTGTCGCTAACATAGTAGCCGATGTTCTCCTGAATGAATGTCCGGAATATTTTTCATGTTTTGGGAAGTTGAAGGTATTGGCAATGAGTTTAGGAATTTTTCCAAAGTGTTAATCCCAATGGGGTTACAAGTGCATCTACCTTTGTTATAAAATAAGAAAGTTTATTATGTTTGACTTAGAAGGTCTGAGGCAATGTATTTTTATACAAATCTATATAAGAAATCCTTCATCAGAAATAACGGTAAATATTCTGTGTTTGTTAGTTTAGTTTCAATTTTGACAACTAAACAGAACCTCTTCAGAGACATCATCATATATGTTATACATTCCCCTCGTCTACAAGCTCCAAATATGCGAAAATCGCAACAACCTGAAAAAGAGAGCAAAAGATGTGTTCCAATAGTTCACAAATATTTCAAATAAATATAACTTAAATACTTCATCAAGATACTTTCATCAGCTGCTTCTACTAAAATTTTGTTCACATCAGCTTGGGAAAAGACCATAGATTTTTCTGCTTCGTAACCGACATTGCTTGTTTCATGTACAATTGAACTTTATTAAAAGCAGAAATATCAATACCATCTTTAATTTTGATCATGGCTTCAACTTCGAGTGACTACCACAAACTTGATGCCTCATACTGCTGACTTCAATGTAATAAAAATTAGAAAAAATTTGACCATCACTAAAACTCGACTAGGGATGTCAATAAAGTAAGAGACACTCATTAACTCGATATGTATGCCAGAACAACTGATTCGATATAATCTTCACGTTCTTTGTTTCCATCCAATTTTAAATTTGTTGTACCTTTTTCGTACAAAAGCACTTGACTTGCCGGTATTAAAGCATTGTTCTGCCTTCTGGCTTGTTCAACAATTTCTGCGAAGAATCCATCTTTCTTCGCATGCTCTTCAGAATCGCTCATCAGCTGTCCAAAATGCGTGACGTCATAATACCAATGTCAATGTTGCAACAGTAAAACTGCTTTTGCAATTAGTTCATAAAATTTAAATTTTGATTCTTGCATAATTTATAATGCTGTTATACAAAATAGCGTATGCAACTCGTTTATAAGTTGCTTTATTGCATTCGTAAATTTGAAAATCGCTCCCAACGTCGCTCGTTTTCAAAACATACTCATGCAATAAAGCTAACATTATAAACTAATTGCATAAACTACTTTATTACATGGATTTTATAAAATTCAGTAGAATATGACAGTGTAGGGATCACAGAATTTTGTAAATTTCTCACAACTGTCTCCCATAGCACATCATATGCAGTTTAACTGTTTTTGACGTAAAATAAATAAATGAAGTTATATGTCATCTCCTATAAGCAACTGTTTGATTTCTTCTGGCATATATGCGAAGTAAACTTATTTTGCCATTTTTTCCCACACAGAATAAACTAGTTTGCAGAATTTCTCTCACATGGGAAGTACAAATCAGATGAAAACTGACATTTCATAGACGATCCAACAGAAAACGAAATGACCTCACTATCACGACACCTACGCTGACTTTCTCATTCCCTGCGTCCAGTTAATGTCTTTTGGGGTGCGTGGGCGAGGATTCGGAATTTGACATAACCTGTGAACTTCATTACTTCAGTACAACCGAGCAAAACTCACTGTCCGAATGTTCTCTATAAAATACACCACAAAAGCAAAAGCAAACTGTCGATACAATGCAATTACACTGAAACAAAACTTTGCGAATTGTAAACAAATGCCACATGAAGCAGCCACTCTTTGAAAAAAAAAACAATTGACTATTGCTAAACGTACTAATAAAGAATGGTTTAATTATTTAGTTTACACCATAAATGTTGCTGAATCCACACAAAAAATATATAACACATCTAGGGATCACATTCTTTCTTTTGAAAGAAAAAATACAATTGGTTTGGGAGAAGTGCTGAACGAAGTCATGTAGAATACCTTATTTTAAATATATATATATATATATATATATATATATATATATATATATATATATATATATATATAAAATTAAAGTACAATATTTTGCCAAAATGTTTTGGGGGGAAAAAAAAAATGTGTTTCAAAATTCGTTATAAAAAAAGCAAGACAAAAAATCAATTATATAATCCTTTGCCATAATAGTGTAATGACCCCGGGGGCCGACCCCGGGCAAGAAGGCGGGAATTTTATGTGAGCAAGGAGATTAAAAGAAATGAAAAAACAATAGACAACAGCCCCGGGAAAAAATTAAAAGCGTGATACAAAAAAGGAAAAAGGGGGAAATGGGGCGTGATGAACGATAAAACAGAATTTAAAAATTTGAAACTTTTTAAAAGAAAAAACCATTTTATTCGAGCCACGGGTTGAAAATTTTGGTAAAATGGTATAAATTGAGCATAACATGACGAAGACGGAAGAGGGGAACTCTTTGTTTTCCCCTTCTGAAAATGTATAAAAAAAGAAAAATTTTTGTTGAATACCCATGAATGCCGGGGTTTTTAAACTTAGGGAAATTTTGGGGAAAAATATTTAGAGAAAGGGCCCAAAATTTAGTTGAGGTGCGGGGGGAATTTATTTTAAAGCCGAAAAATGCCCAAAAAAAAAAATGGAGTTTTGGAACATTTATTATGGGGTTTGGGCATTTTGGGAAAAAAAGACAGTAAATTGGATTGTGGGACCAACAAGGGAACGGGTTCGGAGACAAAAGGGGTTGGGTTTCAAGGACGATAAACGCGTTTTCATTTTTTGTTAAATTTTTTGAAAATTTCGCGGAAGGTCGGCAAAACGTTAATAGGCTATTTTGGTTACATAGGAATAATTTTTAAACCGAGTGCATCAAAATTTTAAATTAAATTCTTTGGGGAAAATTCAAAAAAAAAAAATCTGCATAGGAAATATTTACTTAAATTAGGTTTTTAAAATGAAGCGCCCAAAAAGATAAAAGGGATATCGCGACATATAGAAATAAGTTAGGAAGAGGGATTAAGACAAAGAAAAACAAAGTCGGGGAAAATTTAATGTCAAACAAAATCGAGGATCTGGGGGAAATAACGGAGAACCGGGGCGGAATAATCCCAAATGACAACTATCAGCGAGGGGCGCTGAGGGAAGGGGAATCGTTGCAAAAAAGGGGGGCACGAAAGGAAAAAACTGTTTTTTTTGGTTTTTTTACGCTCCATTAAAAAAAGAAGTTCTGTCGAAGACCGTTATGCTATTAGGCAAAGGATTAAAAAAGGTCCGGCAGAATGCGCTTTCCCTGATGGAGGGATAAATTTTTGGTTTTTCTTATTGTATTTTCATGTGTATGTTTATATTTTTTTTCCTGGGTTTATCAATTTGGTTGTTATGTTTTGTAAGTTGGGGGGCAGATGGTGTTAAAGAAAGAGCCATCAGAAAGATAAGCCCAAAATTAAATGCATGAGCATCCCAATGGCTCAAATTCCCCGTGTTTCCCCCGGTTTTTTTTTTTGTAATGGGGGAGTGGCCAGGAAAGAACAAGGCGGCCCCTTACCAACTCCGTATGGAGTGAGCGGGGCGAACTACGAAAAGGGAAAAGGAACAGAAAAGGACGGGGCTAGCAGAGGCACGGGCAATTGATAATATGGCACCCAATTAAAATTTTTAGGGGGGGCGGGGCAAGATAGTGGGTGAGAGTTTAAAAGAGGAAAAAAAAAAGGGGGATTATGTATATAAATAAAATATTACACTGGCCCCAAGGAGGAGGGTCGGGGTACCAGAGGGGGGATTGTAAAGGAGTATATTAATTGACCCCCGGACGTGGGGGTTCGTGGTAGCAGGGGGGGATTGTAATGAAAAAGGAGGGAGAGGAGAATAAAAGGAAAAATTTTAGGGGGGTTTTTAAGGGTGGGGGATTATAAAATAGGGGGGAAGGGGAGGAGAGGATATTTAACTGGACCAGATCTGAATAACCACTATTTTCCCTTTTTTTTTTTGTTTGTTTATTTATTGCCCACATCAACAGCGATGGTCAAGGACAATTAAATAATACATTTGGTTGTTTTTTTACAGTAATAAAAATTTTTTAAAACAAAAATTTAATGGTTTTAAATTTGGGATGAAATAGTTAATAATATTATATATCAAAAAAAATATTTAAATTTTTTTTGCAAAAATGGGAATTTATCTTGGTATTTGGGGGACCCCAAAATTTAAAAGGTAAATTTTTCATCCCAGAATTTTTTCAAGGTGTTGTAATCGGGGGCAGTGGGTGATTACATGGTTTGTTAAGAAGAGGGATTTGTCACAGTTTTTTGCAAAGTGGGAGGGGGGCTTTTGTTTAATAATTTTTATAGATTTAAATTTTGAAAAATGTCCAGTTGGGATTCTAGAACTATACGTTCTTTTCTATTTAATTCAGCACTTTTTTTTAAAATTGAAAAACTTTTCCCTTTTTTTTGGGAGTTTTTTTAGCTTTGACATGGCCCCTTGCTGTTCCATCTGTCTTTCATTAAGATTTCAACATTTTTCCCCAGATATCATTAAAATGTATCCCACTTTAAGAAAAAGGTGATGCCCTTCGTAAATCGGTTTTTCCCCACAGCTTGGACAACCATCGCTGGACCCCGGCCAATCCTGGCGCCGAGGCGTATCCCCCTTTTATCATTGGTTTTTGCTCCAAGTTTTAGACACCCCCTTCCTCCCCTAAAGATTTTCCCCCCAGTTATCTCAAAGGGGCGGGTTTTTTGAGGCCATGACGCTGCCTCGCTAACGTGAGCAGGGGGTAACAGGGGGAGGGGGGGGGGTGAGAGGAAGAAAAGAGGAGGTAACAGGAGGGGGCCAAAAAACAAAACGGATTGGTGGGCGCGGGCGGAAAATTTACCCGCCAATTGACGGGGGCTTTGGGCTGAACCCCGGGACGCGGGGACAACCCAAAGGGGCAGCGGGCCCGGGAAAGGGGGCTGTGACTTTTTTTATGGGAGTTCTTTACCATGAAAATCAACCCAAATTTTTGGTTTTGGGAGAAATTTGTGTCAGAAAATTAAATAGTATTGGGGGGTTTTTTTTTCCAAAACTTTTTTAAAATGCTAATTTTTCTAAAGCAAAAAACAACTATTACATAATAATTTTCGGAAAAAAATATAATGTTTTTTACATAAAAAAATTTCCTATCAAAAAAATTAAAATTTCATGTTCACGAAATTTAAAACTTGTATTTTGAATTACCTTTTTAGGGAAATGCAAAATACAAAATTTTTTTTGCATTATAAAAATGTAATGATTTTTTTATATAAGGGAGGGGGGATGCAAACAGTGATTTCGTTAAAAATTTAAAAATCACTGGGGTTAAACCAAGTAGATTATCATTGCAAAATTGTATTGTTAATATTTTTTAGACTATTTGAAAATTGATGCAATTTTATAGTGATAATCGTAAAAAGGGAAAACGGGGAAATCTCTATTAGAAATATTTCGAAAATATAATTGTCTTTTTTTTCATATTTTTTAAAAAGTTGCTTTTTTTCTTTTACACTACAGAAGATTATTCACCCCTTTTATATTTTTTATTTATTTATTTAAAAAGGTAAATACAGGAAAAAGTACAAATCTGATATCCTGAAAAAGAGGGCTAAATAATTAATTTTTTTTCAAATATCACTTGCATATATTAATAGAAAAATTTAAAAAATTTATATTTTTTTAATAAATAGCTAATAATATAAAAAAATTTTAAATTTCCCTTTTAATTTGGGGAAATCTACCAAGTTAAATTTTTTTCTTAAATTTTTTTGAATAACCACGTAGTAAAAAAGAAAAAATTTTTAAAAACCCTTTTACAATTTTAAGAATCAATGTAATTATCTTAAAACGAGCTTTTAAAGAAAGAAAAAAAAATTTGTTTAAAATAAATTTTAAAGAGATTGAGTATTTATTTAAAAAATTTAAATTTGGAAAATTTTTCCCAATTTAAAAATTTTTGGGGGAAAAAGTTTTTTGAATCGGAATCTTTTCAATTTTATGTTAGGTTTTTTTGGACCCCAGAAACATTTTCCCTTGGAGTGTTTAGTTCGTTTTAAAGAAGCCCTAAAAAAACACCCGGGAAACCCTTTTTGCCCGGTTATCGATATTGAAGAAACTGTTTTTTTCAGAAACACCCCGCCCTTTTGTTTTCTAACGATTAATTGTGAAATAATTTTAGATTGAAAGATATCCCTGACAAATAATTTGTGTTTCAAAATTATCCCAATCTTGAATGAACCCTAAAAATACATTTGGTTTTCAGATCAACACAAAACAAAGAATTCAATGAGATCAAAAGGTTCTAAAACCCGGGAAAACTAAACTACGGGTTCCTTTATTATTTTCAAAATGAAATTCATACCTTTTTTAATAATAAAAAAGAACGTTTATTCTCAAATATCTTGTCAATTACAAAGTGCAATATTTTTAAAAGAAAATTTTTCGGGAAAATTAGTATAAAAGTCAGTTAAAATTTTTTTTATTAATTACCAAGATTAAAAAAAGAAAAACAGAAAAAAAATTAAAATTTTTAAAAATAAAAATAAATGACGAAGACATTTTAACATAAAAAAACGCAAAATTAGTTAAAAAAAGGATTTAAAAACCCATCCCTTCAGCGTATTAGATTTAAAAACCTGCAAAGGGTTTAAAAGGGTTTGCGGAGGACAGTAGCCAGCATTCTTTCTAAAAGTCGAAAAAACCCATCCTTTTTTTCCTTTTTTCATTATCGCAGTGCAGAGGGAAAGTTTACAAGGTCTGTTCTTCTTTTTGGGGATGGGGGTAGGTAACTGCACGAGATGTCCGTGGAGGTGGTATCCCCGATCCAAGGTGAATAACAATTTTTGCCCCCGGCTTAGAGCCAGGGGATGACCACGAAAAGGGTTTTTGACCCTTTTGGGGAGTTTAAAAGGATTCTGCCACTCTTTTTTGCACTAAAAATGCATCGTTGGATAAAACCCGGAAAGAGTGGGATATTCCCAAAAAGATGTTTTTTTCTGGTTTCCCCGAGGCCAACTTTCTCCCGGGGGGTCAGGGGGCCCCATTTCCATTTATCCCAGGGGCCAGGGACACGGGAAAAAACGTAATTAAAAATGAGGGAGAATTAAGGATATCTTCGATGTATTTGATGTTGGTTTATATGATGTCGAGGTTAAAAGGGAGAAAAGAGGAAATGGACGACAAGGCCTGGCTGCCGGGGTTAAAGGGCCCGGGGGTTGCCTCGACATAGATGTGTGTTTCGTGATGCCCCCACGTATTCTCCTAAAAAAAACCCCTAATTTAAAAAAAATCACAGTGGTCGTTATATGACTTAGTGTTAAAAAGAGACTTTAAAAAATATACAAAACAACAATTTCCAATTGTAAAAGAAAATTTCACATATTTGTTAGATTTTAAAATTTTTTGCCTAAAAAAAACCGGGACTTTTTTTCCCGGGGAAAATGGGGATTATAAAAGGGAAATTTATTTAATAAAAAATTAAAAATGTTCATTTTGATTACTTTGATTATTATTTATAACTTAAATTCAACTCTCTCAAAATTTTCCCAACAATTTGCAAGGGATATTCATTGTACCCAAAATAGTTTATTGACACTTTCTCTATTTTTTTTTAAAATAAACATATTTAAAAAAACTAGTACAAATTTTTAAATTAATGTTCTTTCATTTAAAATATTTCCATAGTTTTTAAGCTGAGAACAGTGAGGAAAAAATAATTGGCCTAATATTGAGTTAAGACTTCATTAAATATTTTACAAATATTTTACATTCCCCCGAATGCGCAGCACACTACAGAAACAATGATATCAAGTAAAAATAGTATTTAGGGGTTTTGAAGGGAAAATTCGGTTTTGGGAAATCACGAAAATCAAAAATTTAAAAAAGACTTTTGGAAATGTTTTTTTTTTTTAGACTCTTTTAGGAATAGGACCGGGAAGCATGGTACCCGAAAAAAAATTTAAAACATTCGGATTTAAAAACCAATTATTTTTTTTTCCAAAATTGATATTAAACTAGCAAGTTCTTTGGGGATTTGAACCCAATGATATTCCAATATTTCTGGGGGGTATGTTACAATATGCCATTTGCATTTTTAAAAACTTTAAAAAGAATTTTTTTTTTTACCTTTTAAAAATACACTATCCGTTATTACAAATATTAGTAAATGATCCCTTTTTATTATATATCTATAGGTTTTTTCAACATTGCAATTACTAATCTTTTTCCCAAATTTCTCATGAACTTTTTTCCTCTTCTTTTTGGGTTTAAGAAATTTTCTCAAAATGAAGTTAAAAAAAATTGTAAAATTTTTTAAATTTAAAAAATTTTTTTTGCAGTAAAAGCATAAAAATTTTTTCCGGAACCTAATCTAAATTTTTCCCCTTATATTGACTGCACTTTCTTTTTAAAGGGGTAGAAAAGTTACGAATATTTCGCGAAGAAACGGCAAATTTTGGTCGGCAAAAAAAACGCATATTACACCGCCCTTGGGGAGAAAAAATGGATAAATCCCGCTAAATTTAGAAAAAATACCCCCTAAAAATCGTGGTAGGGAATCCATTTTTTGTGGGTGGTTGATGGGAAAAAATCGACTGACGGAAAAATGTCTGTCCGCCCGCCCCTTGAACAACGCTCCCGGCAAAACCCCGTTCGGCGATTTTCACCAAAATTGTCCCCAAACCGATCTGGTTTGGATGTCGAAAAGGGCCCCTTTAAAATTTTTAAAAACAAATTTAATTGGGGGAGGGTATTTTTACATGAAACCCCTTTGGGACTTTTTTCAAATTTTCAAAAAAATGGTTTCCATTTTTTTTTTATTACAAATGTAATAAAAATGTAAATGTAAAATTTTTGGGTTTAAGTACTTTTAAAATATTGTTATTCTATGTTGGGTTGAAAAAGATTTTTCGTAAGTTTTCCTTACAAGTAAAATATTAAATTTTAAATTTTTCCCTTCAAAAAATTTTTTTAAAAGATAAAAATTTTTAAATAAGATCTTTTTTAAAATTTTTCGGAAACTTTTAGATTTTCCGCATTTTTCCCGTGAAAATACGGGTGAGAAAGTACCCCTTTTTTGCATCAAAAAGTATTTTTTAAAACTGTCCTCTTTTTGGACATTAGGCTTTTTCCTAAATTTGAAAAGCCCCTTTTCTATTTTTATTTTTAATTGGTTCTAAGATGCATGAAGAAAGGAAAAATATTGTTTTTCTTTCTATAGAAAAAAAGTTAATTTCTATTAAATTAAAATTTTATATTATATTAATATTTTTTTATTTTTTCCCTATATTATAATTTTTATATTATATTATATATCACAAATATATTTAAATTTAAAAAGGGATTGCCCTTTCTGAAAAAAAAAAAAATATATACGAAACATTATGTTCTATTTAGCATGGGGTTTTATTATTTTTAACTACTTTTCTAAGTGGAAACTGAAAAAAAATTTTTTGGCCGAAGGGTTAACGTCAAGGTACGCTTTTTGGTCCTAACGTTGGGGGTTTGCCAGAAGGTGATATTTTTTTTCTGTTACGGGATTTCAGAGTAATATGTCCAAATATTTTGAATTTTTAATTAATTTTAAAAAGGGCGGGGGCCCAAAAAGGGCCATTTTGGGTCTCCATCAGACGACGCCCAAAGCCTCCCAAAATTACCACCCTTAAACCCGTTGGTGGTTCTTTTTTCCCGGGGGGAATTTTATTTTTTTAAAAAATTGAAAAGATTTTTCAAGACAATAGAGATCTTACTGGTTAAAAAAACTTTTTTCCCCCAAAAGTAAATTTTTGGAGAAAGTGACATTGGGGGAAAAGGATGTGCTTTTGGGCCAACTACTTTGTTTTTTACATTTTTTAAAGCTTATAATTTTTTTAAAAGCTTTCAATCAACTATTTGCTGTTAAAAAAAAATTTTTTTAGCATTATTTTTAATTCAAGTTTGGGGTTTAAATTTTCATGAATAACGAATGCAAATTTGCCCGGGAAATTCTCTTAGTTGTGTTAATTGGTATTAAAAAAAAGTTATTGCTTAATACTCGGGGTTTCATTTAAAAACGGGGTTTTCACGACGAGTTACAGTTCATGTTATCGCGCAATGTGGGGTCACCTTGAAGATATGGGAGGGGAATGGCATTTCCCGCGGGATGGGGAGTTTCCGCCCGGACCCCACACAAAAGACATTGAACGGAAATATTTCAAACCCAAATCAACTAAAAAACCCTTTCGCTGATGATTCCACATTTTTATCAAGAATGGGGGTTTGCTGTAACCGGGAAGAAATTTTTAATCATAAAAAAATAAATGTAAAAAGATAAAAATTCCCAAACACCCCGATGGGTTTTTTTGGTTGGTACCTCGGGATAGCCCGTGGATTAAACGCGAGATAGGGGGAATGGACGCCAGATAAAACCTGCCAAATTTGAAATTTTTATTACCTGATGCCTGGAAAACATTAATCATTTATCATCACGAGAAAAAATTTTCCCAAAAATTTCCCTTGCAAGAAGGAAAAACGTTTTGTAAACGTTTAATGGGGATTATATTAAGATTGTGTGCTGGTTTTCCTTGTTTTCCAACAATGTGACGAAACAAAATTTGGAAGAGATAGCTCCCCAAAATTAACAGTTTCAATTTAAAACAATTTTTCAATTTTTTTTAATCGTTAGAAATAATATAAAAAGTCTGTACCAAGTTTAAATCACTAGTCATTTCCAAAATTTAAAAGTTCTAGAGATAATCGAATCCTTAAAAAGTCTGTGGGGTTTTTTATAAAATTTTTTTCAATAAAGGGAATTTCTTTTTTTTCTTTTTTTAATTTAGAAAGGAATATGTCTTTTTGTTTAACAAAATTCCCCTTTGAGACTATTAAGGGAAATCATTAAAATTACCATTTTTTTTTTGGGCCCTTTTTGATAAATGCTAACAGAACGCCCTTTAAATTTTTTTGTCAAGATAATTTTTTTCTTCTATGGTTTTTTCAAAATTTTTTAAAATTTAAACCCGGTAGGTACCCCATTTCCAAAAAGTATTTAAATAAAACATAATAAAATTTCGGTTTTACGTGGTCATGTGAAAAAATAATTATTTTTTTTTTTATCTCCATGTTTTAAAAAAACAATGTTTTGATGCCAAACTTTTAGTCGGGGGGTGAAATTTAGACCAAATGGTGAGCATTTTCCGTCCCAATTTTTACCCAAAAAAAATAAGGAATTTTAATTTTTAGTTATATCCAATGAATTTTAAAGCTTTGTAGGTGACCAATGCACAAATCACCTGTCATTTAATCTCAAATAGGAAAAAAAGGAGGGGGCGAATTTCGGGTCTCAAAAAGTCTGGGGAAAAGTCGTTTTTTTAAATCTAAATATTAAAAATTTATTATGAAAATTCTTAAGATGATAACGGGGGTTAGATAAATAAAATATTATCATGTATTGTTAAAAAAAACCAAGGGTTCCCAATATTATTTCCAAAAATTTTAATGCTTGGGGAACGAATATGTTTAGAGAATATGTTTTATTAAGTCTTAAATTTTCCCCAAAAAAAATGGAGAAAACAGAACAAACATTTCGTATTTTTGGGCACATTAAGGTTTTCAAAATGAGAACCCATAACTCTCTCTGTAGCTGAAATCGTTTTTCAACCCTTTTTTAAAACAGGTATTGAGGATCGAGTTCTGCGCGATGCCTTTTTTCTTATTTTCCCCGTTCTGTTTTAATAATCTGAAATTAAAAAATAAAAAAAGTTTGTGGAAAAAAACTTGTATTTATTTATTGCTTATAAGATCTTTTTTGTTTTTACTATATAATGTGTTTATTTTGATCCCCTTTAATTTCAAAATTTATACAAATGTGTATTTATTTTATTTAGTTAGTAAGAATTTAACCCTTCCCCGCTTGGGATTTAAAATGTGAAAAATTTTTACAACATTTTGCATTCACTTCCAAAAAATTTGTCACAACCTTTTCCTTTTTTTTGGGAAATGAAATATGAAAATGTTTATCCCTTTTTTAAATATCCCTTTAAATTGATAACCGTATTAATTAATTTCTAAAGATGTAATTCCCTTTGGGGAGGGGAAACAAACCCGCATCGTTCGATTTGACCCAAAATTTCCTGACCCACTGGAAACTTCCGAAAAATGAGTTTTTCAGTTGGGGTTTTGGGGTCGGGATTCCCCCGCATTTAATATTTGTCACGCTTTTCATCATTTACGTAAGTGGGGAAGGGGGGAAAGGGTTTTGGGCATTTTTAAATAATTGATATCAAAGTTGTGACTTTTAAAAACGTCTTATTCAGATTTTAAAAATTTCTGTTTTTTTTTGATTATATAAATACATTCATTTTGCAATATGAATCATTTTTGAAAAAATTTAAATCACCCCGAAATGACAATCGGGAAGCAGAAAATTCTTTGTACCGTTTTTTTTATGTCACCTTTTGGAACTGCTGTAACACGTTTAGATGGATTTTAACCATGATAATTGTTTTCTCCCGCACAAAACAAAATTGTACTTCTTTTTTTTTTTCGATACCCCGAATATACGTATTTTCGTAGTATATTCGTATTGGGGACGTATATCGAGTTTTTCGGTGCGTTTTGTAGTATAAAAAAGTTTTTTTAATACCCGCGGAAAATCGATTTCCGGGGTTTTCCCGGGAAAAACGTTTGGGGGCCCAAAAAATGGTTTTATCCCAAAACCCTCCGTCCATCCGTTTGGGTCACTACCAGCGCCTAAACCACCAAAAATCCTTTCCAAATTGGGAAAAAACCCTGTTTTTCTGGCTGAGTTGAAACGGAAATTTTTTTTAAAATCTTTGAAATTTGGGGTACCCCTTTTCAAAGAAACCTTTTCGGACATTTTTTTAAAATTTTTCCCAAAAAAGGCTCCCAATTTTGGGTGAAAAAATTTTGGAAAATTCACTTTGAAGGTAAAATTTCCAATTTTCATGGGTTTAAATTGAATTTTCGAAAATTTTTAAAATTTTGAACATTTTTGGGGGGTCATCCTACAAACCAAAATTTAAAACAGATTGTCTTTCAAAAAATTGGGGGTTCCCTAAATTTTGTTTTTGCATAAGAATCATGAAACTTTTTGAAATGATGGCATTTTTCGTCCAAAAAAATGCAAGAATATTTACAATTTTAAAGAAAAGTTTGAAATCAAAACTGCAATGAAAAAATTTTTTTTTCCTTACTATTAAAAAGTTTCAAAAACCCTTTTTAAATCTACTTTTTCTGTTTCTGCCCCCAAAAAAAACATTCCGTCTTCAGCTAAACAAAAATCAACAAAATATCCCCTCGTCAACACATCCTAATATGTAAAGCATTGTATAAGTGACTGCGGGGGGTGACGTCATTAATTCAGGTGCTTGTTTGGGAAAAACTGGAAGACTCGGGGTTCACCCTCCCGGCCTGTTCATCAAAATTTTTTTTTTTTAATTAGATTTTAATTAAATTTTCCTTTTCAAAATTTAAAGGGATGCATTTACGGTTGTCGTTTGAGTTTTCAAAACGAAAAAAGTTTAATAGTGTAAATTTTTTTTTTATTAAGAAAAAATCCCAAAAACACGAGGAAAAAAGAGTTTATTTTTAAAAAATTTAGTAGAAAAAAAAGATAATAACCGTAATGATAGGGATTTTTTTGGGAAAAAAATAAATGTTTTTTAGATTCTAGTAATTACTTGCAGCAAATGAATTCCCGAAGTTTGGGGGTGTCGAAACTTGTTCATGGGCCCCAAAGTTATCACGTCTAATAATTAACCCCTTGGGGAGGGGGCGATAAGGGTTGAGGTCAAAAAAGAACCAAACCTGCACGCAAAAAAATTTCATAATCTGAACTGGGAAAAATTTTAAGTAGAATTAAAATATTTTATAGTGCCCGGGAGATTTCTTTGCTTTCATTGTTCTTAGAGGTAATTTATTTAATATTTTAAATTGCAGAAGGGGGAAAAGCAATGGGTTTAAAAACAAAAATTGTAGATTCTTAATTGAGGTTCAGGAAATGCTTAGTGGGGTCTTTTGTTTTTAGCGCAATCGCTTGGGGGCGTGGCTTCACAATAAAAGGAAGCGTGTTCAAACCCGTACGATATCAGCGGTTTTTTCCGACGAGCAATGAAAAAAAATTCCTAATTTAAAGATTCGAGAATGTTCTAAACATTCCTTTTTTTTCAAGAAGGAAAACCATTACAAAATTGTAAAAATTTGATGTATTTTCGATTACTGGTCGTTTTCCAGATCCCACTACTCCATATTTTTTTTTTCAAAGGGCCCTTTTGGTTTTTACATTGGAGTTTTTTCGTTCTAAAAACCCCAATACAGTATTACCGTCGTTTGTAATTAACTTTTTTATTTGTGTCTCACTGTTCTTTTTTCAAGGTTTTCTAGCTGGGAAATTTTTCTTTGCTTTTTAGAAAAAGCTTACACTTTTACTACCAAAAAAATGAAAACCAGAGGTGCACAGAATGGGACAACTTTCCTTAGCAAATGTTTTAAAAATTTCCTTTTGTGGGCCCCGGTTTTTAAAGGGTTTTTCCCGCTCACATAAAGGGTTTTTTTTCTTTGCCAGCTGGGCATGTATCGCCACAAAAATACATTTTTGACATTTTTCAACCTTTTTGGTTTTAAAATAGCTCTTTTTTTAAGGGAAACTATTGAGGTTTGAAAAAATTCCCCAAAATCATTTAAACAATTTACCACAAGTTAAATAATCATACAAACTATTCAAAAGCTCATATTAACAGCGTGAGAGGTATTTTTTAAAAAATTTCTTTTTAAATTTTTTTAAAAAAAATAGAATAAGGTTCGTTTATGTCATCGGATAGGGTTCATTTGGGCATTACTTTAACCACAAATTTAAAAAACAATTTGGGGTTTTTAGAAATCTTTTAAGGAAAATTTTTTAAAAATTTCAAATATTGCACCCCTTATTGTGCGAAATCAACTAAAACTTTTAAAAAAAATTTCGTGACCTTATTAAAAAATCTAATTATAAGCAAAATTTCTTTTAAACAAAACCCTATCTTTTAAATTTTTGGGGAATTTTTAGAAGACGCAGCAAAAAATTCAAATTTTACCGATTTTTTAAAATTTTGGGTTAACTGTGACAATTGGGCATATTCACCTTTTTTAAGGTTTTTTTTTACTTTTAGATAAATCCTTCAAAAAATTTTTTCAGAAAAAAATTTGGGGCCTTTTTAAAACAATTTAAAAAATTTCCGGGAAAAGGGTCAAATAGTCCCCCAAAAAATTTTTAAAAAATGTTATTCAAAACGATAGTTTAGCCTAGAAAAGACAGGGTTTCCTTTTAAATTGGAAAAAAAACCCTATATGGTTTAGGCCAAAAGTTGTATTAGAGAACAGAGGACAGACGGGGGCTTTTGCTTCCCAAATTTGGTTTTTAAAAAAGGATCCACAAAACGGGAAATTTTGGCTAAATTTCGGGTTTTAGGACTTTTTCTCTTTAAATTTGCAATTTTTTATTCAGTTTTTTTTCCCGAGCGCGGCAATGATTTTTCGCAGAAAAAGCGCAGTTTTTCCCCAGCATTATATAAATTCTCTATACTATTTTATTACTCTGTATATACGTAAGATACGAGAATGTAATATGTAAAATGTTTGTTAAAAATGCCACGAGATAAATTTTGGAATAAGTTTAAATTAAAAAATAATTTTGGGTTTTTTAAAAACCCTGTATTTATATAATAAAATTCATTATTAGTTGAAGTAAATATGTTTATCTCCATTTGCTAACATTCTAAAGGCTACATTTTTTGTGAATGATATTGATTAATAAACAAGTCCATTATTAAATAATCTTTCAATCATTCACCCAAAGTATGCTTCCTATTTTACTAAACCATCGCAAACCGGGATCCAAAAAAAAAGACTCAAATCGGCCCCCCCTTCATCCTAGAAAATATTTATTTTCTCTCATAATGAGCTAGTGGGTAAACTATAATGAAGATGAAGATGAAGATCTTTTATTTATAAATATTATTTCATCAAAAAACAATTTTTACCCCTTAACTTGACGTTGAAAAACTTGTTTCATTAGTTTGGGAGACACCCAATAAATCATGCAAGATTAAAACAAAATGTTGAAAAAGGGTTTTATTAGTCATAATCCAGATAATTAAAAATGTTGGTTGATATCGTTTAAGACTTCGGAAGATCAAAACGTTTTTAATTCATAAAAAGGGTTTCCCTTTTTGGAGTCAGCGACACTTTAAAAAAAAGGTAGAAAAATATTTTTTTTATCTGTAACATTTAATCCCGAAATTAATAAAAAAATAAAAAAAGGGACTCAAAATAAATAATGTAAAGTCAAGACACATGGTTGGGGGGAAACTGATAAGGGTCTAGAAAGAAATAGGTTTTATTTCCCGTAGGAAAAGGGAAATTTTAAAATATCAGGGTTATTAGAGCAGGGGATTAAAAATATTGACCCTTTTTTAAAAAAAAGCTAGGGAAAGGGCAATTATTAGTAGACTTCATAATATTTTATAAAACAAAAATTTTTGAAAAAAAAAACAATTAAAAACAATGGGGAAGCTGTAAGTATGAATCGGAAATTAAAATTAAAAAAGATGCAAAAATTTTCCCGGGTTTAAAAGCTAAGGAAAAGGAATTTTTGGGGACGATGTTAGGGATATTTTTGATAGAAATAAACGAAGAGATTAGAAGATAAAATGATTGGGGACAAGTGATCGAAAAAGTAGAATCCAAACAACCAATGGTATGCTGCAGAATGATGCTGACAGAATATCAAAATTATCTTTTTAAGGGAAACCCCCTTTGAAAGAAAAAAAACAGGAAGGGGGGGAAAATTTTTTGTTAAAGTCATCGGTTTTACAATGAAGGGCACAAGAATAGAGGAAGATGCCTGACGGAATAAAAACATTTGGGGTGTAGATTGCGAAAAAAGGTCATTAGAACTGGGAAAAAATTTGCTTAAGAATTAATAATAATTACCTTAAACCCGAAGTGGAAGATACCGGGGAAGTAGCCTTTTTATTATTGGGTTTTGGGGGAAAAAAGGGGGGAAGATCTGTTAAGATCTTGCCGGGAACTAAACCAAAAAGCAAAGTAACGTTCTTATTTGAAAAATTAAATGAAAACAAAAAAAAATTTGATTATTTTTGAGGAGTCCCTTTTGATAACAAAAATCGGATATTACTCTATTTTTGGGATTTTGGGGTATTTTAAAATTTTTCCCTTTATCGCATGATCCTTTTTTTAATGGGAAATAACTATTTTTCCGAATTGACAGGTTTGGGAAAATAAATATTGTATTTGGGGGAAAAAAAAGATGATTGAATTATGCCCAAAAAATTTCGGACTGAAGTAAAAAAGAAAAAATACCAAATAAATAAAAATTCCCTTTCCCTTTTATGTTGCAAACCCAAAGAAAATTAATTCCACAATTAAAAAACTATTTTCGATCCACCAACATATGTGGGCCCTTTAACCTGGGAAAACTTTTTTTGGGGGCGATTAAATTCACCGGGAAAATGTTCGGCAGTTTATCGACGAATGACAGAAAATGTAATTCTTAGTAGAAATTTATGCAGATTCCAAAAGGGAGATTTTTAAAACCCCGACATTTGTTCATAATTTCTCTCTATGGGGCAAAAGTATTCTCGTTAGTTTGGGAAAGTTTGATCACTTGGAATCCTAAGACTTAAAAAAAAGGAACCCCAATGTGACCCAAAATTTGGGTTCGAAAACCCCCTAAATAGCCCTGATTTCTCCCCCTTTTTCCCGACCCCGATTAAAGTGGTGGAAATGTGGGCCAAATGCCAAAAGAATTATAAATTTTTTAGGTTATTTCGTTATTATTTAGATTTTTTTAAAGAAAATCGTCTCTGCGTGAGATATACTTTTACGAACACAAACTATCAATCCCAAAGGGGGGTACATTTTAAAAAATTTATTTAAAAAAAGTAGCAATTTCTTCAAGAATAATAAATATTGTAAAATTATAGTTTTAAAAATTCCTTTAAATTTATATTATATACTTTTAAATTTAAAATTTTTTTATAAATTTTTTAAATGAAATTTTTTCCCCAAAAAAAAAAATTAATTGCTTTTTTTTTTAATATTTATTAACAATTTTATTAAAATATATAAAAATGCAGTGCAATATTACTGAAGATTTCGTTAGTGAAAATATCCCAAAAAATTGGAATTTTGTATGAAATGTAAAATATGTATGAAAATAGAGAATATTTTTTTTTGGGAAAATATTTTAAAGAAAAGGGTCCTATTCATTTTTTTAACGATTATCGTGACAAAATTTCCAAATTTGACAAAATTTTTAAACATTATTAAAAATTACAATTTTGAAATAATTTTACAAGGGGAATTTAAAAGGGTTCTTAATGGATTAGCAAAAAAAGTGTTTAAAAAATATTTTTTAAATACTTTTTTAAATTTAAGTTTATTTAGTATTTATATATCAAAACTATTTTATTACAATATTAATTTCCGCGACCATATAGTATTTTTTAATTGGGTCATCTTAGAAATTGATGATGAAGTGTTTCACAACTGAAAGCTGCTATCTCGGAGACGTGTTTGTGAAACTGACTCTAAAACGTATTTCTTTAAGTTATTAATTTTTTTAATAAAGTAACTAGGTTAGACAATGCATACAATGCAAATTATTTGCATTTTATATTAAATATTACAATAATAAACGACGAAATGTAGACATGGAGCTTAATAGTCGTTGTCCAGTGTTATTTTTGCAAAAACCCGTTTATAACAGTTTTAAAATATGTTTTTACTGGGAAATTGCATGCCTTTATTTATGTAATTAAATGTATATACAAAAATTATGTAAAACTGTTGGTTGATTAAATATTTATATTCAAATATTTACTATAATATAACTCGCCATCACCGCCATTTTGTAATGTTCAAGATGAATAGTCCCGCCTCCCTGAAATGAAGCTAAAGCGGATTGGTCAGCTCGATCCCGCAGGGCGGGGCAGGGGTCGGAAAACTCTGGTAAAGTTCGGCTCAGGACATCGCCCATTTTTTGTGCAAGCGAGGGTACATGTACCCTCTCCCTCAGAAAAAATGTCGGGCAAAATTCTATCTTCCAAACAGCATCGTCAATCTTGGACACCCCGCGGCCAGGGGGAGGGCACGGGGAGGAACGCGTTGACCAATCGCTAACAAGTAGAACCACAGTTGTCTCTGATTGGTGGAACATCCCAAGTGGTGGAACGGACGCTGTCTCAGGGAGAGATGGCTAGTTCATTTACGTACGAGGCGAAAATATCGTCATATTTCCCTGCCGAAGGAGAGATTTAGAATGCGCGTACGTCACGACGAAAAAATATTTCTCAGCGGGGGTTTCCGTCCAGATTTATTGTCAGTAGACCAGTAAACATTTAGCATTTTAGCAACAATTGTTCTAAATTTTTGCAATCGATTTGTAACTCCAGTCGCACTGTAATTTTGAGATGATAATTTCAGGCATAATTTGCGGACCCTTCCCGGCTGTTCTAACGCATTCGAACGATGCTCTGGACATTTCTGTCCTCACATCGTCAAATCTTGAGTTCACTAAAAATATAAATCTCTTCGAGGCCCATTGACAAAAAAATGTCACCTTGTTTCCCTGTACTGTCCCATATTTGCGGCAATTTTTTCTTGAATTTCCATGTGATCCAGTGAAAAAGGATTCCAATAAGAGCTCTAATTTCCGTATTATTTGTCGGTCTTGCATCTTTGTCACGACTAAAACTTGATCTTATCTTCAATGTTAGTATTTGGTTATCCAACTGTATCACATCTTCACTTATAAAGAGACGTATACAGTCGCAGCATCAATCAGTTTCTTGGTACTTTTTCTTTGGTCTGCAATGCAAAATAATGTTAAAACCGAGCGAATATTTACATGATTTCACCTATTCCAAAATGCCTCGTCTTTTGGTGACGAAATAACTCGTTAGCAACGGACTCTCTGTTTCATTCTCATCTTCTTCTGACTCGCTTTGTTCAAAGCTCTGAATATGACTACCAATTTCAAGAAGATCTGCTGTAATCTCATCATCATCATCATCATAAATCATCTTCTATCATAATTTGATTCATCTTCATTTCCGAAAACTACGCGCGAGTCATACATCCGCATCCGAAGCTCTTTCAAATTCATTTGCTTGGCAGAATTCATAATTCAAACGAAACACTACACTAGTTTCTGATCGCTAGTCCCAGAAATATAACACAGATAACATACATAAACACCAAAGGCGCGAAAGACACTACGGGCCAGTCCTATGTCACTAGATAGGCCGGTGGAAGTCGTTATTTGAATTTCAGCCTGACGCCATATGCAACTGTATTTTCACCAACGCGCCTGACGCCGAATCTGTGAACTACTCATTTTGAGAGTTTGGCGTGACTGAGGTGGTTGATTCAAAGGTGTTTGTCTGAGGCGCTTGATGAGCTTGCATCTGCTCCTGACGAGCGTTTGGCTGCGTGCAAAGAGTATATGTGTGTGCTGCTGTTGCTAGTTACAGGTGATTTCTGAGTCCGGGAAGATATCTGCTGTTTTGTAATGTCGAAATCTAATCAGAGCTGAAAATTATAAGTACAAGAGTTTATTTGCAAAAAAGACGTTATGACTGCAACAGATGCGTAAGCAAACTCGATCGAACATGCTATCTTGCAGCGCATGGCCGGAAACTGTTATTATGCTTCCGCTGAGGTGAGGGGGCGTAGTAGAAGTGTCGACGAGGGTTTGTGATGGTGGAGGAAGAGAGGTGGGTGAACGCGGTGGAGTTAGGGGTACACGGCCGCGCTTATTTTAGCGATGAGGACGAGAATACAGGAATTTGTTGATTAAGGCAAATGACATTCTGGTTACGCAGGTTGTTATGTAGGTTACATACGTAACAGCATGCATAACACTCTCGTCCCCACTGTATGATTACTATTGAATTGCGTGACAGAGAGAGACCTTGCAAATTAATTTTGTCGTCATAAACAAGTGCTACAGGTCGAAAGTGCACAATTTCTGTAGTTCCCCGTCCCTGATTATGATGATGTGATTATGATTTTGATGATGATTTTTTGATGATTATGATTTTTGATGATGATTAAGGATTGAAATTGCGGATTCCTGGCGAGTCAACAGCCACCATTAGCCTCATTAACATTATAGTGCATGATTTATCACGGAGGTGGCGGTGACATTCCCTCGCTAACAGGAGTTCCGACGCCTACTTGCTGCCGCTTTCTGAAGAGTTTTTTCAACCAGGTATTCCTACCAGCGTGGCACTGCCTCTAGCTGGCATTAAGCTCTTAGTTCCCCGGAAATGTCTCATTATGCAGTGCATGAGTGCATTCGTAAATAAGGACAGAGGGTAGGTCAAGGAAGAGCGAAGAAAGATTGTGTTCGATCCGTGGGCAGTTTGGTAGGATACTGCTCCGTCGTTAGCCTGGTGTTGATCGTAGAAATGACGTAAAACTACCGATCAGAACAACCGGCCGCTAGAATTATCCTCCACAACTGCTGAATCTGGCTTTGGTGATGTGGGCTAAGAAACAATATATCTGTAGAGAAGACAAGAAATAGAAGGAATCCAAGGAAGAAAAAAAATTCCAATAATCGTCGAATATGGCAGATTGATCAAGAATCACAAGAAAAAAAGAATACGAAGATCAATCGTCTGAGCCGTGATAAAATCATCGGAAATAAAAACTGATGACATCGAAATAGCGAAGGAATCGATAAGGGTGTAGCAACATCGGTTGGAAATAGTATATTATTATATCAAATGAATGGCTAGGGAAAAAAGGTTAAATAACCAGGCAGCAATAACTGGCAATATTCTCAGAACTCACACAAGTTCATGAGAAAAGGAAGAAGCGTAGAACTGCGAGTACGCACAGAATCTAATATTTTGATGCCTTTAAAAATTTAGAAAAGACGTAAAATTCTAATTGAAAGCAAATTTAATATTCTATTTACAATGTAAGATTAAACATATTTTCATTGATTTATAATAACTTAGTAAATGCATGCCCGTGTAGCTATGTGTAAACGACTACAAAATAAATAACAAAACAAATAAACAGGTCTATGGACCATCTAATTTTTGATTTTTGATCTGAACAAAATAAGTAATCTCTCTTTTAAATCCATTGTTGTATGTGGAGATTTTAATATAGATTTTCTGAGCGAATCCCACGAAAAAGAGCAGTTTCTCAATTTCATTCATTCTTTTAATTTAGACATTACAGTGAGCGTACCTACACGGAATACTCTTAAATCATAAACAGCATGATCAAATTATAATTAACAAAACCACAACCGATATGAAATAATAACGAATTAACGAAGCTGCGACCACGATGCACAAATTCTCTTACAATTACTAATAACATGAATACTGACACAATAAATAAAATACGCATGTGAGAAGATTTACTACAATTAACATAAAATTATTTACGGACTACTTGCTGAAAGAATCATGGAAGGCAGTTTATAACGCTTTTGACACAAATGAAAAATATAATTTATTTTTCTCAAAGCTTTCATTTCTCTTTAACGCATGCTTTCCTATTAAAAAGAGAAAATTAAACATGTCACGAAAAAGCAATACTTGGATCATACAAGGAATTAGAACATCATGTAAAAATAAACGTACTCTCTACTTTATTTCTAAACATCATAACGTAACACCCGGTTTCCACGTCTACTTCCGAGAATATAAAAGAATTTTAAGTAAAATAATAGTTCAGGCAAAATAATGAAAATAATGAGGATCTTTGAACGCTAAAACAAAACTTTAAAGCAATGTGGAACATCGTTAAAAATTCAACCACGTCATCACGACATTTTCTGTAGAAAATGTTGTTTTAAAGGATAATACGAGAAAGGTACGCAATGCGCTAAAAAAAGTTGCAAGTATCTTTACAATTTTTCAAAAATTGTGGTTGATCTCACAAAGGTACTAAAACCAAAAAAATTAACATATATTTCCCCCAAAAAATTCGACATAATGTTTATTTACGAAACCATTTCTAACGAAATCTTCAGAATAGTCAGTAAATTAAAAATAAATATTCATCAGGTTTAGATAATTTCCGGATTGTTTATTAAAACGTGCACTCTGCAATTATACACCCATTATCACACGCTTCCTTATGCACAGGAATATTTCCTAGATAGTTTCAAAACAGCAAAAATTAAGCCACTTTTAAAAAGGGAATTAAAAATGGAATTTGAAATTACTCGCCAATTTCTCTTGTCGTTTCTTCTCAAAATATTAGAGGCTTTTTATACGCGAATGAAAACTCTTTCTCATAGAAACAGCAGTTTTCAGATTCACAACATTTGCTTCAGGAAATCAAAACTACGGAAACTGCCATTTTTCTTCCAAAGATGTTACTTCATCAATGGACCAAATGAAGAACCCATTGGGATTTTAGATCTTCGAAAGCTTTTAACGTTATTAACCATAACATCTTGCTCTCAAAATTACCTTCGTATGGAATTCGTGGTATTGCCCTAGATTGGATAACCTCGTACCTTAAACATCGATCTCAAAGAGTAGAAATGCCAAAAATTGGCACGAAAGTACATTATTTACTTATCTCCACCCTTTTGCCAATTGAACATGAGGCCCCATTGCTGTCTGATCTTAGGTCCTATCCTCTTTCCCGCTGTACGTAAACGATATGCCCTCATCTATTAAAAAATGGAAGAATGTCTGTTTTGCTGATGACACGAATGTTCTTTTGCAAAAACGAAACAATGGGGATAGCATAATTTCAGAAGTTTCAAATTGGTTTGTAATAACAAATTAATAGTTAACGAAGGCTGACAAACTGTCTCAATGCAATTTTGTGCTTCAAATCGGCAATCGTATGCTCAAATGCAATACATTGTTGGTGAATTTGTACTTTGTTATAAATTGAGAAAAAAGGGGTTGTGTATTATCAATATTTTTAATAACTAAAGTTCCCTTCGATCGCGTAGCAATCATCATCATAGCTGAAACTATATGAAATGAATTATTTGAAAAACATATTGTATTTGCTTTCACATCTGTCATAGTACTAAATAAAGGAGAAAATTGAATATCATTTGAATGTTATCTACATTATTCTCACCGATTTCATTTGTTTATCCTAGATAGAATAATCGGATATGGGCATGTTTTCATCCGGTCTGTCCGTGTTTCTGTCACCACTGGGTTTTGTCTGTTCGCCCACTGTCACTTCCGATCCCTTGACCAAACAAGCGACGTGTCACTCGTAGAATTTCTGTCTGGTGGAGGAGAAATGACCGCAATTTCTTCTTCTCGTATCTCTTAATGATAAAATAACTGGTACGAGAATAACAACTTTTTGTATTCCAGTATTATACTGTTGCATTTTATGAAATCGTTCATGAAAGGACATATTACGGCACAAATGATGACGTATTAGAATTTACGGCACGAATGATTGCATCATCACATTCAGCCAATCGCATCGAGGGAATCGTTGGGAGGTATGTTGTTTTGTTTTAATTATATTTTATTTTGCAATTTGTTTGTGTACAAACATTTGGCAAAATTACATAGATTTACGTAAACAAATACATGAGAGGAGTAAATCCCAAGACCGCACTCCACCAATGATATGAATATTAATACAAATTAACTATTAATTATAATTTCTGAAATTAATAATTTAAAGTCGATATGGAAGGTCTAAAGTATGATGGTATGCTAGTCGTCTGCGGAGTCATCATTGTCTTGCAAGCTGGGATGGCTAGAATATTCGGATGATTATGTAGTCTTTGTAGGTATTTTGCATTGATCTCGTTGATTTTTTCTTTTATTGTTTAGATCTGTAAATATTTGTGTAATGTTGTATTCGTTACGTACCAGGGGCATTTACAAATTTTCTTAAGGCTATTGACTGGAAGCGTTGTAATATTTCAATGTTAGAATTTTGAGCTGTTCCCCAAAGTTGTATGCCATATGTCCAGACTGGTTTTAATATTGCTTTGTACACAATTACTTTGTTTGCGATGCTTAAAGATGATTTTCTTCCCAGTAGCCAGTTTAACCTTCTAAGTTTTAGGTCTAATTTTTCTTTTATTCTTTATATGTTTTTTCCATGTGAGTCGTCTGTCCAGAGTAAGTCCGAGATATTTTGCCGAGTCATTTTGAGGAATACATTGCGATCCAATTTTTATTGGTGGACACGTTTCGTGCTTCAGACTGAAGGTGACTTGGACAGACTTCTTGTCATTGATCTTGAGGCGCCAGCGTTTCTGCCACTTGTGGATGGATTGCAGATGTTCTTTCACGAGACGAGATGCTTCTGCTGGATCTTCGTGTCGAGCTAAGATGGCTGTGTCGTCCGCGTAGGTTGCTGTCAATGCGTTTACAGATGATGGGATGTCGGCAGTATATAATGAATAAAGGAAAGGTGCAAGCACACTTCCTTGAGGCACTCCTGAATTTATAGGGATAAGGATTTGCTTTTTCACTGTTAAATGTTATTTGAAAATATCTCTCTGTAAGATACGATTTTAACAAGTGGTAGTAAGGATACGGTAGATTTTTCTTAATTTTATACAATAGACCGGGGTGCCAAACCTTATCGAAAGCCTGGCTTACGTCTAGAAATACAGCAGAACAATATTCTTTATTTTCTAGCGATTAACTAATTTCGTTTACTATTCGATGAATTTGTTCCACAGTCGAATGCTGTTGTCTGAACCCAAACTGATGATGAGATATTATTTCATTTTCTTGTGGAAGTGGTTTTTAATGTGACAGAAGCAGTTTAAAAAAAATAAATTATAATATTGGCAGTAGACTAATAGGTGTGTATGATACAACTTCATGTGCTGGTTTGCCGGGCTTAGGGATGACTATTACTTGAGCGATTTTCCATTGATCAGGGAAGTGTCCTAGTCTTAGGATGGCATTGAAGATGGAAGTAAGTAAGGCTATTAGTTTTCTTGGTAGATGGTGTAGAATTGTTGCTGAAATCATATTGTATCCGGAAGCTTTTTAGTTGGTAATTCTTGATTGTTGTTTCAACTTCTCGAGCACTTACGGACTGATTTGGGAGCTAGTTGCAATGGTGAACTAAGAAGTTGTAAATTTCTTCCTCTTCTGTAGCAGATATCAGGAAGGAAATGGTTGGAATGATGTTAGAGTTATGGCGGTGTGTTGTAGAGTTGGGAGGTATAGCGGTGATAGATCAGCCGACCACCATTTTCTCGCATAGTTGTCAAATATCCGAGACGTCGCAATAAAGTTGTTTCGCAAAATTAAGTTTGATTCTCTTATAAATTTACAATACTGTTATACAAAAAAAATAGCATATGCAACTCGCTTATAATCTTGCTTTATTGCATTCGTACAAATTTGAAAACTGGCTCCTAAGGTCGCTCGTTTTCAAAACATGTTGCCATGCAATACAACATAACATTATAAACTAATTGCATAAACAACTAGTATTGTATTTGTATTTGTTTAGAATATTTGTGATGAAATTAGTGAGGGTTGAGGTTGTTGAGAGATTTTATATCAGAAAAATTTACTTTCTGCAGGTTTTCAAAAATGAAAATAATAAATCGAAAAGATGTATGTCTGATGTAAATTTTAGCACTATCTGTACAGAAACTTTGAAGAAAAAATGTGGAGCAATTTTTTGAGACACAGTTTGTGCATTTGCGAATATGCTCAATTTTGCGCTAACTTTCACTGAACAATTTTTTGAATTCGATAATAAGAAAATTTGAAACATTTGCACTGCCGCTTGCACAAAAATGTTCTGAGCCGATCTTTACCAGTTTTCCGACCCCTGCCCCGCCCTGCGGGATCGAGCTGACCAATCCGCTTTAGCTTCATTTCATGGAGGCGGGACTATTCATCTTGAACATTACAAAATGGCGGTGATCGCGAGTTATATTATAGTAAATATTTGAATATAAATATTAAATCAACCAACAGTTTTACATAAATTGTTGTATATACATTTAATTACATAAATAAAGTCATGCCATTTCCCAGTAAAAACATATTTTAAAACAGTTATAAAACGGGTTTTTTGCAAAAAAAAAAAAAACCCTGGACAGCGAGTATTAAGCTCCATGTCTACATTTCGTCGTTTATTATTGTAATATTTAATATAAAATGCAAATAATTTGCATTGTATGCATTGTCTAACCTAGTTATTGTATTTAAAAAAAATTAATAACTTAAGGAAATACGATTTGGAGTCAGTTGCACAAACACGTCTACGAGATAGCAGCTTTCTGTTGTGAAATACTTCATCATCAATTTTTCTGATGACGGAATTAAAAAATACATGGTCACGGTAATTAATATTTTAATAAAATAGTTTGGATATGTAAAATACTAAATGAACTAAAAGTATTTAAAGTTCATTTAGTCACAACGAAAGTTTTCTACTGCAGACATTATGATTGGTAAGTGCAGCTGTAAGCAAATGAATGATTTTGGATCTTTTGTTTTGGGGATCATAATTAATTACTTCTTCAATATAATTCTGTTAGGTGATTGCATTTTACATGGAGCTCTTACTAACTATTAAAATCATATGATACTCAACATTGAGGATATTTGCGTGAGAATAAAAACAAGATATGTCTCTTACATAATATTTTTATATCTTAATGTTTGTAAAAGGTAGAAACACCAGCTTTGTCTATTGGTGCGAACTTCTTGGGAGGAACACACATTACACACACACATCAAATTACTTACAGTAATTTATGTATGATTTTCAATCCAACGCAATGAAATTAATATTTTTACATTATTATAGAAAGTATATTTTTACGTTACTATATTTTATTTTCGAGAGACAAGCAATGCACACAAAGTTTTTTACACGTCATCGGAATGTTACACCCACTCCTTCTAGATAAGCAGACCTATGCAAACACTGTGTACGCTAATCTATTAAGAATCATTAGAGATTCTTCTGTCATAAATTATTTCAAAATTGTAATTTTTAATATTCTTTCAAAATTTTGTCCAACTTCGGAAATCTGTATCACGATAATCGTTAGAAAATGAATAGGGATCCTCTTCTGTAAAACATTGTTTCAAAATAGAATTTTGTCTATTTTCATACATTTTTTACAAAATTGCCAATTTATTGGATATGTGTTCACTAACGCATCTTCAGTAATATTGCATTGCATATTTATAATTTGTAATGAATTGTTAATAAATATTGTAAATAAAATAAGTATTTTTTTTTATTTGGGAAAAATTTCTTTCAAGTTATCCATATTTATAAAGTAATTTAATTAAAGTACTATAATATGGATTAAGGTTGAATTTCAAAATTATAACTAAAATATTTATTATTGTTGAAACGCACTGCTACTATATTACAATGTAACGCTTTAAAATGTACTACCCATTGATTGATAGTTTGTATTCGTATATAGTATATCTCACAGAGACGATTTTACAAAGAAAATCACACAATAATAACACAATGACCTCAAATTCATAATTCATTCACATTTGGTCGCACTCTTCGGCGACCACTTTAATGCAAGGTCGGGAAGGAGAAATCTGTGCAATCGCTGTTGGGTTCGTAACCAAATCTTCAGAGTAAAAAAATTTTTCAAATTTTCAAATTTTTCAGTTCTTCAAATCTTCATTCGTAACCAAATCTTCTCGATCTCGATCTCGTTCTCGTTCTCGTTCTCGTTCTCGTTCTCGTTCTCGTTCTCGTTCTCGTTCGGTGCAATGCGTGCCTAAGGGAGGGCAAGTTCTGTTCAAGATGGAAGAAGGGCGCTTGTACTAATCAGCATGGCGCATTGCGGAACACTCTCCACATCCTACAGACCACTGTGTATGCTCGACACAACGGGCAAACTCCTCGAGAAGCTCCTGAAACCCCGTATCCAGTCGGCAATCGACAAGGCAGGAGGCCTATCAGACACGCAGTATGGCTTCTCAAAAGGAAAATCAACCTTGGACGCCATAAGAAAAATAACAGACGCAGCAGCCAAAACGGAAGAGGGCAACCACTGGTCCAGACCGCTGTGCATGGTCGTCACTCTGGATGTGCGCAATGCATTCAACTCTGTGCGCTGGGACGATATCATGGAGGCTCTGGAAAACTTTGACGTACCGACCTACCTACTACGCATCCTGAGCAGCTACCTGACAGACAGACTTCTAATCTACGACACCGAGGACGGACAGAAGAGCAAGCGACTGACGGCAGGAGCGGCGCAAGGATCCATCCTAGGACCAGACCTCTGGAATGTAAACTATGACGCCATCCTGAAGCTGACAATGCCCGATGGCATCTTCCTTGTAGGATACGCGGACGACCTTGCAGCAATCATCACTGCACGCACGCTAGAGGGCCTACAAATAAAACTGAACCAGACGATGAGACGAATACAGACATATATGACACCACAAACTAGAACTGGCCATAAACAAAACGGAGATAACCTTGACAAAACGCCGACTGACCCTGAGGTGAGTATGGAAATACAAGGGCAATCGCATCCATGCGGCAAAAAGTGTTAAATATCTCGGGCTGACACTGGACCGTAAACTCACCTACTGGGAACACATAAAAAACGCATCACAAAAGGCCGCAAAAATTGTAACAGCCCTGGAGAGACTTATGGTCAACACAAAGGGCCCAAAGCCCAATAAGCGTCGAACCCTGCTCTCCATAGCACAATCCATCATGCCATACGGCGCACAGATTCGCCAATGCACTGAGGCACGAAAGGTACCCAACAACTGACATCCGTGCAGAGAAGAGGAGCCCTGAGGATAACAAGTGCGTATAGAACAGTTTCGGATGCCCCTAGCTTTGTGGTCGCGGGAGTAATCCCAATAGATCTACTGGCACAAGAACGCAAGGATCTATACAACAAGAAACCTCTGGCAAACCCGACAGACGCCCGAAGAAAGGCAAGGAAACGCAACCTTCGACAGTGGCAGAGAAGATGGGAGAACGAATACAAAGGCAGGTGGACAGACAGACTCATTCCCAAAGTTGAGCCCTGGACAACACGAAAACACGGCGAGACAGATTTTCATCTCACCCAATTTCTCACGGGACATGGACACTTCCGAGCCTACCTACACCGGATGGCTAAAGTGGACAGACCAGACTGCACGTACTGCGGCCACGCTAAGGACGACGCCCAGCACACATTCTTCGAACGATAAGTACGTACTAAAGCACGAGGTACAAACAAAGCTGAGACATCAATCCAGACAACGGTGGACGATGTTAAACAGCCGAAATTGATGACGATCGCAGACTACGTGACACGAATCTTAAGACAGAAGAAAAACGACGAGAAAAACAAAACACAACACGACTAACTGAACGACAAATTAGACCCACAAAAACAAGACCGACGACACAAGACAAAATACGCTTGACAAACTACAAAAGACAGAAGAGAGGCCTATATGTCAAGAACACGGCCCCACTCTGATGAAATGGTGAAGAAGTAATACCGGAGAGGACAAGGCCAAGAAGAAACGAGATTTGACTATCGGGGCTCTTCTTTTCAATGTCTTGTTTTGTCAAATCTCATCATTTTAGTTTATTCCTATAGATTTTCCAAACAACCGCCGTCGCTCGCTATCCACAAACAAGATCACATAATATTTCTTGAATTCCCGTTTTTTATTGTTTTTTTCGCCTGCTACCGGTTTCTAATATTGTCTATTATTTGTCTGCTAATTATTACTATCTTTGCTCTTCTTTTCAATGTCTTGTTTTGTCAAATCTCATCATTTTAGTTTATTCACGTCGTGACGTCAGTCGTGGGCCAATACGACGCGTCACTTGCTTTACGTTCGTTTCAATCATACTTTTAATTATAACTCGTGTTCTAGGCGTTTCCCAAAATTGTAATAATTTTCGAAATTATTAATAATTTTTGTTCTGTCGTTCGCCAGAGTTCCAGTTCGATTCCTTCAAGCGTTTTCCTGACATTCGCTAAAATCACATTTGGCATTAACTTTAGTAACAATTGCCTCCATGCCCATGCCTTTTGACTGAAGATGTATGATTACAGTTATTTCGAAATCTCGTGAACTGCTTGCCCAATTTTAATGATTCTTTTTTGTAATAATTCCAAATATTATGCTTTACTGGGTGTTAATGTTAATTTTGATCTCCTTTTGCGCATTTGATTAATTTAAAAATGTTGGCTGCCGTCTTCGTCTCCTTGAATACATATCATCACATTTTACTGAAAGTTTTTACTCTCTGGAATACTGAATTTTTTTTAAATGATCGCGAATCATTACAATATGATCGTGATTTTCAAAGTGAAAATAAAACGAATTATTGCATTTTGAGCTACTTGTATCTAACGTTGCTGTTTTAGATTTATGTCAGTCAGTAGGATATCGCATTAATGAAAATGAGGCATAAGGAGGGATTGTACTAGGGTCTGACGAGTTTTTGTAAGTAAATTAGTGTACTTTCGGGGGTTTTTTGGTGCAATGGAAGGACTTCGTTTTCTATTTTACAATATTTTAAAAATTAATCACGAATTCGCGTGGTTTTGCATGATACACAGACATTTATAGGTCAATGCGATTAACGTATTTTTTACATGAGTTTATTTACTTTTTAATTTCTTCGAAATTTCATTTTAGTGCATTCGAGCATCAATGTAATGACTCGAAAGTTATTTAACATGATGCAGCGACAAAAAATACAAGATATTGACGAAAAATTGGAATTTACAGAAACTTTTTGTTACATGACGAAAATTATTCTGACGAACAAATAAAGAAAATAAGAATACATTTTCACATTTTAAATCTGATACGATCAGCTCCGTTTGTAGGTGATCAGTAGCACATAAGAAAGAAGATGTGTTTGTTAAAAAAAATTGTGATTAGCTCAATGGCACATGCGAAATTTCTAAACTAGTGAACCGATCAGGCAGACCAAAGAAAAGATTTCAATATTTGAGTGAGAAAAGCAATAGAAGAAAAACAGAAGATTTACGACAAACAACAGATTCAGAAGTACAGACTTATAGTACCCAGGCGACATTAGCCCTTCTAAAATAATCAAGAAAATCACATGTTCTCCAAAACGAGCTGGGAAATATAAGAAAGCATATTCTGTTAGTTTAGAGGGTAGGAAAACACAACTAACGACACTCAGTGCACTAGCTTTGTTTGTTGAAGATGATATTTTAAGGAGGCAATACAATCCAGGAGGCTGCTGAAGCTCGTAATAAATATTATTCGTCTTTACCGTCCAAATTAAGGAAGAAAGTTTCTCAGGGAATCTTGAAACCTAGACGTGCTTAAGAGACTACTGCTAAGTTCTGATCCTCTGATAACTGGTAATAAGGCGAATAACTCGAAAAATCAAAGGCCTTTTTTAAAGGAAACCTTAGCAATGTTACTTCCAGCTGAAGTTACGTTTGCATCCAGATGCTACTCAAGCTGAAAATAATGAATCTTCAGAAAAAATAGAATTAGCTTCGGATGAAGAACCATATCTCTTTGTTATCATGTTTTATCTCTGTTTTGGAATATTTTGGGTTCTAGGTAAAAATTAAACTGTAATTTAAATGATCAAAAAAGGAATTAGGTAAATTATATTACTTTAGATCACTGCCGATCTTATAAAAAATAGAGTATTTCATTTACAATTTCTTTAGATTTGTACGCCTTTTCTTTATTATTTATTGCATTTCCGATACACTGTTGTATTCTTTATATTTTATTGTTTTTTCGTATTATTGTTAAAGTGTATTGCATTTTGCATATAGTTGACCACCCAAACGTATGGCATCCCTAAAATGAGCTTCTTGGGGTTGTATTTATACATAAATAAAAAATTCAAAACATCATTTTTCTTATTAAAAACTTTCATATCACCTAAACAACCACGAATGAGAAAGGTGGCACATTTCGATGCAAGTAAAGAGCAACAATAATTTTGGCCGCCTAAATCGGCGAAATACCCCATCGTGCGTCGTTACACCACGGTAGGGGTTTTCATTAATGCAACTGTCAGGGAGAGCGGAAATTGATACATTTTTTAAGGAGTTTCTGAAGCCAATTAGAAGACACTGCGATTTATTGGGGTAATCTTTGTTGAGTTTTTTAGCAAGTTCAAAAACTCGAGAAGGGGGTCCGCTAATATGCAATTGGAGATCATCATGTACATGTGATGACAATTTTCTATTGATTTGCCTATATCATTAACATAAATAGGGAAGCAGAGGTTCTAACACTGAACCCTATGCGACCGCCATGTTCTAGTGTAAGATGCGACACACTGTCCATACGTAACATTTAGTTGCTCCTTGATGAATGTAAGTAATAACCCTCGTGTAATACATAGCCTCTTCATCAGGACAAAATTTGGTGACTATATCGTCTCTGAAACATATCCACACCACTGCCGACGCGTTAACGCCGTCAGGCTGATGGCGGATCAGCGGGGTCGAACCTCACGGCAGCTTTGCTGGTACCTGGTAGGGGCTGCTTTTGGTAGCTCAGGCTCTAGCTATCGGACTGGTACCAGGTCTGGCTGTGCCACTCCATGCGCCAGAGATAAATTCCCTCTTTGCCGAGCGGTCCTGCCGACAGAACCAGGCCAACTCAGGGCCATCTGGATTGAGACCCAGGCTCGGTGCTCCCATCCCGTTTCCCCAGTAGCACCGCCAGCTCACGGCGTCGATCAAAGCCGGTATCGAGCAACTTGACTAGTTCAGTAACTAGAGTCAAATAACACTACTTTCCCGTCGGACTTTAAGAGTGGAAACAGGTACTCCGAAAAAGCATCCTTCTCAATCCTGCTCCAGGTCGACGGGCCGCCATTAACTGGTGGGTAGCCGGTTGCCCGACCACTAGGAGCTTAGCGCCTCGCCTGCCTGCACTTCAAGCTAACGACGTGAGCAGTGCCGCGGACTCAGGGTCAGATGGTGATCTGCCCTTGCCCCCTCCTCCCTGCAGAGGCTGCGATAGATTACTCAAGAACCATTTGAGTGTGGATGACATCTAATGATTTTAACTTACGGAGTAGCCCAACAAAGATGTCGCGGTCGACCAGGTCAGATACCTTGCTGTCTAAGGAATTTTAGATATGATATTCTATCTGCTTCCTGACGATCTTTTCAAAAGAACTGTTGATATTGTTGGTAGATACTGATGGAGCAGTAATCAACTGCAGCGTCGTGGTTAACTTAGGAAGATGATGGACAAATGCTGTCTTCCTCGACGGGGAAATTCGCTGCACTCATTAGCTCGAAATTAATTATATCCAGTATTGCAGGAAATTTCATGGCTCAAGCTTCAGCAACTTTGTTGATTCCATGGAACAAACGTTTGATTTAAGACTCAAAGTAGTTTCAGTGACGTATGTAGGTGTTACTGATACAAAGTACACAACGTATCTTTAAAACAATCTCTGAGCTTCCTAACATGATTTTAGGAGTTGATTAATTGGCTAGGCAAGCGTAACAAGAAAGCATGATTTAGCGAGTCTGTACATTTATTTCTGTTAGTTTTAGTTTTTAACACCTTATGGTGCCAAATTTTCCAAACAGTTTAAGTCCACAGTTATTTCAAAGAATACCTGATGATAATAGTTAATCTTGGCATTTCTCAACAATTAGGTTACACAATTTCTAAACACTATACGTAACATAGTCGTCATTGTTCTCTTGTTTTCTAGAAAGTCTTTATAATGAGATTTCGTATCATGCATAAATAGACCAGATTTCACCCGGATATCTCTCGTGTAAAGTCTTTTTGGAATATATCTATTTACAAGTTCATTAAACATTCCATAAATCTGCTAGTTTGTTATTGAGCGATAATAGTAAAAATATTCAGGACCGAAAATCCATCAACGAAGAATTTACATCAGGAAATTCTTATAATCGATATTTTATTATTTTCAGTGTGTATTTGGACACTTTAAATTATGATACAACAGATAGATCATGTTTTGATATTCTCGGGACGAAAAATTGTCATGAGAACACTCATACAGGATTTGACACTATGATATGATCTATCCATTCGGTATCTCTTGTATGAAGTGAGTTCACAGGAAGGATGATTAGTTCATATTTGAAAAAGTAAAGTTATCAGATGCAAATTTTCAATAGAATATAATTTAAGTTACCGATTATAAGAATGTCATGTTATTTAGTGACACAGGAAGCCACGACGCCCATTTTGCGTAAAACAATGCCTAGAGATGCGGCGTGCTGTCACAGTGTACAGCGACTAGAACAGAGATAGATCACATGCATAGCGACAGCCCCACTTAGAACCACCCCACTCCAACAGGAATTTCCCTAAACAGCTAAATCATTTTATCAATTTTTAGTTTGCTAATAGTAGAACCAGAAATGTTACTTTAGAATATTATTGAAGTGTAAATCGTGCTGGACTTTTCGTTCAAATTTAAGTCATTTTTAAGAAAGTATCATTTCAAACCAGTCTCAAATGCAAAATTTAGACTCAGTTTCACAAAACATTTTAGTTTTGAAAAAACTCATTAAGTCATTTGAAACATTCGCAACAGACAAATGCAGTGATGTTTACAAATCACAAATGTGTATAATGCTGTATGATATTCAAAAAATATTAATTTTGAAAAGCAAATATACCTCACAATAAACTTTGTATATTCAACAGAACAATTGGCGCTTTTCGTAAAAGGTTTCAAGATTTTTTTAATATTTAAATTTTAAATTTTAAAAAATATCATTGTATTATTTATTTCACTTCTTTTGTAAATTTTATTTCTATAACATAGTTCTTGCTATGTTAATCTCTCAATTTTCCTTTTATTTGAATACTGAAGAATGTGTTCCAGAGAAATTGCTGGGCATGAAATAAATATATATTATTAATTTTTATTGTTTGGTTGATTATCCCCATATCTATAATGGATTACCACAACATCGGCTACCACCACAGAATTAAAAAATTAGAATCATTATTGAAAATGACTTTTTAGGCGTTTCTGAAGTGTAGATTTTGGGTTGTTTAACAGAGGACTGTTGAATTTTTCAGAGAAACTTTATCAGACATATCCTTTTTATTTAGAACTGGAAGGAATAATCATTTAGTACCATAAATACAATAATAGAAACAAATTGCCGCTAATGTAAATGTGGAACGTGATAGATCAAGTTGAAATTTATAATTTTGGAAGAATGAAAGAATCGATAATTTTGGCACAAATGTCTCATATTATGATAACATATCTACACAAGTGAAAAAGAATATTTGGAAGAACTTGCTGTTATTTGTTTAATATTGCATATATTGCACAATTACAAATTAAAAGAAGTGTATGACATTAATAAGAACTAATGGAGAACAAATTTGATATGAAAAATATATCTTCAATTCTGTACATGTACGACAGAAACAATTGAAATTTTGAAATTCAAGTTATGAGAAAAACGGACTATCATCTTTATAGTATTTTAAAATCTAATATTTCAAAATTAAAGAAAAGCACAGGCCATTTTAGAAATTTATGAAAATGTGTAAGGACTTATAAAGTACCCCCAAATTTTAAAGGTTTTCAAATCCGCAGTACCTCGAGTGGAGCATGATCGACATAGGAATGGAAAAAGAATCCTACAGATAGTTTAGAATTGCTATTGATGTGCAAACAGACAGTTGGACGGACGGACAGAAAAATAAAAAGCAAACCCTTTCTTTAGTATCAGAGGACCCAAAAGGTATTTTGAAGTGAAATCTCAAAATCAATTTTCCAAAGCATTACATAACGTTTTTATTATAATGCTTCGTATATGTGCCTCTCAGAATATGGGTGATGCCTGTGCATTAAATCTGGCTTTCACAACGGACAGCCATCATGGACATGACAATCAATGAGCGTATCCGCTCTTTGTGTTGGCACTGCTCCAGATTTCAGACCGTCCCCTTACTCCCCTCAGAAGATTTCCTCCTGGTTATCTCAAGGCAGACAATTTCAGGGTCCAGTGACGCTGCCTCGCTAACATTAGTGAAGGTGTGGGAGGAGGGAGGGTGAGGAAGAGTAAGAGGAGAGGTAACAGGAGGGCACAGAAACCCTTGAGTTAGTGCGCGCAGGCGCGGATCACTCCATAGTGCACTGGACGGTATTTAGATTTGTCAGACCTTTGACCAGACCAAGGGCATTGTGGAGTCTGGGAAGAATATGACATTTTATCAGTTCTACCATGAAAATGAAGTCAATTTATGAAACAATATTGTAGAAAGTTGTATGATTAAATTAATAGTATTGAAGTTTTGTTTGCTTTAAACTATTCCGTCTGTCGTTTCGACAAAACCTGCTATTACATAATAATTTTCAAGAACACAATATAGTGCATTTACATAATATACATTTCTATCGACGTTAAAATTCATGTTCATTTAAAGCTTGTGCTTTGTGTTCTTACTTTATTAAAGTACCGTAATACATTTTATTACATTGTAAATGTCTTCATTTTCTATAGGCAGATTGCATGCAAACAGTGATTCGTTAGTAATTCAAATCTGCCAGTGTCTAAGTAGTTATCATTGCAAAATTGCTATTATTAATGCCATTTAGACTATTTATAGGTGATGCAATTTATAGTGATAATCAGTGAGACTGAGACCTCTCAGAATGAACAATTATATTTTGATATTTCCTATGTTTCGAAATATAGATGTCTTAATGTCATACTCTTCTAAAAGTTCTTTATTTTCTGATACACCACAGAAGATGTATCCTCCCTTCCCAGTGATATTTATTTATTTATTTATTTATTTAAAAAAAGGTAATATATGACCTTAAATTTCGATCAGGCATAAGCTGATTAAACATGTATAATTAATTATTTCCATATATACATTGTGTCTTAAAGCAAATTGCAATAATTGATATCTTTAATAAATATTTAATAATATAAACAGAGAATTTTGTTCTTTAATTTGTAGAAATCACAAATTAGAAATATTTTGAATAACCACGTAGTAAAGAATAAATTTGAAGGCACTTAAATGTGCAGATCATTAAATTTCTTGAAACAGGCTATTAAAGAAAGAAACAAAAACTTGTAGATAAACTTTCAAAGTTAGGTATTTAGTTAAAAAGTTTTCAATTCAGGACAATTTTCAATTAAAATATTTAAGCGGAACATAGTGTTTTCAGATCATTATCTTTCAATTTATGTTAGGTTTTGTATATTTAGAGAGCAGTTTCTGGAGTGTGATTGGATCAAGATGCTCTCAGATTGACATCAGAGCATGACACAGTTATCGATATTGAAGTAGAAACGGTTTTATTCTGAAACACAATCCTTGTTTCTAACAATTAATTTGAAATGTTTGTTGCCAAAGATATACGCATAACAAATAATTTGTGCTCCTTAAGATCCCAATACTTAGTGCATATCAGACTAGAAACACATTTGGTTTTAGATCAACTTGGAAAGCCCACAAAGATTCAATGAGATCCACAAGTTTCGTCAGACTGACTAGTCTTTATTATTTTCACGAGAAATGAAACTATTACCTTCTTTAATATGAACTGTGTATTGTGTGCTCAAATATCTTATCAGTTACATAGTGAAATATTATTAAATTTTCTGAGAATTTGAAGTCAGATTAAAATATTTTTATTAATTACAAGAATAAAAAGTAAAACAGTAAAATAGCTAATTTTAAAATAAAATAAATAGCAAAGAAGACAGTGTTACATCAAAGCATAAAATTGAACATAAAGGCATGTTTAAGTATTCCCCTTCATGTATGGATTTACTAAATCCACCCTTCAAGAGAAGTTTAAAGGTTTGCAGAAGGACAGTAGCCAGCATCTCTTCTAGTCGACAAACTATGCCTTCTTGCTCTGTTATCATAGTCACTAGGAGCATATAGCACATTAAGTCCCCATTTCTTCATTTCTGGGGATAGGGGGTGCGGTAACTGCTGAGATGTCCACGTGCGAGAAGTGGCAGTGCCCGATCAGAAGGTGAATAACAATTCTTGCCTAGACAGACCACAGGATGACACGGCGAGGTTTATGATCCTTGTGGGTTTGAAGAGTTCTGCCACTCTGTTATCAAAATGCATCGTTGGATAAATCTTGGTAGTAGAGTAGATATTGTGAGTGTCTTTCTGGCTTCATAAGGCCAGCACACTACCTAGTCAGAGTTTCCATTTTCCACTTATACCCACGTGGCCGGACTGGAAAAACGTTATTCAAATGATGGAGATTGTGATATCTTGATGTATTAGATGTTGGATATATGATGTGTCAAAGGGTTTACTAGGAGAAGGAAATATGACAGACCATCTTCCTGGGTTCGAAGGGCCATGGAGTTCCGCCTCCAGACATAGATGTCGTGATATTGATGTCGCGTATTCTCCTACAGAAACCCTGACAAAATCCTGATGGTCGTTATATGGCCTAGTGATTGAGACATTAAAAATATACAAAAACAGCAATTTCCAATTGTCGAGAAAATTCCATATTTGAATTCAGACTTTCAATAATCGTTGCTAATACAAACTAGGACTGTTCCTAGGTAAATGGTATTATAAAATGGAAATTATTTAATCAAATGAAATTTTCATATGGTCAACTAATTCAGTTGTATAACATTGCAACATAACTTTTAATTGTATATAACTTAATGTTCTCTCTCAAGTTTCCTACAATATTGCAATGATATTCATTGTAGTATATTTTATTCACGCTCTATTTCGTTGTTAAAATAAACATATTTAATGAAACTACGTTTACTAGATTTAATAATGTTCTTTCATTTATTATTTCCCATAGTTTTTTTAAGCTGTGAGGAACAGTGACGGAAATAATTGTCTAATGTGAGTTAGAATTCATTAAATATTTTACTATTTGTTCTCAGTGCAGCTCACTGAAACATGATATCAGTAAAAATAGTATTAGGGTTTTGAAGGAAAATTCAGCTTTTGAAGTCCTGAACTCCAAAATATTTCAAAAGACTCTGCAGACATATATTTATTTTTAGTGCAGACTCATTGTAGGAAAGGACCTGTGTACACATGGTACCGCAAAAAATTAAAACATTACAACTAATCAATGTATTCTTTCCAAAGTGTGTATCTATAAGTTCATTGGGTTCTAGATCAATGATATTAATATTTCTGAAGTATATTACATTATACTCCTTGCATTGTGGGCTTTGAAAGATGCTCACTGCTACTCTTCATTTCAGATACATATACCGTTATACAAATGCTGTAGTAAATATACCTTTTATTAATATCTAGGATTTTTAACGTATAATTACTAATCTGTTCGATTTCTCGCGACTCTTTACTCTTCTTCTCCGGTATAACTAATTCTAAATAAATTAAAAATTACTTATAAATATTTTAAATTTAGAAAATTGCTGCAGTAAGCATACAAATTTTCCGTAGACACATAAATCGATTTTCTATGTGGCTACTTTCTTCTTAAGTGAAAGTTAGGTAATGCCTACGCAAAACGGCAATTGTCAGCAGAAAAACACATAATACACCATGTATTGAAAAATTGATAAATCCACTTTGCATTTGAAAAAAACCTCAATCAATGGTGTAGTGAATCCATATTTTGTAGGTGGTTGATAGCGAAAATCGACTGACAGTAGTATCATCCGTCCGTCCCTGGTGAACAACACTAGCAGCTAAATACCGTCATTCGATTTTTCACCAAAATTAAATCTCCAATCAGTCTGGCTGATGTCATGGCACTGTAAATTTGAAACCGATATTAATTAGGAATTACTTTACATATAGCCTAGGACATTTCAAATGTTCAAACAAATGGCTCCATAATTTTTGTACAAATCTAATAAAATGTAAATGTAATAATTGTTTGGATATTGGGAAGTGCATTTAAGAGAATATTGCTAGTCTCATGTTCATTGAAAACAAATTTTCAACAAGTATTCTACAAATTACAGTAACCAGAGTTTGATTTTTGTATGAACTTTTCATAGAGTAGATTTTAAATGATCATGTACAATTTCTCAAACTTAGTATTTGCATAAGTTTCCATTGAAATACAATTGAAAGTACGCGCTGTTTTTGTATCACTAGTATTCTGCCATTGTCTACTTCTAGACATTAGGCTCTTCTCGAATAGTGCAAGTCACTGGTTTTATTATGATGATATTGGTACTAAGTATGCATGAAAGTAAATGTATGCTGCTCTATAGAAGGATTCGCATTCTTAATTCTATAGTATATTATAATGTATTTTACTTCTATTCCTATATTATACATTTTATATTATATTATATATCACAATATCTTCAACAAAAGTTGGCTTCTAGAAACAGAAAAAATATATACTAGAACGATTGTGTTCTATTTGGCATATGTTTTATTATATTAATATCATAAGTGGCAGCTAAACCTGATCAACTTTGTGAATCGTTTAACATCATAGATACTTTGTCGCTTGCTAACGTTGTAGTTAAATTGAAGGTAGTTTTTTCTTCTGTTACATTCAATTTCAGTAGTAATATATCAATATTTTATAGTGTATTAATTTTTTGAAAGAACTGGGAGGCCCTAAAGGCTTGAACAATGCATCAAATTACAGCGACCAAATCCTCGATCTGTACCAACTATTAAGGCGCTGGTAGTCTATTTTCAGGAACTCTATATATTTTTGAAATTGAAAAAGTTAACAAATTCTAAAATTAAATAGAGTCTTACTGATTTGACTCTTTCAATTCATGTAATATTATGTTGCGGAGCAGTGACATTAGAAGAAAGTATGTACAATGTAGTTCTTTAACATTGTTTTACATTATAAACATTATAATTTCTTTAAAACGATCATCAACTGTGCTGATAATTAAGTATTATTGGCTATATCATTCAAGTTTGATTTGATTTTCATGAATATGAGTACAAATTGTCATTCTCTTACTTGTGTTAATTGTTCAAATATATGGTGCCTTAATACCTACATAGTTTGTATTTAAGACTGGTGTTTCGACGAGTTGCAGTTCAGTCTTATCGCGTAATGTAGAATCCTGTGAAGATATGGGGAGGGCAAGATGGCAGTTCGCAGGATGAAGCTACTTCTGACCCTACAAAACATTTCAGATCGAGTATTTCAGCTGATCAACTATAGATATTATCAGCATTAGTTCCCATTATCAGAATGTGAGTTTGCACTGTAACCACAAATAAATGTGTATCATGGGAACAATCGTGTCAAGATAGATTTATTCTACAGCAACCCTCATCTGGTGCTGTAAGTACCTCTGTAAATAAATAAATGGATTAAACAGGTAGTAGATGAGAATGGACATAGATCAATCCTGCCGAATATATATTTTTTTACCTGATGCCTGGAACACAACAATCACTATCATCACAGGGAGATTTCAAAATTCTTGCAGGAGGAACAAGCTTGTTTTTTATGACGATAATGTGATTATATTAAGATTGTGCTGGTATCTTGTCTTCAAGCAATCTGATGACAGAGCAGTGAAGGATAGCTCAAATGTTAACAGTGTCTATAGTTGCAATATCATTATCATATTTATCTAATCATTGAAATAATATGAAAAGTGTACCAAGTTGTGTAATCACTATTAATTTATATTTGCAGTTCGAGATAAGTAAGTCTTAAGTCTGTAGGTTTATTATAAATTTTACCAATAAAATTAATTTCTTCGTTCTTTGTATTAATTTAGAAGAATATCTTTTTACATTGTCAGTTCCTTGAGACTATTGCAGACTCATTAAAATTACCATTTGTGTTTATTGCCTTTGTGATGATACTAATAGGACATCCTTAATTGTTTGTAACAATTGATAATTTATTTCTTTATAGATCTTAAATTTTTAATCATAATCTTTGTTAGGTGAGGTACATTTCAAATGTATGTTTCAAATATATAATAAATTGATTGTGGTCATGTGAAGAAATCAATATTTTTACATTTCTCTCTCATTTAAATAGCAATGTTTTAGTACGGCTTATCTTTAGTGAGAGTAGACTGAGACTAAGTAGTGACCATTCAATCAGTCCCAATTTTCCCAAAGAAAATAGAATTTTAATTATTTGGTGTATCAATGATTATTCATCGCACTTGTATAGGTGATCCAGGCACAAATCACACAATCATTTGAATCTCAATATAGGAAAAAACAGGAGGTGCAATTTGGATCTCAAAATGTCTGATGTCATTCTTTTAAATCCAAATACTTAAATTTATTATAAATTCATAAATATGTGGAGTTAGATAAATAAATATATTATCATGTATTATTAAAACATAGTTGCCCCTAATGCCCATTTTCCAGAATTATACTACTTGAGAACAGATATATTTTAAGAGAATATAGATTTCTTCGTCTTAAATGTACTCTCAGAAAATGGAAATTGAAACCAAACATTTTCATGTTCGTAGATACATTAAGGCTTGCAAGATTACTGAGACCAATACTCTCTCTGTGGCTGATCATTTGACACCAGGTTTTAAAATGAGTGTGAGATCAGGTTCTGTGATGCCTTTTTTCTTCTATTCACGTTCCTTTTCATCTGAGGTAAGATAAGAATATTTTGCTTGGAAAATACTTGCCTTTTATTTGTATAAAATCTTTATGACTTTTATGCTATATATTATGTAATTAGTTTGGTGCTTTATTACGATATTTACTTAAATGTATATTTTATTATATTTAGATTGTAAAAATTTAAGCCCTAACTCTTAAATTAGGATAGTGAACGTTTGGCACCATTTGCATTCCTTCCAAAGTTTGTCACAGCTCTATCACTTTTATGGAAATGGAAATATGAAATGTTATCCGTTCGTTAGTGATATCCATGTTGTGACTGATAACCGTATTGGTGAGTACTAAGATCATAATTTCCCTTCAGGCAGAATCAAACCCATGTTCGATTTTGACCAGTTACTCTGACCATGAGCTTCCGAAAATACGTTTTGGTTGGGTTCTTGAGCTCGTATATTACATTTGATAATATGTTCGTAAGTCAATTATGAGGAAGGTTTAGACCTTTACAAGTAATTGATATCAAAGTTGCAGCTTTTACACAACATCGTACCCAGATTGTGACAAATTACTCATTTTCTTGATTAGATAAATACATTTCATATTTTGCAATAGGTCATTTATATAAAATAAACTCTGTAGAGCGTAATCAATGTCTGAAAATTCTCAGTACTGTTTTGCTCTCACCTTTGGAACTGCTGTAATGTTTGAATGCGTTTTGTTCTGATAATTCGTTATCTCATTCAAAATAAACTTTATGCTTCTCATTTTCACTTTCTCATCCACACGAATATACATGTCTCATTAAATATGATATTCATATGTGTCTCTCGTAAATATATTCGTACTATGACAATATAGTACAAATGAAAGCATTCGTCAAATTTATTTGCAAGGGACAGGTGTTCTTTATCGTGTGAATTAAACCAGGGTTATTAATCAAACACCACTGTTCCGTAGACAAAATAAACTAGACTATTTATTAATTCTATGCCGATCGCGGCGTGCAATATCTATGGTGATTTCTGCCTTTTCTTTATATAACCCGATCCTGTGATCTCGATCTTATCGATCGAAGAAATATTCTCGATCTTCTTTACTTTGAGCGTCGGCGGCTGGGGATCTCAGGTTGCCTCATATCCTTCGTTGCCTGCCAGGGTCATTTCACCTGGGACCAGCGGTGAGGCTGCTTCCAGTACGTCTCCTTTCCCGATTCTCAATCCTCGACGTCTTTTGATCATTATTCCAAATGGCAGCTATCGCTTTGGCAATATAGCCGATCGACTGTGATTGTTATCACGCCTAGGTGTCGTCAATTAGTCTTTCTGCCTCGTTCGTCACGTGCAATTTGCTTTTCGATCCTTGGAGCAGCAGATACGTCCCCTTCCTCGCCGGCGGCCCGACCGAGCGCCTGACTCCTCGCGGCCTCGTTCCGGTCGGCCAACCGACGACACCTCGCCGCCTTAGCGTTTTCGGCTGCAGGCGCCCTCTGCAGCCGTTCTGCCGCGTTCTTGCCGATGTCTCTGAACACAGGTGGAAACGCGGTGCGTTCGATGCGTATACGTAGTATAGAAAATTATATATTACAGCGGAAAATCGATTTGCGTTAAACGGTAATACGTTTTGGAGTCGAAAGACGGTTTATCAAACTGTCAATCCATCCATCTGCCAAATCACTACTAGCGCCTAAACCATTACAGTCCTTTCCAAGTGAAGAGCCCCTGTTTTCTGGCTGTAGTTGACTTGATTTTGAAAATCTTTACAAATTTGAGAATTACTTTATGAAACCTGGACATTTCAAAATTTTCTAAAAACGACTCCTAATTTTCTAGTAAGAATAGAGTAAAATACATAGAAGGATGACCTTAGTTCCAATTTTCTTGGTTAACTGGAATTTTCAGAAAATTTTAAAGTTTAGACATTTTGGGGCGTTTTCCTACAACTACAAAATTGAAAACAGATTTGTCTTTAAATGAAATTTGTGCCCATAATTAGTTGCATAGTATGCCAAACTCTTGATGAGCATTTTCTGTCTAAATTAACAATATTTACAATTTAAGAATGGTTTGAAATACAGACTGCAATGAACCGTTTTCTTTCTTACTATTAAAACGTTTCAAAACCGATTTTGCGAAAATCAATGCTTTCACTGTTTCTTTCATTGCAAGCCAACGTTCCTGTGTAATGTGACTCAACAAGTATGCTCGTCAACATCCTACTACAAAACATTGTACTATAAGTGACTGCAGGAGTGACGTCTGTATTCAGGTGCTTGTTTGAAGAACTGGGAGACTCGAGTTCACATCCTGGCCTGTTCAGCTTTTGTTTGACTATATGTGATTTTAATTAATGCTCCTTTCGTGATTTAAAGTGTATATTTGGTTGTCGTTTAGGGATTTCAAAACAATTGAAGTAGTAATAGTGTAACATTTTATATTAAGAAAACGTACCAATACTTTTGAGGAAAATAGCGAGTTTGTTTTATATAAATGTGTGATGACAAAGATATGTACGGCATAAATGATGATGGTTTCTTAAGTGTCGTCTTCTTAAGATTCTAAATGGTGCCAGCAGATGGTGTTAGATATCAGGCGTGTGAAACTTGTCTGCTATTAACGTGCTCCGTCTAATAATCTCACCTTAGGCAGAGGCATGAGGTTGAGCGTCAGGCTGGAGCTGGCCGCAAAATTACATAGTACTGAACTGAAACATTCTTAAGTATAATTAACTATTTTATAGTACCACGTGATTTCTTTGCTTTCTTATTATCTACTAATTTATTAATATTTTAGGTGCAAATTGCGGAAAGCAATGGGTTGAAAAAATTCCATAAGATTCTTAATTGATAGTTCAGAAGCTCTTACGTGCATCTGTGTGTGGGAGATCGCTTAGGTGCGTGGCTTTACAATAGAAGACGCATTTCCGTCCCACGTACGATATCCAGCGGTTTTACTTGACAGGCGGGGTGAAATAAATTCTAATGAAGTGTCGAATGTTTCTAAATTCCTTTTCTTTTGAAAATTACCATTACAAAACATGTGAAGATTTTGATGTATGATTACTGATCGTTCTGCAGTCGTCACTACTCCATATTTTTTCCTGTTCATAGGCCGTTTTTGTTTCATTAGTGCGTTCGTTCTTCATTAATACAGTAACTACGTCCTTTGTAATTAACTTTGTTTGTTGTCTCTTTGTTCTTTTTATTAAGTTTTCTATTTAATTTTCTTTCTTTTAAAATTAAAATGCCACCTTACTTCTACAAAATGTGAAGAACTAGAGTGCTGAGATGGTTGAACATGTATGATCTTTTATATTCCTTTGGATAGTTTTAAGGTTCTTGCCCAGCTCACATGGGTTCTACCGTTCTCTTGCAATGACATCTATCCTTTTCAAAATACATTTTTGACATTTTCTTAGCATAGTTCAAATAGCTCTTTTTACAGGAATCCTTGAGTTTTTTTTTTTTTTTAAAAACTATCAAAATGTTGACATACTAAGTTAAATAATCTAGAGTATTCATTACTCATCTTCTTGTGGAAATTGTTTAAAGTACAATTATGTAATTTTTATTAACAATCAGAATGAATAATATCTGTTATATGTCGGATAGTCTGCATTGGAATTACTGACAAAGTTGAAAAATTTGGTGATTACAGAAAATCTATTTATGAATTTTTAATTGCAAACTTGCATATATTTTGAAATCAACAACACTAAAACAGTTGCATTTCTAAGATGTTATAACCTTTGTTTCATTTGAAACTAAAGTCTCTTTAATTTTATGAATTTATAGTAAGACCTTACATAAAATATTCCAATTTACAAATTTTTTCAAATTCCGTTAACCTAGCAATTGGACTATATTACATACATGACGTGTTTATAGATAAACAGTCCTTACAAGAAATTTACAGAAGAATTTGAGCCGTTTTTGAAAACAATTTAAAATGTCAGAAGCTCCTGATATTTAAATTGTTGATATTTTCAAATCATAAAACAGCTCAAATAAAACAATAAAGTTTCTTCAATTTGGAAAAATCATTATACATGGTTTAGTACTAGTTATATCAAATGGACAGACAGGCATTTTGCTTCATTCAGTTTTTGTATCTGGATCCACAAAGCTGGAATATCATACACACCGTATTAGGACTTTTTCTCTGTTTAGCAACTTTTAGTTCAATTTTTAATCTTGTTGCAGCAATGATTTTCACCAGAAAATGCTTAGTTTTTCTTTGGCATTGCATAACATTCTATACCATTATAATATATGTATGTATCGTATACGAATATAATATGATGTTTGTTAACGCCGTCACATAGATGATTTAAGGAATAAGTTTGATTAAAATAATTCTGGTTTTATTATGTTTATATAATACGTATTCGATTATTAGATTGGAAGTAAAATATAACATCATACCATTGCTAACATTCAAGGCTGCATTGTTGTAGTAGTGTTGATTAATAAACAAGTCCATTGTCAAATATTCTTCTCAATCATTCATTCAAGAGTACTACAACTATTTACTAAATATCAACCGCGGATCAAAATAAAGACTCAGGGTCGTGCCCTCTCTTCATCCTAGAAAATATTCATTTCTATATGTGACAAGTATTATTAGTGAATGAGTAAGTCTTTATTTATATATTATTTCATGGAAACAGTTCTTTTACCCTTAACGTTGAAATACTTGGCCATTTATTTGGAGAGACCCAATAGATGTACCATTAGTGAAACAGCAATCTTGAAAGTTTTGATTAGTGCACCATCAAATAACTAAAAATGTTGTGGATATATTTGGAACTTTGAACAGCTGCAAGGGCACGGGTCGCCATAGCGATTCCGCGCTTTTAGGTCAATCATGAGTTAGAAGAAAGTTATAGGTAGAAAATAGTATTTTTGTATCTTTGTATTAATCAAGTGTAAACATAAAACAGAACTCAAATAAATAATGCAGTCAGATACATGGTTGTGGGAAATCTCGATATGATCTAGAACAAATGGTATATTTCAGTAGGAAAATTAATATATCTGGTGATTATTGACAGAGATCTAATAATGATTGGCTTTATTAAAAATGGCTAAAGGAGACCAATTTATTATTGACTGTGTATTTATAAACAAAAGAATTCTGAAAGAAACTAAGAGACAATACAAGACAATGGTAGAGCTGTACGTATGAATCAAGTGGGAGTAAAAATGATCAATAACTCAGATTTATTTGTAATGGTCCTTTTGGGACGTGTTATCATTATACTGTTTGATAGAATACTAAACAGAGATTAGACAGATGTAATGATTAGAGACAAGTGATCAATAAATTGAAACAACTCCAATGGTATGGTGTGCACAGACAGAATATCAAAAATTATGAGTAGATATATAGAAAAAAATATGAAGATTATAGAAAGTGAATCCCTTTCAGAAGAAGAAAACCAGGAAGGCAAGAAGTCACATAGAAGCTACGTCATCGTTGACAATGAGAGCTGAGGCAGAGAAGTGCCTATTGAATAAAAACATTAGTGTATAGATGCAGTAGTCATTGAACATAAAATCTCCTTAAGAATTAATATGAGTACCATGGCCAGATGGAAGATGCAGATGAAGAAGCCTTGTTGTATGTACTGCTTTGATAAATAGAGCAGATCTGTAAGATCTTGCAGAATCTAAACAAAACCAAAAATTTACGTTCTTATTTGAATTAAATGAAAACGAGAAAGATTTGATTATTTCTAGAGAGTCAGCACAGATATGAAATATCAGATGTACTCTATTTAGTGTATGATATTTGTAAACTTTGTCCATTTATCAGCATGATGCTTTTTCAGTAGAGGTGCTTCTTCTTTGGTGTGGGTCAAAGTAAATGTATATTTAGGTAAAAAAAGATGATTGAATTATGTTTTCTAGTGGCGGACTAAGTGAAAGAAGCTAGCACAGTAATAAATTCACATTTTCTTATCATGCACCAATGAATAATGTCAATTCTGATGCGAAAATCTATTTCGATCCACCAATATATATATGGGTCTCTTTGTACAAATCTTTCGCTTTAGCGATATATAATTCACCAGAGAGTGTTCAGCGGTTATCGACGAATGACAGAAAATGTAATTACAATAGTAGTAGGACTTGATGCAGTATTCCAAAATAGTTGCAAACTCAGACATTTGACTATCATTTCTCTCATGGTATCCAACATGTATTCTCAAGTTAATGTTAGATATCTAGTATCAACTCAGTCTAGACTTAGAGTAAAGGAGCATAATTATGACCCTGAAGATTAGTTTACAACGACCAGCGCAGATTTCTCCTTCTTTACTGCATTAAAGTGGTCGCTTGAAGTGTGCGACAAATGTAATAATTATAAATTTGAGGTTATTTCATTATTATTTAAATTTTCTTTGTAAAATCATCTCTGCGTGAATATACATGTAATTACAAACTATCAATCAATGAAGGCAGTACATTTCAAAACATTACATTTATAATATAATGTGATAGTTTCAGCAATAATAAATATTAGTTATAGTTTTAAGATTGTATGAATTCATTATAGTACTAATTAAGTGCTATAAATATGATAACTTCAATGAAATTTTCAAATAAAAAATTAGTACTTATTTTGTTTACAATATTTATTAACAATTCATAAAATTGTGAATATGCAGTGCAATAACTACTGAAGATGCGTTAGTAGACACATATCAATAAATTAGCAATTTTGCAAATGTAAAAATGTGAAATAGAAAATTTTATTTTGCAGCAATGGCACTGAAGAGGATCTATTCATTTCTAACGATTATCAGTACAATTTCAGTTGACAAGATTTTGAAACATTTATTATAATTACAATTTGGAAATATTATGACCAGGAGAATCTCTAGTGATTCTGGCTGGATTACCAAAACAGTGTTTGCATCGGTCTAACCTCTAGAAGAGTAGTGTAACATTTCAAATGACGATAAAAACTTTGTAACATTGCTCGTCTCTCGAAATAAAACTATCGTAATGAAATATGCACTGTAATAATGCATAAATGTCATTCATTTTGTTGGATTCGATCATACATGATTACATGTAAGTAGTATGTTGATGAGTGTGTGTGTGTGTGTGTTCACTCAATGTCACACAATAGATAAGCTGGTGTTTCTGCAACACAAGTAATTAAGATCTTAAAATGTTATTCTTAAAGTCGTACATCGTTTTGATTCTCACAAAATCCTCAAAGACTAGGTATCACGCATGATTTTAATATTTGCAGTAAAGCTCCATATAAATGCAATCCTTCGTTAGATTGAAAAGTGATGTGTGCAGTCCCAAAACAAGATCAATAATCATTCATTTCTTACAGCTGCACTTACAATCATAATGTCTGCAGTAGAAAACTTTCATTATGACTAAATGAACTTTAAATGCTAAGTTTATTTAGTATTTTATATATCAAAACTATTTATTACAATATTAATATCCACTGACCATATATATTTTAATTGGGTCATCGAGAGAATTGATAGTATTTCACAACTGGCTGCTATCGAGACGTGTTTGTGAACTGACAAACATCTTTCTTTGGTTAATAATTTTCTAATGAAATACTTCAGTTGACAATCATTTCAATGCAAATTATTTGCATTTATATTAAATCTTACAATAATAAACAGCAGGAAATGTAGGCATGGAGCTTAATAGTCGTTGTCAGTATTTTTTTAAAACCCGTTTCTTAATTTCACGTTATGTTTTACTGGGAAATTGCATGCAACTAATTGTAGTCATGTATATACAAAATTTATATAAAACTGTTGGTTGATTTAATATTTATATTAAATCTTTATAATACTAACTCATATCACCGCCATTTGTATCAACAGATGAATAATCCCGCCTCCCTGAAATAGGCTAAAGCGGATTATCATCGATCCCGCAGAAGACCCAGGCAAGTCGGAAAACTCTGGTAAGTTCTAATCAGGTTATCCTTGTTTTGTGCAAGCAGTACATCTTTGAGAAAGTAAAACAGGAGATGAAATAGGAAAAAGAGAGAAAGGGAAGATAGAGAGGGAGGCAAAAGAGAGAAAGGGAAGATAGAGAGGGAGGCGTAAAGACAGCGACAGTAGGGGAAAAGAGAAAGAAAAATTGAAAGGAAAAAAGTGTCAGGAGAAGCAGAGTAGAATAAAGGAAGGAAAAAAGTGAGTGAAAAGTGAGATGGAATAAGAGGAAAGATGTAGGAAAAAGAGATCAGGAAGATAGGAGGAGAAAGTGGGGAAAAAAGTGGAAGTGAAGAGAGGGAAGGAGGAGGGGAAAGGAGAAATAGAAATGGAAAGAGGAGATAGAAAGGGATAAAGAGTGTGAGAAAGAGAGAGTGGAGAAGGACGTCTGCCAGTTCAATGCTAGATAAGTGTGATTATTTGAAAGCCCCGTCACTCCCTATGGTTCACATGCCTGAAGAATATGGGTATATCCCGTTGCTTCAGCTAAATATCTTGCTTAGGCCACACGTACCTACTCCCATGAGCAAATTTCAATTGCATCCATTGTGTATCGGCAAAGTATTAAAAATTGTATTTGAGTGTACCATTAAGATTCTTAATTCATTGCATTGATTTCTGGTTATACCGTGGGCTGTCTAAAGGATGATGGAAGATGGCCATATATTTATAGATCATCAGAGTTGAAATATTAATTATTTATTTATATAAGTTTTTAGAGAAATATTTATTTATTGTTTTATTTATAGTGAATCTACAAATTTTCCTCTCTCTCTACATTTATATCTGCTAGAGATCTTAGCGTCAAGTAGCTGAGTCAATGGGTCACGTCTCTTCTAATCTTTATTACCTCTGCAATGATTATAGGATCGCCGACTATCTGTTTCAGCTGAAATGTGAAATGGATAGTTTCTATTCCACAGTTCATTTCTACTGGATTGACTAAATGAAAGATCTTTCTTTCAAGAACAAATTAACAAAGTTTATTTTGCCTTTCTAACAAACAATTTAAATTTACAATTTTAGGCCTTTGATCAAAGATGTCTTTCATTTACATATACATAGTTACTTATCTTTTCTTGGTGATGTCCCTCAATAGGCTCTCAGTCAAATATCTTGCGATCACGTAGTCAAGTCCCAGAAGTCCTCTGTCCCTGATCAACAATTCAACTATCAAATTATCAGTCCGAATACGTCCTGGCACCAGTCGAACTCGATTTTCCTCGACAAAGGTTCAATTTATACACCAATATTATTCCACATCCAAATCTCTTGCAATATCATTCACTATCGCTAAATTTCACTGATATTTAATTCTATCTCGATTGCTCATTCCCTCTACGAACATACAGTCAGTTCGAAGCGCATTTGAGCAGAATGAAATCTTTCTGCATGATTCATCCCTCCAAGACTTCGTATTAAAACTACCTTGTTTCATAACATTGGCCGTCCTTTATACTCTCACCCAATGATCATACGTTCGTTATATTTTGGTGTAGCTGACCTTTTAGTCGTCTTTGAACTTCTTACTTAGTCCAAATTTTCTACTTTTGGCATCCAGAAAACTCTTAATACATTTGGAAAACAAAACTGCATTTGTTCATTCCACGGTCGTTGCTAGCTCTAACTCTCGTAGTATTTCATGTGTATTTCCTCCATGTCTACAAATAAATGTTAGTTATTTGTGACATATCAGTGTCCACAGCATCCCCCCTCTCAATAATCATTTGGTTTGCCACCTTCTTCAAGTATTAAGACTAAAATTGAACACTCTGCCTTCTTTTCTGTTGACATTCTTGCTACCTTTGCACTCACTGATCTATTACTTGCTGCCGGAAACTATTTGTTTTCTTTCAGATGTACCAACAATAACCATTTCATCAATTATAATAACCATCTGCCTAATATTATCATTAACTTCATTAGTACACATACACTTCGTTCAAACTCCCTACAAACTGACAAATGCACATAATAACAAAACAGCCAATAGAAAACTGCCACTAATGTTTTGGCTATCTTTCAAATCTCTGTTATGACCAGTGTATTTAATCATTGCGTGTCAAATCCCTCATACGACTGCTTCATAAGATTATAAATTACACATTTGCGTCATTTTGTCATTCAAAGTGCAGCATTGCCCTTAATACCACAAATTCAGTGGGGTCTTTGCTTCTGACAGGAAGAATTTGCCAAATAGCTTGTATCCTGGCGACATGAGGTCTCTGAGTGGCACTATCACCTCCATGTCTCCTTATAAGCCATTGCTTCTGTTTTAGCTTTCTGTAACATATCATGAGTTATCTTGGTATTCAGTATCTTTCCATCATCTAGGTGTAGTCAATTTGCCTGTACATTGATGCGTCCAGTCCATGAATATCCAGCTCCTTTTACCCACCATTCTTTCATCTAATTTCAGCTGGTTTTCATGACAGGCGATAGTCTTGTGAGTTTCTAGCATCAACACAAAATCTGATCTGTATCTTTCTTACAGGCACTATCACATGGAAGCACATTCGTTGTAAATAATTTTTGTATTATACCATCCTCAAGCATCATTATTTATTTGTGTAACATATATGGGATCGGATGTGTTTCAGATTAAAAGGTTCCTCATCATCAATTAATTCAGTGATATCCCTTTACCAAATATGTTCAAAATATATACCTTCATTGACTAACATTTATTAGCTTCACTCGCATCTATTCCATTTTCCGTCTGATGCCTCCACTTCGTGTGGATCAGTCCCTAGTCTCTAATTTGTTCACTAATATCATAAATGCATATCTTCGCCCTCCACAGTCTTTGGTCTAAACAGTATTTATTTGCCCAACAACCTCAATAACAATACCTCCCCATATTACCTGCTGTCGACCTTAGTCACATTTTGACCATCAATCCCAAAATAATTGGACAGATCGATTCTTGCTACAATTGCAGAACTAGTTGTGATGTAATTTGCCTGGAAATTTGCCGACTTCTCGTTTCGATGCGCCTTCCGTTAGCTGTCCGTTAGACTCTGGTGGGAATATCAATTTATTTCTTTTCTTTAACTACTCTTTGATTTTTACGACGCACAAACAGTGGCACCTGTGTCAATTCGAAATGTCTACAGGTATGTCGAAATATCCTTAGAATAAACGTGCACTGTTCTCCACCATTCGGTGCATGTCTCCCATGTCGATCTTTATGATACTTCGTGCTATTCAACTCATAAGACCATCCGCCCTCATTAACATCGTTTCGATATCCCGCCATTACTTGAACCTGGAGTTTTCCTGTTCAATCGCATTCATTTCTACGTAACGTTTATTGTCCTCACAGACCTCCGCGGATGTTTCAGTCTTTTATTTTCCATTTGAGTATATTACCTATAATATAACTGGCTATAGATTTCCTTGGCAGTTGTAATTATTCATTGTTTTCCCGTTCCATTGTTATTCTCGTTCCTGCTTTGTTATGTGATACGTTACAAGTCATAATCACTATTCAATGTCTGGTCAGATCAAACCGTGACGTTCGACCAGATCCTCAGAAATCAATAGGCGGGGTTCCACAATAAATTTTGGATATTTACAGGCAACTGACAGAATAATAATTCCCTATTGGTTCATTACCATCCAGTTCATATTGCATGCCTTGATGCTGCTATTTTACGTGTTGCGAAGTCACATATTCTCAGCTCCACATGCTTGCCCTGCTCATTAATAATTTGTATTTTAGATCAAACTTTGCTTTCGTTTCAATATCTTTTAGAATTTATCGCCCATTCCTTATAATTAGTCAGTTGGTACTAAAGTCAACCAACAGTGTACTTTGGATGACATGGCTTGTTCTAGTTTCAGTCTTAGGATATTATTTATCTTAAAATAATTCTCATTTGAAATACCTTACAGTTGTTCACCATCACCATGAAATTTTTAGGTGGCTTGGTATTACAGCCTCGATGCATGATACATTAGTATATTCCTATGAACGCATCATGAATTCGTTTTCTAACTGTTCAATCTTGTCATGTCCGACATATGTACGGAATTCAGATTCACCATTTAATGACTTAAGTCCTCCTGTATTCGTTTTTCTAATTTGTTCAGATTAACTAATTTAGATTCTATGTTTAATTTTCATATGTTAAAGACGACATTGCATTTAAATTATCTACACGCGATTCGACGTTGTCTTTTCGCATTGATCAGCCAGTATCCTAATCGTGTTTTCCTGTAAATCCTAGCAGAATTAATTTTATGTAGTTCTTTTAATTCCCTCTCTGCATTTAGTCAAACATTTTAAAGACTCAATTTTAATGAATGATAGTAAATTATTGATGTATCCACCCAATAATTTTTTTATTTCCATAACACTTCTGACAAAATTCTTTAGTTCTGTGACACTGATCATTTCATTCAATTAGTATTATTATGCTCAAGTTTTGCGTTCATTTCTACTATCTTAAAATTAAATTGTTAAGGTCATATTTTTCAACAGTGCAGCCATTGTTTCCTTTACTTGTGGTTCTGATAATAATTTCACAAATTCCCCTCAGGGTGCATTAGCAGACGCCACATATCTCCACATTAACAATCTCCATGCAATTTCTGCTCCCTGGTATCATTTGGTCTAATACAAATTAAAATCTCTGTTAAATTATTTTAAAATCACACAGTAAGTGGTCTTGGCCTTTCTTATAATTAACAATTGAACAAATGTAATCATAAATTTCAGTTCCTTTTGATCCTATATTACTAATTTGCAGACTAATTTTATCCGTCATCACCAATTGGCCTCATTCATAATGATTCTCTACATCCACGTTGAGCATTTGAATATACAATTTCCTCTCTCTCTACATTTTATATCTGCTAGAATCTTAGCGTCCGGCTAAGCTAGGTCAATGAGTCACGATATATTCATAATCTTTATTACCTCTATGATGGATTGCTGTGGATCATAAACTATACAGCATAATGAGATCGAAATGGAATGATTCTATTCTAGTTATTCTACTGGATCGACTAAATGAAAATCACTATCTAAGATATGAAATTATTAAGTTTATTTTGCCTTTCTAACAAACAGTTTAGAAATTTGCATTTTAGGCGCTTCCGTCAAGATATCTTTTAATTTACACCTTATACGGTTAACATCTTTTCTTCATTGGTATCCTCATGAGCTTAGTCAGAGTATCAGCACGATCTGCCGTAATCAAGTCCCAAAATCCTCTTCTGTCCCTATCAAGCTGAGTCTCAACTATCAATTCTCAGTCCGATTACGTCTATGACATGATCCCGAACTCGTTACTCTGACAAGTTCAATTTATACACCCATGCCTTTACATCCGGTAAATCATTCCATATATTACGTTCTGTGCAGATTCTATCTCGATTGTACTCGTTCCCTCTGCAGTTTATCCGATCAGTTCAAGCGTTTCGAGCAGATAAATCTTACATACGATTCATCCTCAAGACTTTGTGTTAAACTACACTGTTTTTTCTATAACATTTTGGCCGTCCTTCTCTCACCCAGTAATCCATGCATTATTATATTTTGCCAGTGACTGACCTTTTGATCATCTTTTGAACTACCATACAATCCATTTCTCTTTGGCATCCAAACTCTGTAGCCATTGAAAGAACAAAAACTACGACATTTATTACAGTCGTTGCTAAACTCTGCTCGTGATATTCGTAATACATGTTCCCACCATGTTATCTACAAATGAAGCTAGTTTATTTTGTAACATCAGTATGTCTGTCTATAATGTTATATATTAAATAGATAAAGCCAGCAAGTATACATCATGTTCTAGACACAAATAAAAAACTCTAGTTTGTAATGGTACTCCTGTTATCACAGAATGACAAATCGAAGTAATCACAGATAATCAATCTCTTAATTACAACTGTTCTGATGCCAACATTATCACCATTTCCTATTGAAGAGTTTACAATTAATTCATCTATAAGTAGAAGTTGTGGCTTGAAAGGCATGTGTGCATATCATGGAACCAGCAGTGGATGGATCATCATGTTGACCTTCCTTAATGTTAATGTGTTGTAACAGGCCTTTATTTTAGAGGGCTTTGTTTATAAACATTTAATGTTGCCTTTATAGACCTTTGTCTCATGAAGAAAGGATAGATATATCTAAAATATGGTTTAAAGGGTAAATAAATAATATCATAAATTGTAAGAATTTGGAAATCCCAGAAAATTATATTAGGTCTATAATTTATATTTAGTTTCTATTCCAGGATCACCTTCTGTAGAACAGGACATACTTTTACATATTATATATTCTCCCCAATGTGCCACTTTGTCACTAGGGACATGCAGTTACTAACAAAATATCCACAAACGTATAAACATTGGAAAATATTCTGTGACTAAGCACAATGGCCTGGATCAGATATCACCGTGTGGCAAAGTAACGGTTTAATGGAATCTAATATACTGTTACCAGTGCTCAATGATAAATCAGAAAGATCATTTGGGTGATTACTCGACATTTTATTATAGATTTCAGGTATTGTTTTATTTGTTTTATATCGTATCATTGTTCAAATAAGGTATCGTTATTTATAATTTAGAAAATAACGCGGATTTTCCTTAAAACAATGAAAATAAACAAGTGATCGTTCATCATATCATGTTTGGCGATTTTTAATAATAGTCAGAGTAAGTCAAAACGGACTTTGATGTTTGTGGACAATTTAAAATATTTTCGTGACGGCTGGCGTGTCACAAAATAGAAATTCAAAGTGCTGTAATTAAACTGCGAAATATTAACGAAGAAGAACAGATGATCATCTATTTAAAATGGCGTATAGAGAATCAGGAAAAACGTGTTGGGTAAACAAACAAAAATCAATGTAGGGACAAAGTAGAACAGTAAAATTAATTGTAGAACGGGTAGGTAATGTAAACCACTGGCATTGTGAAAGACAGTTACAAGGAATTAGTGAATTTTAATTGTAAAATAATAAAAGTATCTTTGTTTGATGAGCAGAGGATAAAATAGTGTCAAAGATATTCTAGATGTCGTGGATAGCAGGTCACGTATGATTCTCATGAAATTGGTGTTTTTGTAATGTTAATAAAATTTATTTTATTCATTCATTTTGAAACATATAACAGGCTTTGTACAGTTCAAACATTAGTCACCATATTTGCATTTACATGAAATAAAACTTACCATTTTAGTTACACAATGGTTGGTAATAATATGTTCATGTAGCGTCTCTTGTTTTCATGATTACAAATTTGCAAACAAAAGTCTACCTAGTAATTCTGTAATTAGAAAATAACTAGACTTCATAAATATGACAAAAATTTGTCTTTAATTTATATTACAAAGATTTGAAAAGACATGTTGTACAGCTCAACATTTAAGCTCTTGCAAATCTCTTTCCTTGTACATACTAGCAAAGACTGATTAAACACACCCAAGATGTTATTCAAATCACATGTTTGCCAGGCTCTAAGTACATTCAAAAACTTTCCTTTGAACATATTTGCAGAAAAATTATAGTATATAGCCAATATTAAATTCATTATAAATAATATTTCTTAGCAGTTTTTATTCAGAATATTTGAGACATTCCCCAAACTCAAATGCTCAAAACATTATTAAATCATAATTATCTCAAATTTTAACATTAATTTCGACAGGTCTGATAAAGTGATTTCAGCACATTAGGACTAACTAAAGTAGTTTCAGAACTAATTTTACCTAAAAATATACTGATGTACAGCCTAAGGCATAACAGTTACTGCAAAGTATGTTTCATTGAAAGATTGTTATTTATTTATTTTTACGTCAGAAAAACAGTTAAAACTGCGTATGACGTGGGGAACTATCAGAACTATGGGAAAAGTGAATTGTACGTTTTCAAAATTCTATGATCCCTACACTTACTCATATACTACTTAAATTTGAATTTTGAAGAAAAAGTAAAACTCCCATGCAATAAAGTATTGAGATAAACAAACAATAATTCAGATTTTTGAAATTTTGAAGGAGAAAAAAACAAAACTTATAGTAATAAATCTTTTCAAAGATAAATAAACAACTAAATTTTGAATTTGAAAGGAGAAAAAAAACAAAAACTCCCATGTAATAAAATCTAGCCTCAGATAAATAAGCAATAAATTTTTGGCTCTATTACACTTTACTGCAAACAACATACGACGATAATTTAGATAATTTATATTCCTGGATTCTAGAGACATTGAAATGATAACATTTGTGTCAGAAGCAGACAGGGCCATCTGGCATTTGCTCAATGGATCAGAAACTGGACAGAAAACCCTGATCAGATAGGGTCATTATTGATAGCATTACAATGGATTATTACAGGTTGAGCATCTCTTTACACAATCCAAATGGTAAATAGTACATTGTATCATTGTTAAAATTATTATTACTTTCTTTGTATACTCAGTATAGTCTCGTTAACATGGAAACAGTTATACAGCAGAAACGATTTCATTGGGATTTAAACTTTTCTATTAGTTTAGTCAATTTAGTAACTATACAGCGAAGTGTTTACAAAATAATGTACATGTATTGTATATGAATTTTTGTAATGATCTTGATACTGTCACCTGATGAATATAGATTTCTACGTCAGGTGTTATGAGTAATAGACTTCTGCATTTTCTGAAAAATCTTCCCGCCCTTGACAAGTCATTTTACAAAAATACTGGTTATCAAATAAAGACACGTGTGGTGAATTCTAGATTAATGAAGGGCTTACATAAGATCCGTGGGGTTTGGTTATTATTTATTGATTCGTTTTGTAATCCTGACGTCTGGGAGCTATAAGATGCTTCCCAGAATGTGTATATCTCAGATGAATGAGCATTCGCAAGTATACACAGCAGGCAATTATGAAACTGACTGGGTACAAAATTCTTAACATAGCATAAGAACTTAATTGTGTATTCAGATTCATTTAAATGGACGTTCCATTTAAGAGTTTGACTGATTAGAGACTAAATTTTGCCTTAACATCAGTCGTGGTACATATTTCATTTTCTAATTGAGTACAAATTTATTTATTTGAAATGGAAAACTGCATTAAAACCATTTCTTTCGTTACTATTAATTTATTATTTGGATTAAATTGTTTATATTTAGTTAAATCATGGATAATCAGCAAATCTATGATAGGTATTTCACCGAAATAGTGAATGAAACAAGTTTCATTAGATGCATGTATAGATTTATTCTAATTTATAATGAGTGAAACATGAACCCAATAGTATATATTTAATTTAACATACGATCATTTCTTAGCCAATTCTGATTTATTTGAATATATATAAAGAGCTCGCATTTCTTAAGAGTCGTTTCGAATTTAAGTCTCTTAATAAATTATATTATTCTGAAAGTATGACTAGAAAGCACAGAGCAGACGTAACTGAAGGCTGAATTTATAAATTGCAAGAGACACTTCTTTGGACTTTCAGCATTTAAGAATCGATATAAGATTGTTATCTTTTATAATGTATTATCGTACAGATAACTGTATATGTTCTAATGTTTTCATACTGTTTCAGTTACATACTTGGCATCTACTCCATTTCTAGTAATTTTGTACAGTATATCATTGCTTTGAGAACTATGTTACATAGTAGCCATTCCTCAACTATTCTTCATCGTTGAGGTAGAGAAACATTAAGTACAGTTGACAGGTTAGCATTTTAATAAGTTTTAGCATTTTATATGAGGCTGTATTTTGATTCTGGATCCTCATAACATCATTATCAGATATTAGTCTTGTAGTCTATAGCCAATTTCAGATAACAATCAGTTTGAATTTCCAGTTCTATTTTAAACTAGATCATATCGTTTGGGTTTTAAAGATTTGTATCTAGTTGTATTTCTTTAATTGCTTTCCTTACTATCTAATTCTTTTAGCAATCTGTAGCATCTTTTTGGGTATGGGCTGTTTTCTGACATGTTTAATAATTTAATCCAATATTTTTTCGTTCTTTGAATTATCAGTCTACTTAAAGCTAAGGATCCTATTTCCATTCTTAGTATATAGCCTGGAGTAGATTTTGGAAGTCTTAACAAAAGTTTGAAGAAGTTTGCTTGTAACTTATCAGCAGTTTCTTTATGTCGTAATCCCCATATTGTTGATGCATACAAAAAAGTAGAACTCACAACGGCGTTAAATGTTAATGTAAAATGCAGTGTAGTATAACTTTGTTTTTGGAATATGTTGACTACGCGAATTTAATTAATTAATGGTAGATGAACAAAAATTTTGGTGAAAGGAGAAAATGGAATTGTGCAGAGCAAGATCGCTGAGTGCATTGAAAGGGAAGTACGTATAAACATTATTGTTAAATAAAATAAGAATACTTGTACACGCACAGACACGAGTTTATTCACGAGTTCGGACTACATTATCAGACAGACATCACAGTTTACAAAGAACTAAAGTAAAAAGGGAAACGGAACATTTCAGAGATCACTATGAAAAATAAATTTATTACAATTTACAATATTTCTCATCCACACTTATCCAATTACATTTAACATTTCTCGAAATTTCATGAATTTAACTTTACTTAATGATTTAGTAAAAATGTCAGCCACATTATTATTCGAATCTACTTTGAATACATCTATGAGTCCTTTCATATAATTTTCATTTACAAAGTGATAATGTACCTCAATATACTTAGATTTTTTTGAAAAATTTCCAAATTTTGCTATGCTCAATGCACCTGAGTTGTCTTCATGTATTTTTACAGGTTGCAAAAATTTTACCTAAAAAATATCCAATATATCTCTCACTAACTTAATCTCAGTTACAGCTTCCGATAATGCTACATACTCTGCTAAAGTGGAAGATTTTGCAACACTGCCTGACATTTCCAAATAATCTAATTACATATCCAGTGGTAGATTTACGATCAATGTTATCACCTGCCCAATCTGCATCTACAAAACAATCTAGAGTATCAATTGTTTCATTTTTACTATATGTTAGTTTCAGATTTTTTGTCAAATACAAATACTTCAAGATACGCAAGGCATATTGAAAATGAGTGTCACTATAACAATGGCTAATCTCTTTAACCAATACTTTTCGAGAATTGCTGCCGATCTCACTAAGGGTCTTCAGGCACAAAATTCAAAAATAGACAGTTCACTCAAAATTTTAGACACAATGTTCGTTTCCGAAACTTCTTCCTATGAAATTCTTAAAATAATCGGTAAACTAAAAAATAAATATTCGTCCGGCTTAGATGAATTCCCGGATTCTTTGTTAAAGACTTGTGCGTATGCCATTATACATCCGTTAACTCACATATTTAATGCATCTTTATGCACTGGAACGTTTCCAGATATTTTCAAAACAGCTAAAATTAAGCCGCTTTTCAAAAAGGCAACAAAAATGAAATTCAAAATTATCGGCCCATTTCTCTTCTATCAGTTTTTCAAAAGTATTAGAGAGACTTTTTACGTACGAATGGAAACCTTTCTACTAAACACGACGCGCTTTCAGATTGCCAACATGGATTTAGAAAATCAAAATCAACGGAAACAGCTATATTTTCATTTCTTAAAGATGTCGCCTCATCATTAGATCAAAACGAGGCACCTATTGGATTATTTTAGATCTTTCAAAAGCTTTTGACGTCATTGATCATGACATTTTACTTTCCAAATTACCTTCATATGGAATTCGTGGTATTGCTCTAGATTGGTTATGTTCGTACCTTAAACAACGATCTCAGAGAGTTGAAATACCTTACTGGAATGATGGAACATTAGGTACGCACCTTTCCGACTCTTTGCCCGTTGCATGTGGAGTTCCTCAAGGATCGATTTTAGGCCCTATTCTGTTCCTACTTTACGTAAACGATATGCCTCGACGATTCAAAACGGAAGAACAGTTCTCTTTGCAGATGATACGAACATCCTTTGCAATAAAGAAACCGTAAATAGTACAATATCAGATGTTTCAAATTGGTTCCGAAATAACAAATTAATAGTAAAGGAAAAGAAAACGGTTTTAATGCAGTTTTCCATTTCAAATAAACAATTCTGTCTCCATTGAAAATGAACAGTGTACCATTGACTGATGTTAAGGCAACAAAATTTTTAGGTCTCTCAATTCAGTCAAACCTTAAATGGAACATCCATTTAAATGAATTGAACACACAATTAAGTTCTTTATGCTACGCGTTAAGAATTCTTGCAAATTCAGTCAGCCTTCATACTGCTCGTTGTGTATACTTCGAATGTTCATTCCCGCCTGAGATATGGCATAATATTCTGGGGAAATACATATTATAGCTCCCAGACTTTTAGATTACAAAAACGAATTGTACGAATAATAACCAAATCCCACCCACGTGATTCATGTAAGCCTATCTTCATTAATCTAGGAATTCTACCATTACCGTGTCTTTTATTTACGAATCAGTGGTTTTGTAAAAATGACTTGCTCAAGGGCGGGAATATTTTTCAGAAAATGCAGAAGTCTATTACTATAACACTCGACGTAGAAATCATATTCATCAGGGGCAGTATCAACAGCTCATTACAAAAATTCACATACAATACATGTACATTATTTTACAACACTTTGCCAGATGACATTAAACGATTAAATTCAATAGAAAAGTTTAAATCCCAAGTGAAATCGTTTCTGCTGCATAACTGTTTCTATACAATTAGAGACTATACTGAGCATAACAAGAAAAGTAACATTAATTTTAACAATGATACATAATGCATTATTTACCATTTGGACTGTATAAATGAGTATAAACAACCTGTAACAACTATTGTACTACAGCTTCCGGGTCAATGACCCCCATCTCGATCAGGTTTTTCGTCCAGTTTCCTGATCCATTGAGCAAATGCTGAGATGGCCCCTTGTTTTGCTTCTGGACATAAATGTAACTTCATTTTCTGTGCACGTCTTCTAGAATTCAGTGGGAAATACAATTATTCAAATTATCGTTTCCATGTTGTCGCGGCAGGAAGTAATAAGAGCCAAAATTTATTGCTTATTTATCTTTGACAATAGATTTTATTACATGGGAGTTTTTGTTCATTCTCCTTTCAAAATTCAAAATTTAAGTAGTATATGAGTAAGTGTATTTTTTTGGGTTTTTTTTTTTTAAAAATTAAAATTTAAGTAGTATATGAGTAAGTGTAGGGATCACAGAATTTTGAAAATGTGCACACAATTCACTTTTCCCCATAGCACGTCATACAATTTCATTTCTTATAAATTTTTTAAAAATTTAACTTATGTCTGGTCTGTTCCAAAAAAAAGAGCACCTATCAAGTTCCTATATCTTATATTATATATCTATACATCTTGTGCAGGTTCCAATTTCAAATTTACTTCCATTGGTGTATTATACAATTTCGAATTTTTAATGTTATAGATACTGGCTAAAGATTCAATATAAGCTTCCTGACTGAGCTTCATTACATTCTTCCAATAATCATAATTAATATTAATTCCAAGATAGTTCTTCACTTCACCTAAATCTTTCATTCCAAACCGTTCTGACAGAATCTTTTAATTGTCTTAATTTTAGTTCTGTTTTTGCAACAAATTAACAAATCACAAACATAATTAAATAAATCATATCATCCCAAAACAATCATACCACGCACGAGGACTTTCTCTCAAACCATACAATGCTTTATATAATTTACAAACTTTATCCGTGCCATCTTCATAACCTTTTGCTTGTTTTACATAGACTTCTGACGAAACTTTACCATTAAGAAATGCTGTTTCTACATCCATTTGTTCAATAATTAAGCCCTTTTGACTATATGAAAGCAATATTTTCAATGTTTGCATTTTTGCAACTGGTGAATAAATATCATCTACAATTTCCTTTTGTTGAAAACCTCTTGCAACGTCTAGCTTTATAACTGTTATTAGCCTTTTTAGTATACACCCACTTGACATCTAAAATACTTTTATCATTAGGCTTTTCAACTAATGTCCAAGTTTTATTCTTTTCTAAACAGTCCATTTCTCGGTTCATTGCCTGCTTCCAAAACTCAGATTCATTACTATTCATCGCCTCCTCAAAATTTGCAGGACTATCTGCGCTACAATAGTTAACATAAATCACATTATTATAAGTGTAGCTGTCTTTTAATCTATTAGGTAGTCTGTGCTCTCTTTTTGATCTCCTTAATTCTTGTTCCTGATCTTGATTATTTATACTCGAAATCCCTCTTCCAATACTCTCTTTTATGTTGTTTTCATTTAATTCTGATTCACCACTTTTGCAATCAGACTCATCTGAATATTCAAATTCCGAATCATTGTCTTTGAAACCAATACATTTAACATTTTCTTCTATGATATCAACATGTCTAGCAACAATTATTCTGTTGTTTACTAACACCCTATAACCGACTTCACTGTATCCTAACAAAACCCCTAAATCTGCTTTACGATATATGCATTAGCTTCTTTAACATGGAGTGAACTAGTCATTTTATACATCTTCTTATTCAAATTTATACGATTTTATTAAACATTTTCTCAACATAAAATACATTTCGCATTTCAATTGGAATTTTTTACCATAAACTGGAAAATAGCTAATTACATGTCCAACTTTAGTAGCTTTTAAAAATTTACCATCTCCAATTTTAACATCTACAGGTTTTTTAAAAATTATACAATCAGAAAAATATTCATCGTTATTAATTACATGATCTGTACACCCACTATCAAGTAACCAGTCAATTTGTAATTCATTTTTGTTACTCGTCTCTTTACACGCCACCATGGATTGAATTTCTGTCAGAAAACAATTCATATTGCGTCCATTCTGTCGATATACTGCTGTCGATTATAGCTGCCTCTGCCGCCTTGATGCTGACCACCTCTTGATCCACGCCGACCACGTTGCCAGTCACCATAACCTCCATGCTGCTCGCCTCGTCCACGTTGCCAATTATTATAACTCCCATACTGCCGCCTCGTCCACGTTGCCAGTTTTATAACTTCCATGCTGCTCATTACGATCACGTTGCCAATTATTACCTCCTTGTTGATTGAAATTTCCTCTGTATTGTCCACCACGTTTCCAGGACCCTCTGCCTCTACCAGTCTGATAATAATAACTTTGCTCCTGTTTCGTCATGCTCATCTTGCTTTCAGTACTGAACGCTTTGGATATTGTATTTAAATTTTCATCGTCGTCTCTCAATTTCATCATCTGGATCTTACTTCTCACAAATTCCACTGTTTTGTCTTCCTCTTTCAGAACATCAATTAAATCACCAATATAACTGTACGATTCTGGCAGTGTTCTCAACATGTAGTCCAGTTTTTCTTTTTCTGATACTTTAGCGCCCGCACACTTTCATTCATTTACTGCTTTCTCAAATTCACTAAAAAATACACCCGTATCTTAAAATCTTTTAACCTCAATTTATCTAACTTGTTTCTGCAAACAATCTGTAATGCTGTTGATTCTTTGGAATACATTTCGTCAAACTTCATGATTTTCTTTTCTTTCTTCTTCATGATTCACTTTTCCCCATAGCACGTCATACGCAGTTTTTAACTGTTTTTTTGACGTAAAATAAATAAAAAAATCATAAGCAGTTTCTTTGTCACTCACGAACTTTAATTGTTTATTTGTAATAGCGCTGTATATGTAATTTATAGCCTTTAAATTGCACTCATCCTAATCTTCTTTGTCTGTACTTGCTTTCTCCTTTTTGATGACTGAATAGCACTTTTTCAATTTTAAGTACACAATAACACGCTTCTTCCAATTTCCATAATCCTCACCATCAAACACTGGTATTGTAACATCTGACATTTTTCTTTCTGTTGAATATGCTTTAAATTCACTTCACAAATCTCTATAACCAACGAACTGCTACCATGTTAAATAAAATAAGAATACTTGTACACACACAGACACGAGTTTATTCACGAGTTCGGACTACATTATCAGACAGACATCACAGTTTACAAAGAACTAAAATAAAAAGGGAAACGGAACATCATGCACTCGCTTATATACCTACCCAATAGTTCAAAAGTAATAACATAGATGGCGGTTGTGTAATATAAATGTATACCTATTCCAACAATTATAATTGATTCTACATTGAAGCTAATATGGGAAGGCCAAGATATGTTTTAGTTAACAAATAGAATATTATGGAAATTATTCACGCTAACATTTTCTTTAAGTAAAAGAAATTTAACAGATGAACTATTATAAATTTTATGCACGCAATCGGTTTTTGAGCAAATGGAATATTAATGCAAAAAATATTATAAATTTGATTCACGCGAGGAAGTAATAAATAGTAAATTAGTGGAGATAGAATGTTACGATTTTGTTTAATAATGAGTATGTTAGAATAAATTTTGTTTATTGAATTTCGTTATCGTTAAGTAAATAATTAATTAATGAAGTTAGGATAAAAATGGAGGTAAATGTATGATGCGTGAATGTATATATAATTGCAATAGTGCGTAAGGAATATTGTTACATTGTTATCTTGTGTTGCATTGTGTTCTGTTTTATTAGCAAGGAGATCACCGAGGAAGGCGGCAATAAATGACAGAACGCTATTTACATGAAAACTGGTTATTGATGATTTCCTTTCCTTTTTCATATAATTATTGTTTTGATTTCCTGTAGAGGATCAGTCCGCGCCCTCACGACATAATTATAAAATATTCTATGATGGTACTCCATAACGCACATATCAGGGCTAGCATTTAAAATAACACTTATTTAATGGATAGAGGAAAGAAAGAATAAGTTAGAGAGAGCAGGAGGAAATACGGAACCACCACAGTACATAAGTTTTTTTATCAACTTTCTAAAGTCTTTCTATTTGTATATCAATAAACCTGAAGCTGTCTTCATAATCTATTTTTGAGATTAGTTTTAGTTTGAGAACAGTTTTGTCAAACCATGGTGGGTACTTCTCTTTGATAAGATCGGAGTATGTCTTTGTATAATATGAATCAATTTAAGATAGACTACACGAACAATATCATCAATACTCACTACTAGTTGAATGTGGCGTCTCCGACGCTGTTAACTGTTTTAGAAGCATTTTCATGTGTTGAAAATTTCTTTCATCCTTCAATTCTTTCGTGCGTAGCTTTGTTAAAATATGTTCTTACAGTATCTTGCATTGGACGTACAAATGAATATAATGTTATACTAACCTTCAAAAATTCCCAACACTCAATGGCTTGGTATGTTACCTCCATACGGGATATGAACTCGAATATTGCAGTTTCAGATTTATAATCGCCGTAAAAAGTACTTGCAGGTATTGATTATGCGAATAATTAGAATTTAGTACAGACACACGTTTTACTATTTTTGCTAATATGCATAATAATGCACAATCACGTGCAAGTTGTTCTTCTGGTTTATTATCTAATCCTAATATAAGTTCATTCTCAATTGTTTCGAAAAATTCTGTCGCAGAAGCTTCTGCAAGTACATTTGATTTTTCGTCGGATTTGCTTAACACTTAAATATTTTTCTTTCCTAATTTTTAAAAAGATTAAAAATCCAATAAATCTAATTAGTGTTCACTTCAACTTCTGCAATTGCTCTAATAATCGTTTTGTATGCGAATCTCCATAAAACAAGGCCCCAGTTCACGTTCATTTGAAAATTGCACACTTAAGAACGTAAAAGAGAAATCGAACGTAGGAACGTTCATTCATTGGGTACTGGAGGCTAATTATACGCTCACAATATATATATATATATATATATATATATATATATATATATATATATATATATATATATATATATGGGGGATATACCCCCCATATCGCCACAACCGACCACACAAAGACACCGACATACAGGAAGGAGCAAAGCGCGTGACAGGTGTAAACTACGCCATCTATCCGCGGCTGACCGAAGAGCGGAGTGCGAACTCGCTAACAGAATATTTTCCTGCGGTCAAGACGAAGAGAGGAGAAGTGGCCACCCCGCCGAGGTTGCCCCAGGCCACAACTCATAAATACCGCGAGACACGATGAAAAGGTTCTCTGTTAATCCGGCGACGCCAGCGAAAGCACTAGTTCTAGGAGTCTGGTAGCGTAGGCGAACGCGTAAATTCTCTAGAAATTTGGTAGTAAAAGTGAATAATTGAGTGGTGTGAGCGTGGAGGATTAGTTGGTCTATTCCAACTATTGTGTGATTGCAATACGAACATATTAGTAAGCAGCAACAAGCACGTTAGAAACAAAGCGGTCGGAGCGAAGTAAGAACAGTGAACTTTTTTTCCAAAAGTGCTCATTTCGCGCAGAGGACAGTTTCGTAAAATCCAGTGGAGTCTGACTGTATTAGCGCTGCAGGCATGTGAAGTGCAGTTGCGACGCCCAGTCTAGTAACGCAAAGATCCGATTTTGCGACGCGCCAGAGTCTTGGAGCGCGGGCATGCACGTTCGTGGCGACGACGAAAAGAAGAGAGAAGAGGGGAGCCGGGAGTGGATGAAGCGTACGAGAGAAGGGGCTGGTTTGACCGAACGCGTGACGGACGGGCGAAACGTACGACAGGAGGTGGAGTGACGTCGCTGCGACACCTAGCGGCGAGAGTGCCAAGGTCGGCCAAGAGCGAACTGGAGAGCGCCGTAAAGGTAAGCAACTTTTCGTGCGAAGATTGGTGTGGGCCAGAATGGGGATAACGGCAAATTTGCGTGGTAGTTCGTGTGAGAAACTCCCTAAATTCAGTATAGAAAGAATGTCGCTTTTTAAACAAATTCGTGGATGTATAAATTATGCTAAAAGTATACCTTGTTTGATTTTGCAAAAGGCCAAAACCTTGTACAATTTTGCGGCAATGTTCTGTAACTAACTGGCTTCATTCTGTGTCGTTGGGGAAATATTAAGATGTTCCACTATTTGATGAGTGTGTAAATATTCTTTTTTATGATTTAAATTGTATTATAGTAGATTTCCATGTTACGTAGTCAAATTTCTTTCTTTCTTTCATGTTTCTGGTAACGTGTGCGTATCCCGAGGCCAGCACTTGCGGGCACAGCAGAATTAATCAGTAAAATTAATTTTTAAAAGCCCGTGCACGGCAGAGAGAAAGGGCAGAGAAAGAATAGTAGGGCTCAAAAGGGAAAGTGATAACATGTTGTTGGTTCTAATTTATGTTTCGGCAGCCGTACTAACGGTACCATTTTTAAAATGTTTTTCAAAGGTCAGGTCATTTAGCGATCCGAAGTTATCTGTTTAATTCAGGTGTATTTGTGTATTAATTTCTTTGATTATTTGTTTAATTTGAGTGTATTTTTGTGTATTAATGTCACTGATTATTTGAATACATGCTAATTATTACCCTTTGATTTATGTGTCAAGGATTCAGACCTTTCACGCACCAGAAAGATCCTGCATCCTGAGATCACAAGCTCGCTTATCGAGCATTCATTCGACCACGCTCGCCCCAGAGAGTTTTGTGTGGGTGGTGGGCGTGTTAGAATTATATATATATATATATATATATATATATATATATATATATATATATATACACACATACATAATTAATGCTTTTGTTGTGAAAAACATTTTAACAAATTGCAGCTATCAGATCAGGGAGACTATTCAGCTCGTAATAATTTTTATAACGTAGCCAGCATAATACAGTTTATTTTTAAAATATTATGAATACAACTCCGAACTATTTGTTGATATAGCCCTTGAATTAAGTGCTCGTCAACTTAAGCAAATTTGTTGCAAAAATATACCCCAACCGCTCAAGAACGCACTTAAAGACATTTAGCGCCTAATAATTTTTAAACTAGACATTAGAAAACAGATTCTTTTTAACATATCTGGAAATGATTACGTACTATTTGTTGATATAATCCTTGCATTAAGTTCTCGACAACTTTAGAAAAAGATGTTTGAGCAATACAACCCAACCGCTCAAGTTCGCACTTTGCGGCGGAACCATTGACTGTTATTGTTGGAACTTTTACCAGATAAAGTTGACGGGCAGTATCAACAAAGCAAGGGCTACATCAACAAATTGTACATAATAGTGTTAAAAATAATGAATACATAACACATTCAAACAGACGACATAATCTGGTTCTATCGTCTGGTTTGAAAATGATTGGGAGCTTAATGTAGTGGCGAAGTGCGTACTTGAACGGTTGGGCTGAATTTTTGCAACATTTTTTGCCACAGTTGACGAGCACTTAATTCAAGGGCTATATCAATAAATGCTACGTAATCATTGGCATAATCTGTTAAAAGTAAACTTTGTTCTGCCCCCTACTTTAAAAATTATTAGGCACTGAATTCCTTGAGGAAGTGGGTACTTGAGCAGTTGGGTTGTATTTGTTCAATATTTTTTGCTAAAGTTGATGAGCACTTAAGTGCTCATCAACTTTAGCAAAAATTCAAGGGATCTTCAAGGGATTTTCAAGGGATGTTTTATGATAATCCAAGAACCCCGCGTTTAGTTTGAATGATAAAATTGGCATCCAGGGTTAGTAATAATGACATTGTGTGCTAACTCGAAAGTCAAAGAATACGCGTGTTAGAACAACCGATCAACAAAGTGTAATATTCAATGCTTGAGTTCATAGCGGTGTGCAGATGGACTCGGCCCCAAACCCATTGTATGAAAAAGGTGTGGAGAGGGTATTTAAAGCCGTGATCTTGTAGAAGGGTGCAAGGAATTACTTTCTAAAAATATATTGAAGCGTGCACCCGTAAGCGGTTGGTGAGGTGCGAATGGATTTCCAGTATAGACTGGGGTTTTATTTAAATGATAGTGAGGCCGGAATTTGTAATTTGTCTGATAGCTTGATATTGTTTAAATAGTAGAATGTAATTGTAATTGTAGATTTTATTAATGTAGTATTTCGAATTTTGAATTAAAATAACTCCGTGTTTCGAGAGAATGTATAAGATAGTTCCGTAGACTGAAGGATTTTTCGATAAGAAAACTGTGTTCTTCTCGGTAGTTTAAAAGTTATTATGATTTGAAAAATCTCCCTTAGAGCGTACATGAGCGGTTAGTTTGTATTGTTGGACATTTTTATTTGAAATTGAAGAGCACTTAATTCAAGGATATATCAACAAATAATATGAATGGTATGTTAAAAATAAACTGTGTTCCCCTCGTTAGTTTAAAAATTATTACAAACTGAATTGTTTATCTATGACTTGGTGTTGCAATTTGTTATAATTTTTTACAATAATAAATGTTGATAATTATTAATTTATTTATTTTTTTATTAATAATATTAGTACTTTTGGCGCGCCTATAATTACTCTGTAATTCGTGTAAAAGTAATATTGTTCCAACTTAATTTTTGATTTTGTGTCATTTGGGTTTATTTCAGTGGCGAAGCCGAAGGATAATCTGTGACCCTCAAAATACCCAAATTATTGTTCAATAAAATCTGTCGTTAAGTGTGCCATTTTTCAATATTCTTTACTGAATCTTTTGAGAAAATTATGTTTTCGACTCCTTTTCCCTGCTTACGTTGCAGAGATATACTCTTTGGGGCCGGTAGCTAAGCGAGGAGCCTGGCATGTGCATAAAGCTAGCTAACACACTATAGCAGAACACAAAAACAATTGGCTATTAATTTTATCCCAATAGCTGTATTATTAATTTTCTTCAAAGGCTCCTGTTAAAACCGAGTTATAAACTATGTGTTCCCCATATTTAGCCATTACCATTAAAAAATAGGAAAACATACTATTAGCTGTTTGTTGTAAACTGTATTGGATTGGATAAATGTGTGTTGTAAAATCACACGAATAGAATAATACATCACACAAATTTATTATATTTTATTTATTTACTTTATTTACACAAGTATACAAATTTATAAATGAACGTTTATAAACTTTAAGTTAATATTGAAACGTAATTACTAAATAAATGTAAATCGTAACCAATTTCCGAATTTATAAATAATTTGGGTGCCAGAAAAAGGTTACACTTAAGTTCCTGATTATTACTGTCTTCGGATCTATTACAAATAAATGTAAATCCCGCTAGCTCAGTCGACGGGTTCTTATGAAATAATTGTTGCTACTCCGCAACAATAATGAGATTGAGTAATTACTCAATCTACCATCCATACGGAGTGGCGAGGAATCTGAAAATAATTCTAAAATGTCTACTCAAGGATTGCACGTATTTGCAAATGTGAATCAGCTTTCTTTCAAACTATGAATTAAAATGTATTATGCATTGCAAAAGTTGTTAACTATTATCAATTATTACAATTTATCGTTAGGTCATGACCAATTGTCTCGTCATTGCAATAACCTTTGATCCTCTCCTGCCTCTTCGCGCGCACGTCGCCCGGTGGCCACTTCTTTCCTCCAACCACTTCACAAGCACAGGTGGGCACCTATTTCAAACTCATTACTTTTTCCAAGTCGAAATAATATCCTTCTAATATTATTTTCTATCACATTACCTGGCAATTCACAATTCACTGGTACTAAGTCAAGTCTTCTAACTTCACCGCGAAAATATTCTAAGTTCACTTTCCAGTTCAGTCTCACGAAATATTACAAGTCCCGATTTGATAATTAACTTCAGGAAAAAACCGCACAAGCGATCCGCTCACCACCACGACTCGAGTCGGAATGCCCTCATTCTCAATCTGGTCCACCCTTCGAAGTTTTTCTCTTTATTGTTTTTTTCGCGTTGCTATGACACCACCCTCTGCGTATCTGCACCATAGATACCCACATATCAGGGCGAACTCGCGTTGCTGCCGTGTCATCTGCGTATTTGCACCATAGAAACCCTCGTCTTTTGCAATATCTACATTTTGACCTTTATTTGTCTAAAAAATATGTACGTCATTTTTGGTATGTCAAAATATGTTTTAGCAAATTGATAGAAATAAGATTTTTTCTTGCAAAATATTCAAATCAAGGTGAAGGAACATGCAAATTTGATAGTTCAGTGAGTAACCATAAGCATGCTTAAAATTTCTAAGATATTTAAATGGACATTTAAATTGCTTGTTGTGTACTTTTTGTGTAGTTTACAATAAATGTATTATTGAAAAGATATTACAGCATCTTCTTGTGAAAAGAACTAACGTGGGTTATTGTTCATCAGATTCTCTCAGATTATTTCCAAAAGCAAAAGAAAAAAATGAATAATAATTTTAGGGACTGCAGTTGTAAGCAGTATGAAGTAATGGAAATCTTCTTGCGAGTTGTCTACAGCTCCTGCGGCCGTCTCTCGCATCCCAATCGCCAAGCCTCTCTATTATTCCAATCGTCTTCAAGGCCTCTTTTCTGCATGTCCTTCATAACTTGCTTTTGCCATTCTTCTCTGGGTCTACCTCTTTTCTTCTGTCTAAGGGGAGCCACTCAGAGATTTTTCTGGGCCATCTCTTATGAGAGATGACCGAGCCTTTTCACGTGACCAAACCATTTTAATCTTCGTTTCCATTTCCTCTAAAATCGATTTCTGTAATTGCATTCTTTCCAAAATTTCATAATTTCTTACATGGTCCATTTTAGACACTTTACAACTTCTTCTCATGAAATCCATTTGAAGGCTTTTTAATTTGTCTTTTTCTCGTTTTCTTATTTCCCACGTTTCTGATCCATACAGCACTACATTTTGTACGATGGTTTCAAACGGTCTTTTCTTAGTTGATTTGGATATTTCATTTCCCCAAAGTAGAGAGTTTAACTTTCGAGTGACTTGTCTCCCTTGCGTGATCTTTGAGATAGTGTCTTTTCTGGAGTATCCTTCTTTACTGATGATTCCTCCTAAATATTTAAATTTCTCACATGCTTCTATCTGCTCTCCATTTATTGGTATGCTGCAACCTGCATTTTCTCCTACCACCAGATATTTTGTTTTGGAAAAATTGATCTTCAGTCCTGCTTTCTCGTACGTTTCCTTCAGTTTTCGCATCATATATTCTACATCAAAATCGTCATTAGCTAAAATAACCTGATCATCAGCGAATAGTAAGATATGCAGGTAATCTTCATTGATACATAACCATACCTTATTTTGCCAATTTTCTTTTTGGATATTTTAAAATAAGCAACATCCTTGTCTCAGGCCCTTTGTTTGTCCAAATGGTTGTGATATTTGACCACTTACTTTTATCCTACTTTCTTGATTCAGATACCAATCTTTTAATGTATTTATGTATTTCTTGTCAATATTTGTATTTTCCAGAATTTGGAAGAGTTTTCCTAAAGGGACTGTGTCATAAGCTTTTTCAAGATCTATGAATACATGATATGTTTCCTTATTTCTTGATAATATCTTTTCTAAAACCTGCCTTATAACAAATATGTTTCAATACAACTTTTACCAGCTGTAAGTCCACTTCGCTCTTCTGCTGTGGTGAACTCCCTTTCAATTCTATCTTTTATAATAAGTCCATACAGTCTTCCAGTATTAGAAGTTACATTTATTCCTCTGTAATTTTTACACTCCGATTTTTTACCTTTCTTGTAAATTGACGAGAGGAAGGCTTGTTTCCATTCTGTAGGTATCTTATCGCCTGTCAAACACTTATTAAAAATTTTTTGTAGGATTTCCAGGACACTTATCGGAGCATTTTTAAATAGTTCTACAGGAATACCTCCAGGACCGGGAGATTTTCCGTTTTTCATTTTTTTGATGGAGTTCTTTATCTCATTCAAATGTATGTCTTCTGTACATTTGTTTGGATGTGTCCTATCCAGTGTCTTGTTTATTTCTTCTAAAACATTCTTGTATTCTGGTCTATTCTCTTCAAACATATCTGAGTAATATTTCACCCATTTGTCCATTTTTATGATTTGTATATTTGTTTGATTTCTTTTATCTTGTCTCAAACATTTTATTAGTTTTCATGATTTTCGTTCCTCCCATCGACGTCTCGTCCGACTGGCACATCGAAGCAGATGAAGTGCGCGACCTCCTTAAAAACACTAACTCAAAGAAGTCGGGCGGCCCAGATAAGCTCAGAGGAGCGATCGTTAAAAACCTGCCAACAAAGGCCGCCCACCTCTTAGCACAAATCTACACAGCTTGCATTTCTGTGCAGTACTTTCCACCAGTATGGAAAGCGGCTACCATCACCCTACTTGCGAAACCGAATAAGAACTCGCGCCTCCCGGAAAACTACCGGCCTATTTCTCTACTGCCTATTCTCGGGAAACTCCTCGAGAAAATCATTCTCGCGAGAATCCAAAGGGACCTCGAGAAAAAGGAATCATCAGGGAGGAGCAATTTGGTTTTCGCAAGCAACGTTCCTCTGCTATGCAGGCGCTTCGTTTCGCTTTCTTCGGCTTTAAGCCGCCGCTGCTCTGCTCCCGCTCTTTTCTTCTACTTCTCGTCCGCCTTTGACACTGTTCATCGCCCGCTTCTTCTTCTTCTTCAAAAACTTCGCCCATACATCCCTCTTCACATTCTCAACTTAATCACTAGCTATCTCTCCCACCGCTCCTTCACTGTTAAATACGAACTCTTCACTCCTTCCTCTCTTCCCATTTATGCCGGGGTCCCCCAGGGCGCCGTCCTTTTTTCCCTTTCTATTTTCCCTCTTCATTAACGATGCGCCAGCGATTACCGGAGTGCATAGCCTCGTCTACGCAGACGACATAGCGTACGCTGTGAAGGATAGCCGGTTCAACTTTGCCACTCGACGGCTGCAGCGCGCCGCACTCGCGCTATCGAATTGGAGCGCGGAAAACAGCCTCGCGCTGAACGCACAGAAATGCCAAACCATCATCTTCACACATCAACACAATCACAACACGCACACCGTCGCGCCCATCCGCCTAGATGCTCACACTCTTCCGTGGCGACAGTCTGTCACATATCTAGGCGTCATATTTGACCGCATGCTCACTTGGAGGGAGCACATCAAAGAAGCACGAAAAAAATGACATGGCGCATCAGCTCCCTGTTGCCACTCTTCAGGAGCCGCTCCCTTCAGGAGAAAATAAAAATTAGGTTGTACCATGCGTGCGTAAGGAGTGCGGGGCTCTACGCATGTGAGGTCAGGCTACGGTGCCAGAGACAACGCGCGATCTGCTCACACGGGCAGAAAATTACTTTATAAGAACGGCTCTAAAACCAGCTCCAGGTGACGCCTACGCAAACATTCTCCGCACACACAACACAAACACCATTTCCTCCACCATTCACACACTCGCCACGGATAGAATAACTTCTATCTTCTCAAACATCGACACACACACCCTTTTCGCCCCTACATCCAATACTTTAACAAAAAATCCCGCTTCAAAACCAAAAAACTCCCCTCCGACGTCATCTTCCTCAAGCCTCCCTAGTTCCTTCTAAACTCGCACTCCTTCTACGTCAGCTGCGCCGCGGGCAAAGAACAGACTCCAGAAATCCCACCAAACCATATTTAAAGCCATGTGCTGTACACGTGCTGCGCTGCACTCTTCACTACTTTCTGCTACCTGATTCACTACCCTTATGTTCTATTCTCTGTGTTATAATGTGTAAAAATCTATGTATATAATGCAAAACTTTGTAAATAACTTGATATCAGGTAATTATGTATAAACTAAACTGTGTAAATAAATAGGTTCTCTGTTCTCTATACTACTATGTGTAAATAACTATGTATATAATGTAAATAACTATGTATAAATGTAAATAACCATGTAAATAATTAGGTATTAGAAAAAAAAATAAAAAAAGAAATTTTTAAAAGATATTAGGAAATTAAAGTAGATTCAAGAAGATTAATTGGAAGTAAAAATAAAGGTTGGGGATAGGTAGGTATTAGGTAAATATCAGATAGATAGGTAGATATTAGGTAGAAAGTAGATACAGATATTAGTTAGATAAAGATAGAAGATAGAGATTAGATAGGAGGTATTAGGTAGATCAGATAGGTAGATATTAGGTAGAATTATTACGTAGGTAGATATTAGGTTTCAAGTAGGTAATAGGTAGATATTAGGTAGAGATTAGATAGGTAGGTATTAGGTAGATATCAGATATATAGGTAGATATAAGATAGAAATTAGATAGATAGGCAGATATTAGGTAGATCAGATAGGTAGATATTAGGTAGAAATTATTACATAGGTAGATATTAGGTTTCAAGTAGGTAAAACTAGGCATTAAGAACTAGGATTAGGATTAAAAATAAAACTTAGATGTAAGAAAACACTAATCAAAATAAAATCACATGAAAATAAAAGAGACCGGTAGCGTATGCGAAACGGGAAATGACTAAAAACTTCTCGAAAAGGGAGCAGCCAAATCAAAACTGAAAAGAGCACAAATCGAAACTCCGCGGGCGGTCAACATGAGACAATCATAGGGCGCCCGCAAAGACTTTAGAAACTCACAACAAATTAAAACACCAAAAATGAAGAGCTCCACACCGGAGCAGGCCGAAGCAAACCTCAATGTCGCTCACCATGGTAACCACCTACTCACAACAGCCCTGAGGAAGACCACGACAAGATGGTCGAAACGTCGGCAACACAGCCTTCGACGCGGCGTCACCTGGACAGCCAAGATCATTCACAGTTATGCTCCAAGTTCACTCTTTCACTAATGAGCTACTCCACGTCAAATTGCACAAAAAGTCCAAAATTTGACCGTTACATTTTTCAATATTATCAATTTTTTTATTTATTATATGTATCAAATAAGTTAACATGTAAATTTTTATTTTTTTCTAACTTTATTATTTTCGGAAATATTGCATGATGAAATGTGCTAAAAATGACGCGCATGACCAACTTAAAAATACCACATATATACATTAATTATATAAATGTTATATATGACAGAAAATCCGTTCAAATTCCATTTAAAAGTTAAAAGCATGTTTGAATTTTGAGATTTCGCAAAATATTTAATTTATTAAATTTAATTTTTTACGTGCAGTAGATTGCTGCAATAGACGAGTTTCTTGCGTTACTGGCTATGGATTTCTTTGGATGAAGCAGCAATTTAAGTACTTCTTGAGGTGGTACAACTTAATGATTGTGTTTGGTTATTACATGACGGATACATGACTAACTTTATGACTGATATTTTGAAATTTTCTGGTCCCTCATTACGCACTTTAAATATTTGTTCTCGCTTACCTTAGAATTTCTGAACTTTCAACACAATGCATAGTTCTCATGCCTTACCGAATTTTTTTCGGGTCTGGACAAAATTCCATTTTTTCATTCAACTTTTTAGCCACTTTTATCATGTGTTTGGTTGTTGCGAAGTGTTTAATTTTATTGTATCTCCAACTTCAAAATTGGTATCTCCAATTTTCAAAATTTGAATTTTCAATGTCTTATGATCTGTTAAGTGAAAGGAATCGATAAGTTTCTTAATAATGTCTTGTCTGATTTTTCAATTGACGGTGAAGGATCTTTAGCGTGAAAAAAAAAATTATCAGTGGTATCACTTCGTACTGTCTGAAATTTCTCATGGGTTTTTGTTGCAATTTTCTTTTCTTGACCTGGGTTTCTCCTATTGCAATTAACTCTTGTTTATCTTTTCTATATTCATTTCACAGACACTTGAACTATCTGAAGAGCACAAATTGTCATTTCCCTGATTTGCACTGTTTTCACTATATTCATTGAACTTTCCGCTACTTTTGATAAAGACACGAGAGTCACTTCTCTTCACTAACAAAAACATATTTGGAAGCCGACTCCCTTTTCTCCGACATGAATAAGAAATTCGACAATCTAATGACTCCTCTAGATTTAGAGGAGTTTCACTAGTAAATCGTGGTTTTATGCGACTTTGAGGTTTTCCTTTCTTAAAATCGTAATCAGAAAGCTTAAATTGTTGTATCTCATACGGTGATCGCCACTCACATTAAACAGTATACGCACAATTCACAGAACAAACTCTAGCTCTCTTAAGATGCCTATTGCGATGCTCAGAAAATTTTACTTAAGTTCCTTGACAAATGATCTGTTGTATTTCACGAGCAAGGTCAGGAGGGTACCTTAGGACGCAAAGGGACTCTGCAGTAAAATTCGTTTCGCTAACACGACGAAAAGCAGTAGTGGAATTCGTTTCGCTGTCCCCGATTCCTTCTGGGGACAGAGTGAACATATGAGCTACTAATATTTCTTGAAACCCTAATCAGGCAGAGACAATTATTTTCAGCACTTGTATCAAAGGCTGATCAAACACGATTCGTTAGTGCAGGGGCAAGCACTTACTTACAATTACGCTCTCTTACTTACAATTGATTTATTAGATATGTACGTGTTCAGTGCCTACTTTTTTGTTGTGATTTGTAGAAACATGAATAAGACATACGCCTGTTGTAACTTAAAAAAAAGCTAAGATAAACATTTGGAAAATATATAATTTTCCAAAATATATAATTTTTTATCTTAGCTTTTTTTAGTTACAATTTTTAATGAAATTTATTTTTTGAGAAAATAATTCACAGAGGAATAAAATACACGTATCAGTTTTAAATGAAACAAACCAGGAATTCTTATGTTAAGGATATTCGGAGCAATCATCAATCATGTATTGCGGAGTACGCATTTATTCCAAAATTTAATATAGGCTTAACTATACAAATCACCTTTCAGGTAAATGAAGAAACTTGTATTGATGTCCAGATTTAATAAAAAATATCATATATTTAAAAAAACATGTCAATTCTTGTGCGATTTGGCGTGGAATGGCTCATATTTGAATTCGTTTCTCTGTCACCCATCCATTCTGGGGGCAGAGTGAACATCTGAAATACTTGAAACTCTAATAAGGGAGACGATAATTCTTTTTATAGTTCTTCAGCACTTTGATCGAAGGCTGCGCTAACTCAGTTCGTTAGTACATGGGTAGGCAGAGCGCGGCCTCGTACTTACAATTAATCTTTTAGAGCGGTATGTGTGGAGTACTCACTTTTTATTCGTGTATTTTATAGAAAATTGAACGAGTACGCGTATATTAAAAAAAAAAATTATCTCATCGAGTTAACATAAAAATTTTCATTTAAAAAAAAATGAATTTTTTAAATGAAATATTTATTCTTTGAAAAATGTATTTATAGAGCAATAAAATACACTTCTCACTTAATTAAATGGTACGAATCAGGGATTTTTATAAAAGACGTGCGGAAAATTGATCATATTTTGTGAAATATGCGTAAATTCTAGGATTTAATATAGGCATAACTTCACAAATAATAAATTTTCATACAAATAAAAAACGCGTCTCTCTTTTGATGTCCAGATTTAAGAAAATAAATTATCGTACGTTTTAAAAAGCGTTGTGTCAACTCTTGTGCCATTTGACGTGGAATGGCTCCAATGAGAATTTGCACTTTTCTGTCGTAAAATTTCTTCGAATTTTCCTGCAGTCTTTATTTTGCCACACTTATCATGTTAATGTTTTGTTTATGTGCAGAGGCGGACTTCAGGGGTAAGTAAGGGGGGGGCAACTTCCCCCGTAATGTTGGGATAAATGTTTTAAAAACATTTTATTTAGTGAATCTTGAAATTTATATCATAAACGATTTACTTTCTCTGTATTTTGATATGAAATTTAATAATAATTAAGCAAATAATAATTGTCTTAAGCGGAGATAATAAAAAAACATTAATAGGTAAACTTTAGCCCCATATTATAAAACGCGCGAGATAATGTTTAGCGTTACTGTGATGAATTAATAAATCATCTTTCGATTATATTGCTTTTAAACGTTATTTACATAGAAAGTTTACATTTTCGTGCCTAAAATCACCAGTCATAACATTCAAATATTATGATTAAATACACTATTTCCATTACAAATTTCCTAGCGTTCTTAATTATTTCAAATGCTGAAAAGTAGGTGCTTCTCACGAAACAAAGTTTCGTGGGTCCACTGTGCTATAAAAATCATGTTTTTTCAGCATTGTAATCTATGGAATGTAATCTATGTATCTTGTAATCTATGGAACCGTAGTCGGCAAAATGGAAAGATTAGGCCTTTTTAATGTAGTAAAACGATTTTCTTTAAAACGAAGAAATTTGTCCACTCTGTGAAAATTACGGATTAAAAAAAGGCACCGACGACTAATTTTTCTCTGATTATTATTATTTCTCTGTCGCAGTTCTACCGTGAACATGCAGTGTGTTTGAGACCAAAAACTGGGCAATCACAATATTTGAAAACGTGAAAATATACGATAAAAGGTTTTTTTTAATGTAAGAATAATATAACAATGCAAACTTTTTAAAAAATATCTCAACGGAATATTTTGTTAGGTTCAATGTAATTATAATTATTTCACTTTTATTATTATAAACCTGAATCTGTTATTTTAATCATAAAGTCGGTTCCATTTTTATGACAAAGTTTCATTTTTTTTGGAAACAGAACAATTTTCATTACAAATTTATAGTATGTTTTCAGCGTTTTTGGATCGATAGTCTACCTTCGACGGTAAGTTACCAGTGTTCCCCTTGTATGGGCCTATTTAAATTCCTATTCTTTGAGGCAAGAGCGACATGAGGCGAACATGACGTATTCTGTTCACCGTAACTAGCAAGATCCGCTTACTTGAGCTATCGTACACACCTACAGAAACTGGGACGATTTTAAAGTAAAGCTACAACTATATTTTTACCTCAACCGGGAATCATATCCGGAGACCACTGTATGGGAAACTAATACGCTGTCCATGAGCCATCCCAGAGACACAAACACACAAAATAAACACTAAAATAAACGCACAGGACTGTTGCAGCCATTTTCAAAGTGTAATCAAAGTCAATGTGATTTAATGACGTGGAAATGGTAAACATGTTTTTTGTTGGTTTTTAACTGCAGCTCAGCAAACAAAACCAGTGGTGTTACAGAATGGCACAAACTTTCTCGTACTAGTTCGTTATCTACGTTTTTTGGACTGGACCAGCTCCTCAATCCTGCCTCATCCTCGTGCCAGCTGCAGTCCATCGCCGCCTAAAGTACATTAAAAAAAATTCAATTTTTCGGTTACCTAAGGGTAGAAATAAAATATTACTTTAGCACTATTAAAGAAGAGTAAAATTCGTCCTCTAAGTATATTTTTGTAAACTCTTTGGAACTGTTTTTAATAAGATAGCGTTTAAGGGTTGCAGTATATGTGAAATTTAAAATTATTTTTCATAGAAATCTTTTGAGTTTTCGAAAAACTTCATTGGAAGTCATTTGAAACTCTTCCACTCACAAATGCAACTACGTACACAAATGGCTGGAAATAAGCAAATATGCTTATTAAAGACGTGAGTGATATAAAAAAAATTACATTTGTCACATTAAAAAAAAAAAACAAAAGAATTCAGCGAAATTACTTTATTTCATCTTAAACAATGCATTTAGCACCATCCGTACGAAGAATTTGAAGAAAAAATTTGGAGCCGTGTTTGAGAAAATGGCATTTGAGCCTCTCTGAAAATGCGGAATTTCGAGCTCGTTTTCACAAAAATCTTCGAGTTTTCGAGAAAATTTATTTGATATCATTGAAAGCACATTCACTCGTAAACGTAATAATGTGAAAAAAATTAACGCTAGTGAAAATATTATAGACTTGAGACAAGTAAAAATATTGATATTTTTGAAAAAAACGAAAGAAAATAACAATATGGCGTTTCTGTCATCTCATAGAGTACATTTAGCACCCTACAAAACGTTTTAAGAAAACTAGAGGTGTTACAGATGGCACAGACTTTATCGTAGTAAAGTTTTCTAATTTCCTTGTTGTGAACTGGCTTTAAGGGTTGTCCATTTCTGGCCAGTTGCCATCTATCGTCGCACGAAGAACATTTTTTTGACATTTTCTCAACTTTTGGCTTTCTTCATTGTGAAACCGAAATATTACCTCAAGAATAGTAAAGAAAAGTAAAAACTCGTCCTAAATAGCAATTTTCATTGAAAAATATGATTCCGTTTTTAAGAAAATGGCGAATAAGCATTATTGCAAATGCGAAATTTGAAGTTCTTTTCACAGGAATTTCTTGAGTTCTCGAAAACCTTCATCGAAAGTCATTTGAAATACTTTCACTAACAAATGCAATAATGTATTCAAATGGATGAAAATGTGCATAATCACGGCTTGAGAGATATTTAAAAAAAATAAATGTGTAATTTTTTAAAAAATAAATTAATAAAAAACTTGATAAATCTAATGATAAAAATAAACTTGACGTCATATTAACCTTCTATCGATCGCGCCTATTTCTGTCACATGAGCGGTCTTTTCTTGCACAAAGTACGACACGTTGTATTGCTTCAATTATTGGTCTCGTTTTAGATTAAAAGTATTAAACAACTCATTTTAACCATTTTATGATCAAAATAGAAGGTGTTTTGGGGTATATAAATATTAAATTTGTTTATTATATTAAAACAGACAAAAATAAATGTAAATAACCATTTATTTTTCTTTGTATTACAACACAAGTAAATTATTACATTTGATTACTGACAATTACTCCAGACAATTTGTTTTGTAGAGTGAGTTCTGCAAACAAAGCGACCGCACAGACTACATGTCATTGTTGCGGAGCTGTTTTTAGACCTCCCGTAAAGGCTGCATGTTCCACGCTTCTTTTTTCTTGTAGTCTCGATAAAGCTGAAGTTGAGGGTTGTGGATATTGGAGCTGTATAATTGCTTTGAGGTCTATTGGAAGGCAACTAATTTTGCGCCTGGAATACATATGTTCCTTCATTAGTTTAAGAGACAACATTTTCAAAAAAACTACGTAAAATGGTCTTTCATTTGCTTTCAGCATTATGTACATCACCTGGCTATTTACTCCAGCTATGTTTATAAGAGCGAAAAAAATCGATACAGGCCACCTTCTTGTTGTTCTGGCTACACTAGCACTACACTAGCACATAACTTGTCCATCGTGTCCACTCGACCTTTGGTCCTATTATAATCCAGAATAATATCTGGCTTTCCACTTTCCTGATCTATCTCTCCACTATCGTAGACATCAAAATAACTGCTTTATTAATTTTGGTTGCATACGAAACGAGAGTTCGGTCTTTTTGGTAACCAAATATTGAAGAACCTACAGCTCATGTCTTGTTAGGCAACAATTCTGGAGGAATGACGCCTTTGTATTTTCTCATTGTTCCTAAAAGTGTAATATTTCTTGATATAAGGAATGTGGCCAGAGGCATAGAGGTATACCAGTTATCGGTAGTTAGATTTTTGTTTGTTCTGTTAAGTCCTCAACAAGACGCTTTACAACTTCTTCTGGCGAGTTTGAAACAGAGTATGGGTCTGGTGGTTGTTTACCGACATATGCCTCCACATTTCCACAATAAAATGTCTTTGCATCTGCCATTGCATACATTTTGATGCCATATTTAGCAGGTTTCGATGGTATATACTGTATCCATGAACAGCGGCCACGAAATGGGTGCAACATTTCATCAACTGTAACAAGTTCACTCATGCTGTGAGATTTTCTTATATTTTGAACAAAGCTGTCAAAAATATATCTTATGGCAGCAAGTTTATCCAGCTTCCTTCTTTCCTGCCGGTTTGTGTCATCAAAACGAAGGTTCTTCAAAATTAGTAGAAACCTGCGATAACTCATAGCTGCTCTCAGAAGTGTCATTCCCGTTCCATCCTTTGCCCATAACTCGTCCACATTTACCATTCGTCCTTTTTTCACGCCGATTTGGATAAGGATACCGATAGTAGCCAATAGTTCTTCTCTGGTTAGATCAGTGCAATCTCGGGGCCGTCCATACATTGGGGGTAATTTTTCGATTTTTGCATTAGTGTGTCTTAGAATTTCATCAATCATGTTTACATCAAAAGTTTCGAAAAAACGTCAATTGGAGATTCAGAATCTCTTCTTCTTCTTCTAGGATCAGGTAACACTTTTACAATATTTTTTCTTGATTTTTGAAGATTTCAATATACTTGGTTTGTACCATTTCGTAACTTTATACTTCCCAGCATAAAAATCTTCAGCCCTTGTTTCATCTGCATCCTCCCGATCACTACCCTCAATTTCAGTTTCAGACTTATGGTCAGCATTTGTTATTTCTTCCTCACTGAAATAGAATCGCTTTCCTCAAAATTTCCTTTGATTTTGAGCTCTGCTTTATTCTCTTCTTCTTCTAATTCTTGCAAAATTCTAGGAATATCTTCAAGTTTTACCGGTTCCCACCTAATAAAAACATTTCGAATGTGTACTATGCTAATCACTAACATTAAAAATAAGAAAAATAAAAAATAGTTGCACTTACATTTTGTAACAAACAGCTTAGGAAAGAATAAACGTGACGGATAACAATGAGAGCGAGAGCGGTCGCGCGATGTATTCCGTACAACTGCTACGCACGCTCTGACTAAATTGTTTAAGGGCAGAAGTAGTCGCAACAATTGGGTGGGGTGGGGCAGGCGGCAAGAAGAGTATTGTTTCGAGGAATAGCAGGCGCCAATATGCCAAGGAGCTGATGAGAAGCGAAAGACAGCTAAAATAAGGCAGGTGTTGTACAAAATACAACGGAGCGACCTATGGAGGGTTAAACAGTACATAAATCACTATCTATCGGAGAAAATTGAAAAAAAATTAGAGCCATTTTTGAGAAAATGGCATTTGAGAGTTCCCGAAAATGCGGAATTTTGAGCTCATATTAATAGAAAATTGTTGTATTTTCGTGGAACTTTAAATTACATCATTTAAAGCACATGTACTCATAAATACAATAATGTGAAGAAATAGCCTCTAATGTAAATATTACCGACGTGAGAGATAAGTAAAAAGATTTTTTTGTAGCTTTTTTTATAAGAATAGGGCAATATGACATTTATGTTATCGTATAGGGTTTGTTTGGCACTTACTCTGTCAAAAAAATTGTAGTTTTTTTGAGAGAATCTTGTTTTTGTTTTTTTTAAAATTGAATATTACGAAAATATAAAATTTACCAAAAAATCTACATGACTTAATGAAAGAACTATTTATGGACAACAGATTTAATTTGAAGAAAAAGTCTCTCTCTTCAATATTGTAGTTGTAAGAAGTTACCCAAAAATCATACTTTTACAATTTCTGAAAATTCAATATTAATCCTGAAAATGGAACCTATGCCTCATTTATAAGTGTATTCTTACAAGAAATTTAAAGAAAAAAATTGTTGCGGTTTTGAGAAAGTGTCCGGGGGGCGGCATGTAAAATATCCACAAAAATTAATGGTTTTCCAGAGCTTCGGCTTACGCACAAATGACAGGGGTTTCCTAAAATTGGAAACTTCCTGCGCATGGTTTAGGCGCTAGATTTGTTTACATACACCAGACAGACGGACGAAGGACGGGCGGACGTTTTGCTTTCAATTGTTTTTTCGGTATCAAGGAGATTCAGAGATTCTGGCTGCACCACATGTTAAAGAATTTTTTCCCTTAATTTAGCAACTGGAGTTATCCACTTTTTCATTATCACTTATTCATCTTCAATGCGTCAAATCGTTTTTTCACCCAGCGTTACATAACTTTCTCTACACACTATATATATATATATATATATATATATATATATATATATATATATATATATATTGTAACCGTCACGTACCTACCTACTTCTTAGTAGTACGCCGAATTACGAAAGTAAATCTATCATTTACTTATTTCGTGACGTGTGGGTTACACCGTCACGCAAACCTGGGAATACCTCAATTAATGGATAAATTCCCTATCGGTGGTGGGTTCGTCTTTGCTAAACTAATGATCACATACCAAGCAAACACAATTTTGTAGTTTTAAATAACAAATATGTATTCTCTCAAATAAAATCCTCTGTACACTGGAGTTCCTATGTGCTCACTTTTTTGTTTAAACTATGGTAGCTAGTTCCCTACCTAAACTGCAGTTTTCACTAAAGCAATAATGACTTTGATCTACATTTACACGAAACAAATAACAAATACATATGTACACTTCACAAAAAAAATTTTAAAAAAAAAATTAAACCTGTAAAAAAAAGCAACATACAAACAATATTCGAAATTCACTAATACCTTTTAAATCATGAATAATGTTACACTTAATATTCACATTTAACATTCAGCTTCTACGTGGCCTTTCAGTACAAAATTCTGTTTTACAACGTCTTTTGACTGTCCATAAAATAATATTTTAAAAGAAATAGTTTAACGGCTTTCACTCCTGTTCAAAATTTTACATAGGCAATTTCTCTTAAATGATTTCAAACAGCATTAAATCAATTACATATGAATCTAGATAAATGATTTTGTACATGAACGACTTTTATCATGAAACACAAGAATTATTCTGATCTGATTCCTCTTACGACTGCAGAAAAAGAAATAAATTTACTGGTTAGCAAGACCAATGTTCAATGAAACTTGCCCGATCAACGTCTGTTACTGAGGGAAGCTCACATTACAACGTTTTAACTAGTACAATTATAATTCTATCTTGAAAGTTTTCCAGACTGAAATTTAGTGAATGTTCTCTCTGTTTTTCTGTGACTCACGACCGGCGAATTCCCCAAGCTGGTCCCGCGCTGTGTAGACGGCTGTCGAGCGATGCTCACGCCTCAAGGTCGTCGTTGTTCGGCGACGGTCTGTGCGCTGCCTATCGCGACGGAATCGGAGTATTTCCGTGCGCCGTCTCCTCGTTGTTCAGTGGAGTTTTACAGCTTACACAGAGGCGATGGTCGCATCAGAATGCGAGTCCAAAACTCCAAATTATAACTTCGTAATAGCAAAAGTCGAGCCAGTTGTTGGATAAACCATACTTTTCAGAATTGTCAAAATTCTTCAATAGAATTTCCGAAATGAAATCCCAAAAATAAAAATGAAGTAGAAAATAAAAGTAGAATAAAATAAAATAAAAGCTGTAACAAAGAAACAGAAACATGTCGTATGTTACAAAAATCCTCCATTTTCTAGCAACGAGAATGCAGCAACGTGGTTTTACAAATTCATTTTGGTCTACTACCACTGTCGTTCTTTCATTCGTTGCATTCTTGTTTAATATTCATATTAAAATTTCATGTAATCTCTTGACATATCACAGTAAGTAATTCCATGAAAAATATTACCTTTTATTAAAGCTTTTTAGATTCCGGTATTTTCCACGTGTCCCTCGTCGATTGTGTGGTGGATTTGTAGCCTTCCATTCACCTCGGCGACTCGAATAAGAAAAGAAAGACGAACTCTTCCGACACAAACTTCATGCCACGTCCGTATTTCCACGAAAGTTTCTGATTGGCTATAGCCAGAGTGCGTTCAGAAATCTTTTTCTGGCTGACGCCATCTCTTCGCTACTATAGAAACTACTTGTAGGGCATGATGTCGGGTATTATCGTTTCTATATTTCTTTTGGCATGAATGTAGCCGACGACAAGCGGTTAGGTATATATATAGTGACGTCACGGGGTTATACGAACCCGTAACGCCACCATAAGCCACTAGAAAAGACCAGAGAACTGAGAAATAGGGTACGAGGCGGAGCGATGGTCCGAGAAGGCGACATCTACCCGCAGGTTTTCGTACTCCGATATCCAAAGTTAGCGGATAATATTTTCTCGAGAAGGCGCGAAGAAGGAGAAAATTCACCCCTCCAGAAATTTTTCCCCAGGCGGAGTTGCATAAATACCGCGACGCACTTTGGTAGAGCTCTCTTACGACTTGGACAGCGACGGCGACTCAACTAAATTCTTCAGCGGTAGTAATTGGTTAGTGCAGGAGTATAATTTTACTTGCTTAAGTAAAGCTGATTTAAGAAACGCGGTAATAAGTGATAGAATTCAGAAGCAAAGTGCATGTACAGCATTTGCACTAACATTACGTGAGTAAGCAAACGTATGCTCGAACTTGAAATAGTTTTTCATCGAAGTAAATTCGCGCAGAAGGACTCTGAACGAAATCCAGTATTTAATTTTGTACGCCACGACCACGCACGCTCAAAAGTGTAGTATGTCGGCCGAGTGCTAGAAGTAGTCAATTCAAGCACGTTAGTTAATTAAAACTGGAAGCGCGAGCAACGGGTACGCGGCAGCCGGCAGAAGGACGACTCCAACACTCAAGCGTAGGCGAGAAGGACTTGGACCAATCCATGGTGTGTACGAGTCCGAGGACGAGAGAAAGGTTTGGAATTTGGACGTGTGGCGGCATCCGGAGATCGAGCGAAAGAAGTGGTGACCGTGGGGCATCGAACCAGTCAAGTGACGTGGCGAGGACTGCGAGCGACCGAACACTCCAAGGTTAACTGACGGCGAGCGGGAAGGAAATGTCGAGGTAAAGAACTGGCAACTTCTATGCGACAATTTGTTGGGAAACTGTGTAACTTTAAACACCAGGCGTAGCGTCCTAAATAGGTGAAAGTTCCATATAACTACTGGGAAATATTTCGAATGTATGAGCGGCAGTTTTGATTTCATTCGCTGTACGCACCAGTAAATTCGTTTGAATGCCATACCTTGTACAACTTTTCTAAAGTAAATTATAATTTTCATGTAATGTAAAAGTAATCTTATTGAAAGTATTGTTTCCATTGTATGATGTCAGGGATACTCAGTTGCTATAATTTTGTAAAGGGTACGATTTAGTAACGTGTGTGTCACGTTTATTCTTGTGCTAGAGTTAACAGCGTTGTAATAAATGTGCAGCTCAAGGCTGACCTCTGTGAAGTCTATAAAAGAATAATTGTAGAGAATCACTTAAAGGGCCGTGAACGGAGAAAACTTTAGATTAACAAAAGTTAAATGAGGTACATAAAATAATTGAGAAGGAGGTCAAAGCAAAAGTATTGTAAATAGTGCGTATTGAAGTAATCAGGCAGTCAAGGTGACGCCTATACATTCTCTTATGTTGTGTTATTTCTGTTCTTTTTGTTTCTGTTTTCTTTTCAGTGACCATCTACGTAAAATACATACTTATTGTATATTTGTGCCACTGTGTAATTTGTTTACTGAATATATGCTCATTTTACCAGAATTTTTATATAATTCATTGTGTCAAGGGTTCAGACTTTTCTCATACCCGAAAGATTCTGCTTCCTGAGAATTCGAAGCTCGCTTCACGAGCGTTCATAGTTTCACGCTTCATCGCCACCGGTGCAAGGTAGTAGGTGGGCGTGTTATAATATATATATATATATATATATATATATATATATATATATATATATATATTACTCCGTATATACGTATGTACATGAGAAAATAAAAATTGGTGCTGTTTTTGAGAAAATCTTGTGTATGTTATTTGTCAAACTTGCATATATTGCTCGCAATATTGCGCGAAAACTAGTAAATTTTTCAAAAAATCTACATGACCTTAACGAAATAATTCAGGACAATAAAAATCATTTGAAAAAAAACTCTCTTGAATTTCGTTGTTGTAGGATGTCGAAAATTCGAACTTCTTCAATTATCGAAAAGTGAGAGCAAACAGTGAAAATTAGACCTATGTCACATTTGTAAGTGTATTTTACTCTATTCGCACAAGAAATGTAAATAAAAAATTTGGAGACATTTTTGAGAAAATTTTAAAAATGTATCACGGACTTCATGTAAAGTACCACCAAAAATTATTGAATGTTTTTCAGAGCCGCGATCTACGACTCGGGCCGACCGGCAGGTGTTTCTTCAATTTGGGAAAAATCCTACGTATGGTTTAGGCGCTCGCATATACCATACGGAAGGACCGACGGATAGACGTTTTGTCGTCATCATTTTGACACTACTCGTATTTCAATTAGGTTGGGGGAAATGAAGCTTAGGATGGTAAAAGAAATTTAGAAGAACTCTTTGATCCCCCAATAAAAGATTTGAAATCTAGCCGCTGTTTATGTGGCTTAATAGTTTCAGTATTTCAGTTTCATGTAATACAAACGAATTATTTTATTTTAATTATTTCTGCAACAAGTACCCACTTCACTAAGTATAGTATTTCCCATTTTTACCTGGTATTGAGGAACTTAGGATAAAATTATGTTTATGCACAAATATGTTTGTTTTGTTGGAAGGCAAAGAAGTTTAAAGCTATCGTCTCTAAACGATTGTTTTAAAAATGTATAAATTACCTTCTGCTGATATTAACACGATAGTTAGAGGTCGCGCAATTAGAACACAATGAATAAGCCTGTAGTAAGTAGAGGAATGTGTTTTGTTCCACAGTTTGAAACATAGTATTTGCCGTTTGAGGGCGGTCCGCAAGAGTAGGCAACCGGCATCACGCATGTAGAAAACGTCATGGAGCGGGAAGCATATAAGCAAACTGCGCATTCATTTATTTATTTATTTTACGTCAAAAAACAGTTAAAACTGCGTATGACGTGCTATGGGGAAAAGTGAATTGTGTGCACATTTTCAAAATTCTGTGATCCCTACACCAAGTCATATACTACTTAAATTTTGAATTTTTGAAAGGGAGAAAAAAAACAACAAAAAACTCCCATGTAATAAAATCTATTTTCAACGATAAATAAGCAATAAATTTTGGCTCTTATTACTTCCTGCCGCGACAACATGGAAACGATCATTTGAATAATTGTATTTCCCACTGAATTCCAGAAGACGTGCACAGAAAATGAAGTTACATTTATGTCCAGAAGCAAAACAAGGGGCCATCTCAGCTTTTGCTCAATGGATCAGGGAAACTGGACGAAAAACCTGATCGAGATGGGGGTCATTGACCCGGAGACTGCAATACAATTCTTGTTACAGGTTGTTTATACACATTTATACAGTTCAAATGGTAAATAATGCATTATGTATCATTTTTAAAATTAATGTTACTTTTCTTGTGATGCTCAGTATAGTCTCTAATTGTATAGAAACAGTTATGCAGCAGAAACGATTTCACTTGGGATTTAAACTTTTCTATTGAATTTAATCGTTTAATGTCATCTGGCAAAGTGTTGTAAAATAATGTACATGTATTGTATGTGATTTTTTTGTAATGAGCTGTTGATACTGTCACCTGATAAATATGATTTCTACGTCGAGTGTTATAGTAATAGACTTCGGCATTTCCTGAAAATATATTCCCGCCCTTGAGCAAGTCATTTTTTACAAAATCCACTGATTCGTAAATAAAAAGATATTTGTCCCCCGAGCCTCTCTAATTGGCTAGCAAACGGAGCACGTAACAGCGCGATATTTGGTGGCGCTCCTACGTTCATGTGCGAAGCGATCGAGTTATAGTTTTCTGTATGTGCTCTGCTATAACTATAAACAAAAGATTTTATGAGTAGGTTTTTCTCTAATAAGCATCTACTTTATCGCTAGTATTATCTAATTTGAGTTGCAAAACCTTCCTCCGTACGGTGGTATTCAGATTAATTTAAATCTGGTTTTTTAAACATCTAAAACAAGATTTAGATTAATCTGTTTCTATGCACATATTTGATTTATATGGAAATGTTAGTTTTCATTTGAGTGAATTGAAAAATTTACCACAATAAAAATCAAGAATTTTTTCAGAATTTTCTTGTATTTGAGAAGCCTTTCGTTGTGTTCTTACACAACATATTTATAAAGCTATGGGTATTTTGACAATATAACTAGTATATAATAATAAGTGTTCAACAATACGTTACCTCAAAGATGCAGGTATTGCATCATGTTAGTGTAAGTACAGTGTATTGACTACATAGAGAAATTGATCTGAGGACATGGTTAGTTGATCAAGTAAATAATTTAGGGATTGGTTGAGAAAGCAAAGACACAGTCTAGGGCATAGCTAGTTGATTATGTAATCAATTTAGGGATTGTCAAGGAGAACAGTGACAGTCTATTCACCATGAAAGTGCGTCGAATGTTTCTGATGAAAAACAGTACAAAGAAAAGGCCGGGTTGAGATTGGGACTTGTGAATTTTTGACTTTGACTTTGAGTAATTCTTGAGTGCGACGAACGGAAATTAGAATTTTCTCGGGATGAAATAACGTGATGAACTTCGAATAATTTGCAGTGTAAAAATGTGAAACTTGTAATTTTCGTGTGTGAGCTCTAATAATTTAAGACTGATAAAATTTATAAGATCTACGACAAGTTGGGACTTCGAATATTTTTGCAATGTGCGGAAATTAGAATTTGAATTAATTTGTACGCAACAGGACTTGGAATAATTCTGAGTAAATAATAGTTTGCTGAACTTTAACATTCTCGTCGCGTAATCAGAAAGAACTGGGAACTTTCGCGAAGTAAATTAAATTAGAACTACAAGTATTTGAGGCGGTGAGGATCAGTGACTCGACAAAATTTTGCAAGAGCAGGAGAGAAGAATCAGGTACTTAGACTTTGGAATTCTCATCACCGAGAAGAAGAGGAAAGTGGTTCTTCGTGGCGCCCTCGTTGAAGTGCGCGCGAAGACGGCTACTGCAGGATCAGGTTCGAAAGAGCTAATGACCAAAAGTACATTCTTTATTTGTTACAAATTTTTGAAGTCATATTTTTGCCTGGCATTGAAAATAAACCATACGTTTCTTTTGAAATAGAACAAACGATTTTCATTTGGCCAATTCCAGCTAATAAGTAGCTAGGCAATATATATTTGTTTTCAGATTCCTCGCCACTCTGTATAGATGGCAGATCGGATAATCGGCTATTAGTGGGTAATAGCGATTATTTCTAACGAAATCCATCGATCCAGCTAGCGGGATATTGATTTTATTTAGATAACGGTTGAAGCATTAATTTTAATAATATTAACGTAACCTTTTCCTGACGCCTATGTTTAAAACGTATATTCGGAACGGGTTACATCCAAACGCTCAATAATTTTATAAGCAGTTTGTGTGTGGGCATTGTTTCAATATATATATATATATATATATATATATATATATATAAGAGAGAGAGAGAGAGAGAGAGAGAGACAGAGACAGAGATATGATGCGATCATTGCGGTAATTTAGTGTTCCAGAGAATAATATAATATAAAAAAGAGGGAGAAAAATGAAAATTTCCAAAAAATGTTAAGATTTATATTCAAAAAGACAGAAAGGCAGCGCCGCGCGCAAACATTTTTTCTAATTAACCGAAGCGCGAAGAAAGTCAAATTTAACATAAACATTCAATAAAGCATAATATTTAGAATTGTTAGAAATGACAATCAGCAAAATCGGCCAAGGGCTTCACAAAATTTTGAAGATAATCGTAATCGTACATTTCAAGTTAAAAAGCGTGAACATGGAGACCATTGTTGTTAGGGTAAAGTTGAGGAAGAATATAGTTCTAATAAATATTACGAAAACGCCTGAAGGGATCGGGCTGGAACTTTATAGAACAACGAGGTGAAATTTATGAACGTTTTCAAGACTAATCACGATTTTGGGAAACATCTAGAAAGCTAATTAAAATTAAATGTAGAAAAGTATAATTAAAATACATATTAAAACAAGATACGCATCGTAATGGTTGTATTTAATGAAATAAGACAATGAAAGGAAAAATAGATAGTGCAGCAATTATCAGAGAAATTATAGACAGTATTAAGAACCGGTGACATGGCCTAAGAACGTTTAAAACCAGAAATTTAAGAAACATTCTGTAATCTTGTTTGTGGTCACGGGCGAGCGATTTTGTTCAAGAAAAATCTATATAGGATAGTGGACAACAATACTCGAGAGACGAGGAAAAAGTGCAGAGTTGTATGGTTGGTGAAGACCCTAGCTCCGTGTTAGCGTAATGTACCATTTTAAAAATTATTGTTCGGAAGTAGACTTTGAAAACATTTTAGATATTTTGATGCGGACAAAAATGTAATAAACAGGTGAATGAATTCGTAAGGAAGGGCGAATAATTTACGGGTAAAAGCGACGCGAACATTAATTTTACGCGGTGGCACTTTTGAACGATGGTCGCGGACATTTTGTCGCAGTGTTTACAACACAAAGTTTAGCGTGTTCCGGGCAGTAAGAGCTAATACGAACAGATTATTTTATTTTGGTTCGCGTAACGAAACAGTCTCTCTTCGCCGCGGGAACTCTAAATGTAGTGAAAACTTTGCGTTTCATCGCAAAACGTTTGGTAGTGGTTTTCTTAACCATGTGAGTTCGTCGAACTGGTGGAAGCTGGGGCGGTACCATTGCCGATATGTGACGACGCGTGATATGGCCGCATGTTGCAGTGTTCATCCGGTATCAGGTAAGTGATTCATGGATATTTTTTTTTATCTGGCAACTTCAAAGGCATCTGTCGAAGACCAAGTCCTGTTAATTTATTATAGAATAAGAGGGTCAACAATCTGAAACGACAGAATGCGCATTCGGTGTGAATGAATGTATTTTCGTATGTAATTTTGTACTATGTAATTTTCAGTGTGAATGGTCATTATTTTTTTTTTGTGTGTTTTAATATTAAGGGCATTGTTTGTTTGCTATGTTTTGTTTTGTGTGCCGTCAGAGGGCACTATCATTGTACATATGTTGGTAATTTTGGGACATCGGAGGAAAAGAAACAGTCCATAAAACTAGCAAATAAATTGAGATGAATGCATTCGGGTTCATCAATAACCATTATAGAACGTATTGTGATTAAGGTAGTTAGATGCTGATCCACGCGCGCGTTGCACGAGTACCACGTTTAGGTCCCTGTACGAGGGCTATCACAAGTTCACGCCCGCATAAATTGTTAGAATTTTGAAAGGTTAGCTAGTAAACGGGCATATTAATGTATAAAATAGAGTAGCTGAGTTTATTATATCGGAGTCCAACGTGGGGCATGAATAAGCGAGATTATTATAATATATTGGAGAGAATGGCGGCAGTAAAAATTCCCAAATCACAAGCAGGCCTTAACACCCTCAGGTACCTCACATTCCGAACTTTCTCTCCTTTATTCAAGAGTTCAGAAGCATTGGTAGTGCTGTAAAGGTTTTACAATTTCTTCAAGCTAATAATTTTTATTTATCTTTTTATGAGGTGATCAAATAGCCATCACCCGTAGAAAACTTCATCAATAGTGTAACATCTATCCTAATATCAACCTGAAGGTAACTGAAATTTTTGTTGCAAAGAAAGATCCTCGTATGCATTTCAACTTGAAGTATCTTGGGTAAGATTTTTTTAATTTAACGCAGCCGTCCCAATCTTGAGTATCATGAAGTGTCACTGGTAGTCGCATTTTTGCGGTTCTGGGAGTATTGGGTTAGCAAGGTTTCAAAAGAAATGTAGAAATCGAAAGATGAAAATATGACAATCTACATTAATCCCATAACATGCTACAGCGCTCTTAAAAGGTGATTGAAGGAAAATTATATTCATGTATCAATTACATTGTATGTTCATCAGACACTAATTTTGAATCAATTTGTTATGAAAACAATAATTTCTGTTCACATGCATAAAATGTATTCTACTCTTCACTGTCTTTTCGCAACATCTGTTATAGTTGGCTTGAAACCTAGGAACACAGAAGCAAAAACAAGATTAATTTAAATAAAAAACAAGTTACATATGAATGACAAATAAAGTAATAAAATATAAAATTACACTTTAGGAATAGAGTTATACCAATTTATACCTTGAAGATGACTTAATTTCGGAGAATTATATGCAAAAAAAATAATTTTCTTGTTAATTCATTTTAAAAAATATGTTGGATGATTGATAGTGGTACAAAAAATTGTAGTACGTTGAATGATAACCGTATCAAAAGTGTGATTACAGAAGATTTCCACAGAAAGAATAATAACATTCCACATATCGTAAAATGAACAAACATTTATTTGTAGACAATATGGTGGAACATGCATTACGAAATATCACGAGAGCTAGAGCTTAGCAACGACCGTGAATAAACAATGTAGTTTTTGTTTTTCTAAATGCATTAAGAGTTGTCTGGATGCCGAAAGTAGAAAATTTGGGATTGGGCGAAGAAGTTTAGACGATCAAAAGGTCAGCTACACCAAAATATAACGAACGTATGGCTGGGTGAGAGAAGGACGGTCAAATGTTATGAAAAAAAGGAAGGTAGTTTAATACGAAGTCTTCGAGGGATGAATCATGCAGAAAGATTTCATTCTGCTCTGAAACGCGCTTCTGAACTGATCGTATGTTCGTGAGAGGGAACGAGTACAATCGAGATAGAATTGGGTTATCAGTGAAATTTTAAGGACAGTGAATGATATTGCAGATATTTTGATGTGGAAGCAATATTGGTGTATAAATTGGAACTTTGTCGGGAGTGGTAATCGAGTTCGGGACTATGTCATAGGACGTAATCGGGACTGATAATTTTGATAGTTTGAGACCAGCTTGGATAGGGCAGAAGAGGATTTCTTGGGACTTTGGACTACGGCAAGCTCGCAAGATATTTCGACTGAGAAGTCTACGAGGGACATCAACGAAGAAAAGATAAGTTAACCGCGGTATAAGGTGTAAATTGAAAGATATCTTGATCAAAGGCCTAAAAATTGTAAATTCTCTAAATTGTTTGTTAGAAAGGCAAAAATAAACTTTGTTGAATTTTGTTCTTTAGAAAAGAAAGTGATCTTTCATTTAGTCAATCCAAACAGAAATGAACTAGGAATAGAATCATTCTATTTCAGATTCCCAGCTGCGCTGTATAGTCAGCGGATCCTATAATCCATTATAAAGGTAATAAGGATTAAAATATATCGTGACCCATTGACCCAGCAAGCCGGACGCTAAGATCTTTGGCAAATATTAATTTGAGAAAATTTTGTAATATATATATATATATATATATATATATATATATATATATTTAAAGTTTTTTTAAAATATTGTCTTTTTTGTGTCCAGTTAACAAAATCACTGCTAAGAATTACTTTAATTACAATTTATAAGCTAATCATTTTGAAAATATAATTTGTAATACGAATAAAAAAGTCTAAAAAACAGATTTGAAAAATTTTGAAAAACAGAAACTCTTTTCATCTTCCCCTCTCAAGAATTGCAGTGCCTCTTGATTATGAGACTTGCATAATGCTGTTACCTCACTCGTTGTCAATAACAGTTGTTTCTACAACCATTAGCTGAGATGATTACAGTTTTTAGTGCTCATTAAATTACGCAATAAAACAACCGAACCATTTCTTCTTTCGAAACAAAAGATTATCATTGTTCTTCGAAAGAAAAGACTAGCAACTTATTCATTAAACTTTGAGTATGCATAGAATTTAATGTACCCTATGATATAAGATAAACGTTATCGAGCTCTGTTCTTTTGCTTTTTTAAAAATTACAAAAATGTGTTTTTTGACTAGTCGCTCACATTCATAATATTTACATCAGCGGCGATTTGTTCACATTATTTCATTTACGAGTACGTATGCTTTCAATGATGTCTTATAAAGTTTCACGGAAATGCAAAACTTTTCTGTTTAAGCGAACTGATGAGTGAAAACTCCGCATTTTCAGATACTCTCAAACGTTATTTTCTCGAAAACGGCTCCAAATTTTTCTTGAAATTTTTCAGTTTTTTAAGCGTGTGCCGGAAAACGGCGTATTTTCGGCAGAAAAACATATGTTGCCTAATCCTTGTAACGAAAACGAATAAACCCTTTCGATATAGTAAATTATTTCCTCTAATGTGTGGTGTAGCCAGAATCCAATTTTGTTGGGCCCTTGATATGGAAAAATCAATTGACGACAAATCATCTGTCTGTCCGTCGAATTCAACACAACCTCCTGAACCGTTCAGCTCATTTTCTCCAAAATTGATATTCTCCGATCAAACGGTATGAACTTGAATTGTTGGAAGTTTCAAATAATATTTTAATTTTTGAGAGTTCTTTATAAAGCCTAAGAACTTTTGTTTTAAAAGTTAAAATCCTAAATTTTTCGAAAATTGGAAAAGTGCAATTTTTTGGGGGGTGTCTTCCTACAACATCGATATTGAATACTATATATTTTTTTCTGGATAAAATCTTTTCATTAACGAAAGATCTTGAAATATGGTCATGTTCAATTTTTCAAAAATGAGTATTTTTCCAGTAATTTTGCGCCAAATGTAAATTTAATTTTTTTCAACAATTTTTGTCAATACTTTTCTTGAAAGTTTGTCATTTGCATCAAAGGACGTTAAAAATACTGTACTAGTCCTATTTTTGGTGAGCCCTATTTTCGAAAATTACAAAAATGAAATAATTCAAAACTACAAAGTTAAAATTGTAATGTTTGCCTTAGACAAAATATGTTCAATCCAACACTTTACAAAAAGTCATGTACAATTTCTTTGAAAAAAACTACTAGATTTCGCAAACCTTTGGCTGTAATTTTTGAAATTTCTAAAAACGTTTTAGCAAAACTAGATCCAATTTGTTTCTTCAGAATTTTTTTTCGCGGAGAGAAGATGGTGTGAATAACGAGTGCCACGGGTCTCATTTTTGTTGAACTCTCTAAATTTTCGAAACTTGGAAATTTAGAAATAACGCGAGAAAATATGTGCTTTAATACCACTTCTCGATGAGTTATGAATCTACAATCCCACACCACACCTCTCCGCGTGTTAATTGTAGTGCTAAACCCTTAAGCTTGAATTATTTACTAAGGGTGGGACCTACTGTTCAAACAGAGCTTCTTAAGATTTTACTTTAAGTTTCAGATGTTCAATATATGCTTTACTGCTGATATTGAGAAAATATATAGAATGGTAAGGATTAATGAACAAGGCACAAAATTTCAAAATCATTTTGAGGAGAGAGGACCTCACAAAACCCATTAAGATGTATATTTGCAAACTTATGGCGTAACCCCCCCCCCCGCGTTCCCAGCGCACGATGTCTAAGTAAGCTAGCTGAAGAAGTTCAGGAAAAAGATTCTGAGCCAATTTAGCATGTTTTTTACTTTGTTTGTCGGTCCGTCTGTCCGTCTGTCCGTCTGTTAGTCTGTCCGTCTGTTAGTCTGTCCGTCTGTGTTGTCTGTCCGTCTGTTTGTCTGTGTCTGTCTGCTTGTCTGTGTCTGTCTGCTTGTCTGTGTCTGTCTGCTTGTCTGTCTGTCTGCTTGTCTGTCTGTCTGCTTGTCTGTCTGTCTGCTTGTGTGTCTGTCTGCTTGTGTGTCTGTCTGCTTGTGTGTCTGTCTGCTTGTCTGTCTGTCTGCTTGTCTGTCTGTCTGATTGTCTGTCTGTCTGATTGTCTGTCTGTCTGTCTGATTGTCTGTCTGTCTGCTTGTCTGTCTGTCTGCTTGTCTGTCTGTCTGCTTGTCTGTCTGTCTGCTTGTCTGTCTGTCTGCTTGTCTGTCTGTCTGTCTGTCTGCTTGTCTGTCTGTCTGCTTGTCTGTCTGTCTGCTTGTCTGTCTGTCTGCTTGTCTGTCTGTCTGTCTGCTTGTCTGTCTGTCTGCTTGTCTGTCTGTCTGTCTGCTTATCTGTCTGTCTGTCTGCTTGTCTGTCTGTCTGTCTGCTTATCTGTCTGTCTGTCTGTCTGTCAGTCTGTCTATCAATCTGTCTGTCAGTCTGTCTTTCTGTCTCTTGGCTGTCTGTTCGTCTATGATCACTACTGGCGCCAAAATAATGCGTAGGATTTTTTCAAAAATGAAGAAGCACCTGTCAATTTTGCTCTTGTTGAAGTTTTGAAAATTTGAGTAACATTCTTTAAAACTTGGGGGTACTTTACATCAAGCCTCCAAGACATTTTCAAAATTTTCTCAAAAATGGCTTTAATTTTTTTTCATTAAATTTCTTGTGAGAATAATGTACAATACACTTGTAATGGTGGAATACGTTCCAATTTCGCGGTCAATTCTGAATTTGCGAAAATTGCAAAATTACAACTATTAAAATGACAACAGAGATTTTTCCTTGAAATGAAATTTGTTGTCATATATAGATCTTTCATAAGATCATGTAGATTTTTTGAAATCGCTAGGTTTCCTGAAATAGTGTTTGAAATTATTTCAATATTAAAATATAATAAAATTTTCTCTTTCAATTTTTGGTAGGGTTTGTACCAAAAAATCCTATATGATGTCAAAAACGCCATTTTGCTTTTTCTCTTTTTCAAAAATTAGAAATATATATAAATTTTGGGACTTGTCTCCCTCGGTATTTTCAGCCATTTGAAAACACTATTGCTTTTGAGAGTTGATGTACCTTCCGTAGAAAGCACTTTAAATGAAGTTTTCTGTGAATGAGATCTTCAAATTTCGATTATTCAGGAATTTGCGCCATTTTGTTAAAAGCTTCAAAGCTTTCAATACAAGTTTGTAATTAGAAAGTGGTTTTACTCTTCTTTAGTATTCTTAAAGTAATATCTATTATAAAGAAACGGGAAAGTTCTACTATAAGTTAACCTAAAAGTTGACAAAGTATCAAAAAATGTATTTTAGGTGACGATAGATGGCTTCTGGCAAGAGGATGGGGCTAGACAGTAAATCCAATTTACACCAAGGAAATTAGAAAACGTTTCTACGAGAAAGTCTGTGCCATTCAGTTGCACCACAAGTTTCTGCCAAAAATCGGACGTTCTTTTCGCGCAGCATTACATAACATTCTCTATAGGTACTACGTATAACTCTGTGTATACGTACGTATATGAGAAAGTAAAAATACGAATACTAAAGCGTAATTCATATTTTTTTAAATATGTATTTCATTCCTGTGCTTCGTTTGACGAGTTTTCAGTTTGAAATTCTATTGAATTCTTCTCTTTGTTGGACGCAAATGAAACCACTACGAGGCTTTATGTTTTATTTATTTAATGTCAAAAACAGGTGAAAGAAATGTGCTTCGTACTGTAGGGAACGGCGTTTGTTCTTTGAGTAGCACTGAGTTAATTGAAATTACCCTAGTTACGATTTTTCTCTTAAAAACAATATTAAATGTAATATGTAAGAAAATTTGAGTACCACAATTTTGTCCAAATTTTTATTACCATAATTTGAGATATCTTCTTACGCGTTGCTGTACCATACGCCGATGTGTATATGAGAAGTTATTTCCTGAAGATCATTGTTGCCAACATGGATGGGAGAAAGATAACATAAGGTTTTAAGACAATAATAACGCTAATGTTACAATGTCTCTGCGTTCAATAAAATGGTGTATTCCAATTTAATAAAATCAGGAATTTATTGTGACGTATCAAAAATGAAGTATGTGACGTATCAACATTTAGGAAAATAAAGGTCAAAATGTTGTAGATATTGCAAAAGACGCGGTTTTCTATGGTGCAGATATGCAGATAACCCCGTAGCAACGCGAAAAAAAACAAAGAGAGAAGAAAAACACAGCGAGCTTTGAAGGGTGGACTGATTGATTGATTTTTTCGTGTTTCCGGGCGCGTCAATGGCTGTGGTCATTAGTCCCGTTAGTGTAGTGCATGATTTTCCTTGTGAGATGGCGGTGATCTTCCCGCGCTGGATGGCGAGATCCGGCGCCGACCTACCGTCCGCTAGTGGGGTTTCTCCCTAACCAGGACTCTCCCACCTGCGAGCACCGCCCCAGCCGGGACAAGCTCTAAGCTCCCGACCGGTCTCCCGGAATATGTGGTAGTGTAGTGCATGTTAGTGTAATCGTGTGTGTGTGTAAGGGAGAGAGGATAGGACAAGGAAGAGGAAGGACATCGCGCGCGGTCCGTGGCCCGTTTGTTAGGGTACTGCTCCGGCATTCGCCCGGTATTGATCGGAGAAACCACGGAAAACTACTGATCAGAGCAGACGGCCGCTAGAATTCTCCTCCAGACAGTGACTGAATTCGACGTAGCTGAAAAGCTAATGTCGAAAATCCTGCCGCCGTCTGGACTCGAACCGAGGACCTACCGGTCAGAGGCGCTGCAGTGACATCAGTTAATGCACTGAGCTACCGCTCCCGGTTTGAAGGGTGGACCAGATTGGGAATTAGGGCTTTCCGACTCGTGTCGTGGTGGTGAGCGGATCGCTTGCGCGGTCTTTCTTGAGGTTAATTATCAAATCGGAACTTGTGATATTTCAGAGAGTTGAACATTGAACTTAAACTTGGAATATTCCCGCATTAGGTGTGCAACGGGAACTTGTACAATTTTCGTGCTGTACCATTGCAAACTCGGACTTATATTTTCATGCGTGAACTGGAAAGTGAACTTAGAATATTTTCGCGGTGGAGTTACAAGATTTGACTTAGGAATTGTACCAGTGAATTGTTATTCCATGTTATTCCGACCTGGGAAAGTTTGTTAGGCGCTCACCTGAGGCGCAAGACGAAGAGAAGCAGTGTTTGGGAAGTGGTGGAGGAAGTTCTGACTTGGTCGTCGTGGACTTCGATAAGAAGGAAGATATGATTATTCTACGCGGCGACATCGAGCGACGTGCGTGCGAAGAGGCAAGAAAGGATAAAAGGTTTTATAACGCTGTAATAACGAGAAAAATGGTCGTGACCTAACAATAATTTGTAATAATCAAAGATAGTCTGATACCTTTTGCCATTCATAATAAATTATAATTCATAGTTTGAAGGAAAGCTGATACTCATTTGCAATTACGTGCAATTTGAGTAGACACTTTAGGATTATTTTCAGATTCCTCGGCACTCCGTATGGATGGCAGATTGAGTAATTGGTTGCGGAGTAGCAACAATTATTTCATAAGAACCCGTCGACCGAGGTAGCGGGATTTACATTTATATATATATATTATATATATATATATATATATATATATATATATATATATATAAATGCGAGAAAAAATGTTCTTTTGTAGCACAAGTAGTTACTTTTTTTTTATATCCGTATATACGGAGTAATATAGGTAGTTTAGACAAAGTTACGTAATCGTTGGCGAAAAAACGACGACTTATGGGCAGAAAAACTCGATAACGAAAAAGTGAACAAATCCAGCTGAATAGTTTAGAAAAAATTCCTCCACTACATGGTGCAGCCAGAATCCCTGTTTTCTGGGTCCTTGATACCCAAAAATTGACGACAAACAGTCCGTCCATCTCTCTGTCCGTCTGTCCGTGAACATCACTGGTGCCTAAACCATAAGAAGAAATATTTCTAAATTGAAGAAACCATTGCCGGTTTGGCTCGAGTCGAAGATTTGAGATTTTGAAAAACATTCTTTAAAATTTAAGTTTCATTACACAAAGCCAGAGGAACATTTTAAAAAATTTTCTCAAAAACTGCACCAATTTTTTTCTTTCAATTTCTTCCAAAAATAGTGTAAAATACACATATAAAGGTGGAGTATGTCTGAGTTTCACGGGTAACTGAGAATTTTTGAAAATTGCAAAATTTTTACTTTTTCCGGCTTCTCCGTACGACTCCTAATTAAAGATAGAGGTTTTTTTTTGAATTTCAATTTGTTGCTGATAATTAGTTCTGTCGTGAAGGTCATATACATTTTTTGAAACTTTTAGTAGTTTTCGCCCAATTTTGCTTGAAATATTTGCAATTTTAAGAAATAACAAAAACAAGATTAACTAAAAAACAGCTCAAATTTTTTTCTTTAAACATTTGGTAGGGATAGTGCTAAATGTATTCTCTTAGAGGATGTAAACGCCATTTTGCACTATTCATTTGATTTTTCAAAAATTACAAAAAAATGTTTTTACTACACTCCATGTCGATAACAAGGAACGCTCTCCATGTCATTACCGGAAATTTGTTCACATTATTTCATTTATGTGTACATGCGCCTTAAATAATGCCATATAAAATGTTTCGAAAACTATCAAGTTTTTTGTGAAAACGAGCTCAAAATTCTACATTTTCAGAAGCGTCTAACACTAAAAAACGGATCCAATTTTTTTCAAACGTTTGGTATGGATAGTGCTAATTGCACTGTTTATGATGATCTAAAATTATTTTGTTGTATTTTTTTGGTTTTTCAATAATTACACAAATGTTTTTTTAATATCTCTCATACCTTTAATAGGCATATTTCCATCAATTTGTATATATTGCGGCATTTATAAGTAGACGTGTTTGAACTTACAATAATTTTTTTCGAAAACTCAGTAGTTTTTTGTGAAAAGCTTAAAATTTAGTAAAACAGAATAAAATACAATGATAAAGGTGGCATATGTCCGATTATCAGGGTTAACACTGAATTTTCGAAAATATGAAGAGTTCAAATATTTTTCGTCGTCTTCCTATTACAACAAAATTGAAATGTTTTTCCTTTAAGGAAATATTTTTCTTTCATTAAGATCATGTACGTTTCTGAAAATGTTAGTAGTTTTCACTCAATATTGCGTGCAATATGTGCAATATTAAAAAATAACAAAAACATTTTCTGAAAAACGGCTCAAAATTGTTTCTGGAAAGTTTGGGTAGGGTTAGTGCTAAATGCCCTCTATATTACATAAATATCAACTTACTCTATTTCTTTCTTGTTTTTTTAATTACAAAATTGTAAATTTTTCTTGTTTCTTCCATAGGTAATATTTACATTTGCGGAAATTTGTTTACATTATTATATTTATGAAAACATGTGATTGAAGTAATATACAGTTTCTGGAAAAATTTCAGTTTTCTTTAAAAATTTGCTGAAAACCTCGCAATTCTGAAACGCTCAAACGCTATTTTCTCAAGAACGGCTCCAAACTTTTTCTTCAAACTTTTCGAATGGATAGTGATAATTCCACTTTTTAAGATGACATAAAATTAATTTTGCTTCATTTGTTTTTTACCAAATTATTCAAACGCAATTTTTTTAACCCTTAAGTGGGTGCGCGGCGTACTGAATACACTACGCTACATTTCTGTTTCCTGGAATAATGATAAGCCCGAAATACCGATACCTAATACCCTACCGCCAGTCCTTTCTCTGCCGCCTGTGAGTCAGTACGCATCTTTCTTTCTGTCTGGTAAGCTGTGAGCTACGTCTTCTCTTCTTCGTGTGCATCTTGGCGTACTCAGTACGCCGCGCGCGCAGTTATGTAAGTATGTTTATAATTTTCATTTTTTTATTACAATGCTCGCGGAGATACAGTGACGTATTTCTAGATTCAAAACTTGCTTTAGGAGGAAAATTGAATTTGGACCAAACATCATGTAACTTTTTGTAATTTCACCTAGGTCTCGTGGAAAACTGAATGAAGCGGAATATTTCGTGTTCTTCAAGATCTTTCTGATGAACAGATCGACGATGACTCATCTGATAGTGAATCGGAAAATATTAAAATATCTGATCACGACAGTGAATCTGAAGAAGACATACGCACATTACGATACACTAGTGATAGCAGTAGCGATAGTGATGAATTATCAGGAAATAATGAATATTTTTCTAAAGTAATTTTCAAAAACATTAAATCGTCCGGCAAGGAAAAAATTCAAGAAATTTAAAAGGAAAAAGACGCCCTTGAAAAGTAAATTTTCTAGAACACGGAAAAAAATATTTTGAAGAAAATTCTTCCCGCCGTAAAAACAAAAATTGCTAAAAACGTGAAAGATGAACTCTCTGCATTTATCTCTTTCATCGATATAGACATTTTGGATGAAATAGTTTTATTCACAAATAAGCACATCACGCAAAAGAGACTCTCTGGCATTTATTCCAGAGAAAGAGACGCTAAAGATACATATCGATGTGAATTAATGACTTTATTGGAATCCTCTTCTTATTAGGATTCACAAAAATGAACAGAACAAATCTTTCAGAAGTTTGGGCAAATGACGGGACTGGAATAGAAATTTGCCGTGCCGTTATGAGCCAGAAGAGATTTCTATTTATATTGTTAGCTGTGAGGTTTGGGGACAAAAGTACCAGATCAATTCGCAGAAAAACAGATAAACTAGCCCCAATTAGATCTGTTTTAGAGAAGTTTGTAGAAAACTGTAAAAGTTCCTATTCCCCTGGTAAGTTTCTCACAATAGACGAGAAACTTGAACCTTTTAGGGGGCGATGTTCATTTATTCAGTTCATGCCACAAAAACCTGCAAAATATGGGCTGAGAGTATATGCTTTAATGGATTCTAGAACATTTTATAGAGTGAATTTAGAGTTCTATTGTGGTAAGCAACCGGAGGAGCCATATTATACTGAGAATACACCAATTCACAGACTACTGCATCACCTGAAGGGATCTTGTAGGAACGTAACATGCGACAATTGGTATACAAGTTATCCACTTGCAAAGTCGCTTTTAAGGACAATATTACTTTGCTCGGAACAATGAAAGACAATAAGAAGGAAATACCAAAAGAATTCCTCCCTTCCAAAGGTAGAACTGTTGGTACCAGTGTTTTTGGTTATCAGAATGATGTGAGTATTGTTTCTTACGTTCCAAAGCGTAATAAAAGTGTGATTGTTCTTTCAACCATGCACGATCAAGGAGCAGTTGATCCAGAAACTTCCAAACCGGAAATTATTCTGGACTATAATTCTACGAAAGGAGGAGTTGATACAGTTGATCAAATGTGTGCTGCCTATTCTGTTAGTCGAAGGACAAGAAGATGGCTTCTGGCTGTGTTTTTTTTTTCATTCTAAATGTAGCTGGAATAAACACATTCTTTGCCGTGCTGTCCTCAATTCGGAGTGTAGTCGAAGAATATTTTTGAAAAACTTATCACTTAGCCTCTGCAAACCACTTTTGCACGAAAGAACATTAATCAAGTCACTTCCAGTTAACTTGAAATACATCATAAGAAAACATATCAGCCCTGATACTGAGTCTTCTAATAGAAACATTCTAAATAAGCAAAAGAAAGGTCGTTGCACTAAGTAAATGTACCAATGGTGGACACATTAAGGATTTTTTTTCGTTGTTTCTCAAATCAAGAGTTTCTACTTCATTCCTTATTACTGATGCATATATTTCTTTCTACACCAACCCTTCCTTTTCTAATTTTTTACTGCTTGCAGATGACACGAACATTTTTAGTATTATTTTTTGTTACTCCTGTAAGTACCAAAATGCTTGTATAGTGGACACCTAAGAGAATGGATGGAACGAATGGTGGACAGTGCTTGACCCAATAGTGCACACGGCATAAAATCTACTAAAATTACTGGAAATGAATGCTAAGTGGTTGGTTGTGATGCATATAATAGCATTAAAAAAATATAACTTATTATATAATTACTTTGTTTTGTTTTTTTTTTTTTCAGAAAATACTGATGAGTTTGTTCACTGGGTTCTGTACGATTTTAAGTTCCCATCATGTTTTGTAATCTAACTGGTGGCGGGCTCTTCAGAAAGATCATCATACCCTTCTCCAGTGCCAATACTAATGTCATCGGAACTATTTCCGGATGGATTCCAAGATTCATCTTCCGACGAAACAATCACTACCTTCTCTCTCGACTTCTTCGTAGTCCTTTTTTTGGGAGCAGACGTTTTGAGTTTTCTTTCTTCAGCCTTCTGTTTCATCATTGCCTCTTTTTCTTCTTTCTTCCTTTGTCTCTCCAATTTTCGCTCTTCTTTCTGTTTTTGCAATTCCACTTTCTTCTTTTCTTTTTTTCATTGTGCCATTTTTCAGATGTTACAACTGACGGTACAAATTCCCTTCTCTTTCGTTTTGAATTGACATTTGGATGTTGCACGGGCCAGTACAGAGTTCTCTTGAAAGGACTTGGTATTTTAGATTTATCCACACCAGGCTGAATATCTATGTCATAACTGTTGTTGTGATTATCTGTTTCCTCTGAAGGAGCAGCTCCCTGTAAATTATTACTTGTATTGAAACTGCTTGTCTGATGAATTACATGGGTTTGCTTCAGCATCAGTCACGGAGAAAGTATACTGGTCCTCAATTTCTCCAGTCGATATTATCTCTCCGGACAGTGGGGGTACTTCATTTTTTAAGACATACACTTCATCGTATGCCACACTTGAAACAAACTTCTGTCTTCTTCACAACCAGTCCAATTTGAATGAGACTGTTGGAATAAACCTATTTTTTCACTCCCAATATAGTTCTCCAAAGTTGCGAATGCTGCTTTGAGCTCTTTTTCCTTATGTTGATACGGTGGATGCGACAGAGGCACACATGATGTTGATGGTTTACTTATGTTTGCAATTGGAGCTGAAGGGTCCCAAGGAACTAATCCACACTTTCTGAACCCGTTTTGGATTATTAATGGTGATACCTCATCCAAAATGTCTTTTAAGAGAGGGCAAAAATCCTTTTTCTTCATTGTAGAATTCCCTTCATTTTTAAGGCGCCAATTGTGAACTTTATGTTTGTAATTTTCTTTCAGAGATCGGAAAACAGCTACATCCATAGGCTGTATAATATGTGTCGCATTTGCATATAAAGCAATGAGAATTATTCCTTTGTCATTACAAAATCGGCTAGTGTGGAGAGTCAAATGTGAGCTGTGCCCATCTACAAAAAGTATTACAGGCCTCCAAATTTCATTTTTTATCAACCAAGGATGAAAAACATTAGCTAAATATTCATAAAATAACATGCCATTCTCCGGCCAAACATCCGGTTTCAGATTTTCCCAGCCCCCAGTCATGAGGAACGCTGTTCACTAACTCTTGGGGGATTCTCTCGTATTTGAACAAAACTAGAGGTGGCCCCAACTGTCCATCAGCATTGGCACATATAAGAACTGTTATGCATTCCTTTTCATTAGCACTCACTTGTTGATGGATATTCTTACTCCCTTTCAGTGCAAGAACTTTATTACCCTTGGGGTTAAAAAAATGCAGTCTCGTCAGCATTAAATACTATTCTTGGTTCTTCTAGTATTCTCTCCAAATTGTTTTCTTTCAGTTAATCATTTACCCCTGAAAACCAATTTCGGAGACTCTGTGCAGTAACTGATGCTCTAGTGACTGTTAAATTTTGCGCAACTCTTGTCGCAATATTAGGATTTCTCTTCAAGAAACTTTCGAACCACGAACGTCCTGGTCTAGAGTCCGAAAAATTATTTTCCCTCCCCATGTCTTTTAATAGTTTTTGAACGCTGTCCAAAAGGTTTTCCTTACTCACAGGAAAGCCAGCTTGAGCTACAGAAACTATCCACAATACCAATGTTTCCTCTTCCTCTTTTGTTAAGACTGGTGAACGTCCCATTTTCTTGAATTTCTCACCACCTCCCTTAATATACCTTCGCAGGCTTGATCGCGGGACTCGATTATTTTTCTTGCTGCAGTCAACAGAGGGACACCACGCGAAACCTCTTCTGCTGCTCTATCCATATTCTCCTTTCCATACTTCCACCACTTGGCTTTCTGATTCTTTTCCATTTACTAATTGAAATCAAAACTTAACATCAATTAAAACTAAAAAAATTAAGATCTTGTTAACTGATACAGTTTGTTTCAATTGTGGACAGACTGTGCCCAGTTAATGGACACCCGGTGTCCACCATTGGTTCTAGTGATCAAAACGTTACGAACGTTAAACAGGATGCATAACGAAAGAAGGGAAATTAATTTGTAAAGAAGCATTTCAAAATTAGAAATTAACACCGAGTGCTAGTAGTGGACACTTGGTGTCCACTTTTTAACAATTACTGAATTTGTGTTTATATAGTGGACACCTGCTCTAACCAACCACGTGCGTTCTATTATCACGAAACTCCTGTATTGCCCCTACTTTTCTTATTTTCAACATTTTATCTCTCAAGTGGCCACTATTGGTACATTTACGTGTGGGCGCGCCAAAAATAATTACACAACAATACAGTGCTCAACCTGCAGAAATCACATTGTAAACATTACATATTGTTGTGCATCATGTGAACAACATAATGAGGAAATTGATTAATGAAGGAATATATCAGCAATAATTTTGTTTAAATTGTTAAAAGTTTTGTGTAGACGTGAAAATGTTAAATAAAATTTTTTGTGCAATAAATACGTTATTTTAAATTATTTAGTAACATTTTAGTTGATCTATATCAAGCAAATGAAAAGGCGTTCTCAGTGCGCCGCGCGCCCATTTACGTGCGCCTACTTAAGGGTTAAATGATGTCACTCAAATGCATATTTCCAGAAATTTGTAAACATTTTTAGCCAGCGTTTGGGGATGGATGTGCTTTAAGTGAATTCAAATGAACTATTTCGAAAACTTAAAAATTGTCTGTGAAAAAGAGCTTAAAATTACGCATTTACACCAACGCTTAAACGCCATTTTGTTTAAACGGCTCAAAATTTTGCGCAAATGTGATATGTTCTATTCTTCTTCTAGGGAACCAAAAAATTGAGAAAAGGCGCAAAAATGTTTTTACGCGGATATGTAGCAGCAGGGAAGAGGGCGACCGCAAAACCTAGACGAAACAGATTAGGAAACTTACTAATACGAGAAAGTTGGTGCCTTTCAGTATCAATACTACATTGGAAATGATTCAAAAGTTCCTAGCATCCGTATCCGTGTATTCGAACCAGGCTGGCTTTGAAGCCTCGCGCTTTGGCGCGAGTGTAGGGTACCTTCTTTTTGCTGACGCGCTCCATAACCTCTACCCTGGAGCACCTCTGTTTTGTCCGTCTCTGACTTTCTCCGTCAGATGTCGTTTTCTTTTAACTATATTCGAGTAACTGATTGGGATATCTCGAGGGATTTAATTTTGGTGGGCACCTGTCAGGGTTCTTGCACATGACACTGCCACTGCCACTGCCACTGTGGGATTTTCCTCCAAGCGAAAAACCATGCCCGTTAGACGGGATGGAACCCCCACTCTGGAAGTAAACGGAATGTTGACACACACCCGCCCTACTAGCATAATATATATAAACAGACCATAATATAAATATAATTTACTCTTTTTTATAGTAAATACATATTTATTGGTAATTTACATTTATCCCTTCGTATGAATTAATATGCATGAACTTGAACGAGTACACATGGACTAGACGTTTGGCTGTCAATTGATTTTCTAGAATGAAGGATTCACACAACGGATTCTGACTACAGAGTGTGTTAGAGGAAGTAATTTACTGCATATAGGGACAAGATTTTCCAGTCTTGCATTACCAGGGTTCAGCAATAAGAGTTTTTATGTTGAAAGTACGCCGTTTTCCCCCGCAGCAGTAAATAGTTCTGTATATTTTCTTGCTACTGCGAGAAAGTTGAAAGAACTTTTCCTCAAAACTGGTCTTTTAATTGAAATCTTTCCATGTTTTAAACACGAGACGTTTAAAAGAATTTTGCTGGTCTCATTTTTGTTGTGGGAATTCTGATGCGTTGTTGACGATATTACGAGAAGTGGATGTGATTACATGAAATGTTATAACATGAAGTTAACGGAATGACTTCCTTATTTCCTCATTTTTGCTGCTGTCCCGAGTTTGAAATTCACAGCGTTTCCATAGCATAGAGGTAAGGCTCGCAGCAAGTTAACTGGGAGGATCTGTGTTCGAGTTTGTCAAGTAAAAGTCCTTGCTGGTTGAAAACACTTTTGCAGATTTGTGTAGTAGTATAATATAGCGGAGCAGTTAGAAATAATGCGAGAAAATATGTAATGTAGCACCAATAGTTAATATTCGTAGAACATTTCTGATTTATCCTCTAGTTCAGCAATAACAGAACATTACACATACTTGGTAAATAAGAACATAAAAGATGTGATACTTACATTGTCTCGACTCGACCGGGATTTATAGTATTCTTCGGGAAAAAGTATTTTTTCAATTCTCTTTGAGGGCAAAGGATAAAAGGTTCCCATAATATATGTTCAATATTTAGTTCGAAACGCTGTTTTTCTTTAGGACTTAATAAATTATTTAGAGATGAAAAATTGAAATGATGGAACTTAAATGAGTGATGCGAGAAATAATAATTTTTTAATTGAGCAACAATACTTCGACGTTGAACTTTAATCATTCTGAAAATTAAAGTGGAAAAACGACATTATTATTCTACATTTCAAAATACATGCATACCTTACCTTACATCCGCTTACCTTGTAGGTTGGTTTATCCACCATGCAATACAATCGAATGTTACGGCGATTGGAATATCAATCAAAATAAAAATCAATCTAAAAAAGAATAAAGTTGGTGCAATGATAGAAAACAACTTGTAAATACGTGAAATTCTATTTTCTGCTGAAATAGTATACGTGATGTCTCTCAGTTTTGCTAATGGAAGCAAATTTCTATTGGGGCCTGTCGCATTATAAATTGGAAGAGTATCTGAACTTCTGAAATCAAGAAACAAAAAACATTTTTAGTTGTAATTCATATTATTTTAGTACCGTGTAAATTTAAGACGACATATTATTCTGCGTCGTATATCAAGAATCTGAAAATGTCTCACTGTAACATAAATATAAGAAAATATTTTCAGGACATCATAATCTATATTACTATTTTCAAATGCGCGCAGAAATTGAAAGAAAACAATGAAACCACCAGCCACTTCAGTGTCAAAAACATCTGCATTACTAATTTCCAAAAACGGCCAGAAATTGAAAGGAAACTCTGCAGCCTCCGGCTATGCGAGTGATGTCTGTGATTTTTGTTAGCTAGCCGTATTTATTTGACAAAAAAAATCGACTTATTAATTTCCCAGGCGCGCATAAATTTGAAAGAAAAGTATCCAGGTTCTAGCGAATTGATTAGGACACGTGTCTGCTAATCTGAGGAACCGACGTTCAAACAGCACAGCCGCGAATATTTATCCGGCTCTTTCCTATTCACGTCACGTTGAGGTCTAATCAACCTCCTTCCTATAAGAGTGCGCGTATTGACTGGTTTTATTAACAGTTAATAAATATTGGCCAAACATGCACGTGGAGCATGGCGCTGGCCACGCCATCCTCTCCCCACTTTCTAAAACTTTGGAAAATATCGATTATGTCCCGTTACTTAATACTGAGGCCCCTGGAAGTGGGGAAAATGTGATAAAATATCAATAAAAACGTCCGTTTAAGTTACTCTACACATGAATACGTAATTTCTAGGATATACTCATACAGTGACAGACAAAAAATACACGGGAAGAAACATCTACGTTAACATGACAAAACTGAATTCACAGAAAAAAGATTAACAATAATATATTTACACTGTGAAAGGTACAAGAGTTACAATATACTCACCATCGGTGAACAACAGATGCTCAAAATGTCCATCATCGCAGTCGATACACTTATGATTACTTTGAGCAACGTTTGTGACAGTGTCCTCAGCGATTGTAAAACAAGCCATTTCAATTTGTTTATGAAATGCTGCGAGTAAACCTCGTTTTCCTACTCTATGAGAAACATCCTTAAGAACTCTTAAGGATGTTTCATAGTGTAGAATACCCCATAAGTAGAAGTCCCACAGAGTTAGATGAAGAGTACATAATATATACACAATAGAGTACACTCAGTAGGTCCGAGAAGATTGTCATCAAGGTACCCACGTATATTGTTGGCACATAGGTGGCTAAATTAATTCAAATTTGGCTCCATATTTGGAATTCAGTTATTTATAGCAGTTTTTTGACGTTAATTAACAGCAAAGGGTACACATTTCACACACCTCGCCTTTGACTTAGTTAATGTTTCCTAAAAACCACGGGCTGACTTCCAAGGGAATTCATTTTTCATATGAAACTCTTTGGAGGGACTGAACTGCTTTGAAACTTTGACCTGCTTTCCAAGAAGACAGTGAGAGCGCACCACAGACCAGACACAAAGAACGACCACAACATCCATTGTACGTTGTCGTAATTTCCCGGAATCCTGCCTCTTTCTACATAAGATGCAAAGGGATCGCATTGTTTGAAGATCAGGATGACGAGCGTGGCGACTCGCCTCGCTCGCTAAGTAATACGCATCTTGGCTGCATTGAAACATAGATTTTTACGCTGGTAGTGTGTCTAGTTCACAGTATTCGTGAAACAACACGTTTGTGCGCGATCTCAGCGTAAAAAATATAAACACTGGCAATAAAAAACAGGAGTTAACGCTTTCCGTATTGCTCAGACAGGTAAGACTGACAATTTCTTCAGTACTCAATAATTGTTACACTGAGGTATACAAATAGTTCTTAAATACTTAGTTTTCAGAACTTTCCCTTGTGTTAAAGCATTAAAAGACAACAGTTCTTGTTTCGATAAGGAAATCTGCCGAAGCTCTCTCAAAATACTCGAGCTATATTCGCAGCCTGTACACATCTTGGAGGAAATGTGCGATGCGTCGTCCTGTTGGAAGTAAAATTCCTCATTTCCATTGAGTATACGAATGTCAGAGTACGAGTTTAAAAAGGATGTAGTATCATGTTCAGGTACACATCACCAGTTCCTGTTCTTACAGAAATTGATGGTGCAATGAGGCCCCTAGATGATTCCGTTTTGTTTATTTATTTATTTATTTTACATCAAAAAAAGTTAAAAACTGGTTATGACGTGCTATGGGGAAAAGTGAATTGTGGGCACATTTTCAAAATTCTGTGATCCCTACACTAAGTCATATACTACTTAAATTTTTAATTTTGAAAGGGAGAAAAAAAACTCCCATGTAGTAAAATCTATTTTCAAAAATAAATAAGCAATAAATTTTAAATTTTGAAAGGAAGAAAAAAACAATAAAAAAACTCTCATGTAAGAAACTCTATTTTCAAGGATAAATAAGCAATAAATTTTGGCTCTTATTACTTCCTGCCGCGACAACATGGAAACGATAATTTGAATAATTGTATTTCCCACTGAATTCTAGAAGACGTGCACAGAAAATGAAGTTACATTTATGTCCAGAAGCAAAACAAGGGGCCATCTCAGCATTTGCTCAATGGATCAGGGAAACTGGACGAAAAACTGATCGAGATGGGGGTCATTGACCCGGAAGCAGTAGTACAATAGTTGTTACAGGTTGTTTATACTCATTTATACAGTCAAATGGTAAATAATGCATTATGTATCATTTTTAGAATTAATGTTACTTTTCTTGTGATGCTCAGTATAGTCTCTAATTGTATAGAAACAGTTATGCAGCAGAAACGATTTCACTTGGGATTTAAACTTTTTTATTGAATTTAATCGTTTAATGTCATCTGGCAAAGTGTGGTAAAATAATGTGCATGTATTGTATGTGAATTTTTTGTAATGAGCTGTTGATACTGTCACCTGATGAATATGATTTCTACGTCGAGTGTTATAGTAATAGACTTCGGCATTTTCTGAAAATATATTCCCTCCCATATTGTTCATTGTCGATTAGCCTATCACTTAGCAAAGGTATCATAACATTAATGAGTCACATCTGTTTACAGAACATATTTCTTTACATTACTGTTGATTTTCGGTAAAAGTTTGAAATATTTTAATTAAATATATCTTAAAGTTAATTTTTTGGTACCCTCTGTATCTTCGGTTAAATTATGATCTTTATTTTATATTTTTTTACGTGGTATGTGAAACAAAATAAAAAAATTATTAATGAAAAAATGACTAGTGATTATGTGCAATGAGTCTCGCTAAGGCTCGCTCATTGCGAGTGCCCGCCCGTACATCCCTACCTACTAATCTCCTTTTGTCACGCGTAGCTGGCCCCTTCGCCGCCAAATACTTGTCTGTTAAGTGTGGGGGTCGTAAATGTCGGCCGCGCTCCTAATAATTGATTGATTGTAGTTCCGGGCGTGTCAACTACGGAGGTCATTAGTCCCGTTACTGTAGTGAATGTTTTTCATCGGGAGGTGGCGGTGATCCGGGAGATGGCGAGATTCAGTGCCGACCTACCGTCAACTAGCGGGATATTCCCAACCAGGTATCTCCCACCAGCGAGGCACTGCCCAAACCGGCACAAGTTCTCTCTACCGGCATGTGTGGTAGGGTAGTGCATGTTAGTGTGTGTAAGGGGTAAAGATATGACAAGGAAGAGGAAGGAAAGATTGCGCGCGGTCCGTGGCTCGTTTGTTAGGGTACTGCCCCGGCATTCGCCTGATATTGATCGGACAAACCGATATAAACCAAATTTAACAAATTTCAAATAATTCAAAATAAATTCAAAAAGTTTACATGCTCCCTAGTTTATATCAAATAAACCAATTTACAGAGAATTTAAAATTGATTCTTTCAAATCGTTTATACTTAACTTCACAAAAAGATTCTATAACAAATTATCAACGTAACCAATTTTCAAAACTTTACATTAGGGCAAAACTATTTTATCGATCACGTTTTTAGTCCTCCGTTAATTAAAACCTTTTATTCTATTAATTCCGAACAATTGCAATGCAATTGAACAGGTAGCAAATAAATATTGTTTTCATAATTCTCTTCCTGCAATTCCTCCATCAAAGTTTTATAAATACTCAGCTCCTCTGTAAAAATTATCACCCACACTTATCTCCTTTTCCTCCGCTTCTTCAAAATTATTAAAGCGGCACAGGCATCTGCAAAAGTTGTCAATTCTAACCTCAAACTGCTCGCCGCTGCTTATCGGCTGTTTATTCAACATGGCGGCGCCAAAGATCATTTGAGGTTTTTTTTATCAAGTGTAAACAGCAAGGAGATATTTTTCCGGAGAGATCTCAGGAAACTACTCTCCCGTGAGTTATGAGACTCGCGTTTCGGGAGGTATTTCCATTCATGAAAAACCATCTAAGAGAATTCATCTCCCAATTTCAGGAAAGTTAGGAGACTTTGTGTAACGTGTAAACGCCCCTTATATTTAAGGGGCGTAGAATTTGAATACCAGAATTTTGAATACCAGGACGTTGAATACCAGATTTTGATCCAGCAGGAAGTGGCGCGTTATTACGCGCCACTTCCTGCTGGATCAAAATCTGGTATTCAACGCGACGGGGTCAGATATTCGCGGACGATTTTGCATATTTGCAAATCGGCGAACAGAAGGCAGTCAGTTAAATACCTAAGCGATTGCCGGGCCACTTTTCCGGAATGGCTAAGTCGGAAACGACTCGCTCTCAACCTCGAGAAATCTGTCGCCGTCAACTTCACTTGTAAGAGGGCAAACCCCAATGAAACGGTGGGCTTGGCGGGCGCGAATCTATCTTGGCAGAGCGAAGCGAGATATCTTGGCAGAGCGAAGCGAGATATCTGGGCGTGTTGCTTGACAGCGGTCTTCGCTGGCATGCGCACGCTCGTTACCTGGCGGCCCTAAGCCCAAACCGCACTCTCCTTCTGAAACCTCTTCTCCGTTCTCCCGATCTTTCTATTTCTTTAAAGCGGCGCTCTTTTACCGCGAGCGTGCGCCCCTTGTGGGCGAATGCATGGGAGGTATTCCTTGCCCTCTTGCAATCTGGGTGGCAGAGAACAGAGCGGCACGCCTCGCCCTCATCTTCCAAATCCCCGACCGGACCGCACTCCTCGCAACGCTGACGTGTTCAGAGTTCCGGACGTGCGAATCAGTTCCCGGCGGAGCTGCAGAAGCGGGCGGAGGCTAGCAAGGGCGCTGCGGCCGTCCGCTCCGCGCATCCTGCGCGAGACCGGCGCAGCGGCGAAGGGCGGCGTGCACAGGGCTTCCATAGAAGAAAGAGCCCAAAGCACTTCCCCCGCACAAGCTCTCTGAGCTGTGCGACGCGGGGGAGCAGCACGTGCGTGGGAGGCGGTCGCCTCTCCCAGATGCCGGATGCCGCACGTGAGGCGCCGGAACGCGCCCCCCGAACCTGATCCTCCCGGAGGAGAAAACGCTTGTGCGGATGTGCTCTAAAGCATCATTTGTATATTAAGAATTAGTGAATATTGCAGCATGTGTTGCTGTAATTACATTTAATGATGACAATATAGGTAGAATACAGGTACTTAAAAATTTAGTTTCCTCTCCTGGTGCTTTTTCACAACCGCTAACGCGATAGAAATATATGTTATGCTGCGCGAAAAAACGGCGAATTTTCCGCTGAAAAACTTTTATTGCAGGGCCCTGGCAACGAAAATGTCGATATATCTAGTTGCTAAATTTATAAAAAACTCCTGTAACACTTGGTGTAGTCAGAATCCAAGTTTTGTTGGACCTTGATACTGACAAATCGATTGATGGGAAAACGTCTGTCTAGCGGCTAAACCGTTGAGCTCATTTTCTCCAAAATCGATATTCCCCAATCAATCTGACTGATGTCAGTCCCTTGATTTTTAAATAGATATTTTTATTTTGGGGGTACTTTACATGAAGCCGTTGGACATTTTCAAAATTTTCGAAAAATGGCTCTGTTGTTTTTGATTAAATAGTTGCGTAGTGTAAAGGATGTTTAAGAGAAAGGTTCAGTTCTCATGTTCGTTGAAAACCTTGGCAATACAGCCCTGAAGAGGACCGCGATATGTCGGTCGAAACGTCGGCACCCGAGCCTTCGACGCGGCGTCACCCGACAGCCCAGATCATAATTGGAAATTTTGTTATAAATTTATTAATTAATCTTTTGGAAATTATTTAAAACTTAATAAAATTGCTAGCCTTCAGGGAATGTCAGATCTAAATGCAACAATGGTATTCTACGTCACGACTCGCGGATTTCTGTGAATTACGTCTCATCGTTGTGACATGATTTAGCTGCATGGAAAGCAATTATAATTGTCAAATTTGTGGTGATATTTGCTTGAAAATATTTATTTTCGCTCCAACAGTTCCACAAATGAGTTCCTCAAACAATTTTGTAATGAGTTTTTACAAAATGACAACTGAGACGTTTTAATTCGGAGCGAAATATACACGTATGAACTATACACGTATTACATAATGGTTTTTAAAGGTGAGAAAGTAGTGCTCTTTTAGTACCACTAGTGTTTATACATAACAAATGTGTAAATGTTATTTTGCCTACTTCCCCCTGTGTGAAAAGTGGATGACACAAATCACCATTGTTTATAGGTCCTGGGTTAAATAACTTAAGAACTAAATATACGAATATATAATCAAATAACATACAAGTCTTATTAACTAACAGGAAATTGACCTAAGTGTCTTCCGATCTAAATTACAAATAGACAAAAATATTTAAATTTGTTCATTAGATTAAGTTTAATACTAATGATCTGTATATTATATTTTTGTAAAGAAAATTTTAGTAAAGAAAAATTAAAATTGTTGATACAATTTTAAATTGTTTCACATATTGTGAATCTTTTGTAACAGTCACGTGCTCACTTATGAATAGGTTGTTAAAGAGACCTTAATAAATGAACCAATTAAAAACCTTTTAAGGCATGTAGAGGAAAAAGTATGCAATGGAAAGCATGTAAAAGGAAGAAACGTCTATCATCTAAAACCGCACTGAATGTTTGTACAATTAAGACTACACAGCATTGGCACTGCACTCTCCTTCATTTTACTGCACTTCACTTCACTTCACTGTACCACTTATAACATTTCCTTCATTATTTCTCTGCTAAACACTACACGACACCCCACTTATATAATCTAATATTAATTAACGCTCTCATAAACTTAGGACTTTCCGAAATTAATTTCCTAAACTGCTGAATGATTTGAGGAAAGAATTCAAAGTTTTTGCAGGTAATCTATTTGAATCGTTTCATTTCTGAAAGAGAATTTCCCGACATCTGTTCTCTGCGATCTTAAATTTATTTTGTTCCTGTGATCCCCTCTACTGATGTAGAAATACTTAGTTGCCATTTAATTTATTTCCAAGTTGGATAACCGCTGTTGGATCACCGCAAAGCGCAGTCTTGCCAATGTTCGCCTGTTTTCGTATGAATCCCACCCTGCAATTTTCTTCTCCCTGAAAGCAGATGAAGTTGCCCTACGCTGAATCCTGTCTTTCCAAATACTTACATTTTATAATTTTGTGTGGATCCCAAAAAATGCTCCATATTCCACTATCGGACAAACAATCGATACATAAGCAATTTCCTTCGAGTGTACCGTACTCTTTTTTAAGATTTGCATTACAAGATGAAGATATCTCCACGCTTTATCTACAACAAAATCTACGTGACTTTTCCAGCTTAATTTCGAAATGGATTCCTAGGTACTCCACGAAGAAACTCTTGGAATAATGTAGTTATCTAAACGATAATTTGTTTCAGTGTAATTATGACCTCTGCCAAAAGCGATAGATCTATTTTAGAGATTTTTCTAGTCATACCGTTATTATCTGCCCACTAATATAACGCATCAAGATTCCGTTGCAGAATTTTTTCTTCATCTTTCGAATTTATAATGCGATATATTATGCAATTGTCTGCAAATAGCCGAACATTTGACAATAAGTGCACTGGCGAACGCTAGAAATAGAAGAGGTCCAATGACACTCCCTTGCGGTATTCCCGACATAAAGCTTGCACCGGACTTTCATTATTACCCAATTCTGTTCCCTGTCTCGCAGAAACTCGCTAATTCACGTCACCACCGTGGTACCGATGTTTGAATTGATTAATTTCGATCGTGAGCAAGGACATCGAATGCTTTGGCAAAATCTATAAGTACTGCGTCTACTCACCCGACTGCGTTAATTTCATCAGCTAGATCCTGATATAGCGTGACCACTTGACTTTCGAATGAGTAACCACTCCTGAACCCGTGTTGGCCATGATAAAGCCATTTTTTTATTTCTGGCTTAACCCTCGTGTGGCCTAGCGTGAGATTGAAACATAGCCATCAGTATGGGGGATCAAGTGATCAATCGTTTAAAAAACACTGTTATATTGAGTTTGGAATAGTATTTTATTTATTGATTTTATTGTTTGTCATCTTACAATTTGTACATGAACATTTGTGTAAATTTAGCAAATATTTTGTAATATATTTAAAGATTGAAAAAAAAACAATGCTTTTGCTTACTCACCTAAGACATATTATCATCATTGGAATAAATATTATATAAAATATTTGCAATTTCACATCGTTATTATTACAAGATCACTTGAACCAGCTTATAGAGAACTTTTAGAATATATCTAAAATAATATCTACCTCTGAAATCCACAGTCTAATATCTCGCTTACTCACAGCTGCCGTAAAGGCAATTTCTTATAATTCACGCAACACAACTGACAATAATGTAAAATGCAGCCTGGAGCGGAAACAGAAGACAATCGATAGCTACCAGTACTGACAAGTTACTCTAACAATAATGACATATTACTCATGAAACAATTGTCAAATTTTACCAGAAATACGAATGTGAAGCCAAAATATCAAGGAAAAAGAGAAAAGAGAGAGAACTTTCAAAGCCATTCCTATTTAACAGTATTACCAAAAACCATTCCTAAAACAATATTACCATAAAAATGTGTTAAAAGTTTTGAAATAAATGAATATTTACATATAGAAGAGAAATAATTCCACTTTAATTGTAAGGGAAAAAGGAGAACTGGGTAACCTTAGGTCCCCCGCTTGGCCGTGCGAGGATTAATGTAACTCGCAACTAGATGCTCCATAAGTGTGCAGACCATTGACGTAAGACCTGGATTATAGTTATATATTATAGTTTTGTCCTCACTTTTTAAGTTTGGAAATTAGGTTTTGTCATACCAATCTTCAGGTACTTTTGAATTGTTCATAGACACGTGAAATAATATATTTAGGTACGGTAATATTGCCTCTCCTTCTAGTTTAATTATGTCTGTAGAAATGTCATCAGGACCCAATTGTCTTACCATTTTTCATTGATTTTATTTATTCCGTAAAACGTTTAGTTCAATATTAAACTGATTTTTAATCAAAGTCCTTTGAATGTGAATGGTTCGTGTTGTTTTTGAAAACCGAACTAAAATACTTATTAAATGCGTTAGCATTTACCAGATCATTTGTGATGAGATTGTTTCCATTTTTACGAACAACTGGGATATCCTCTTTCACACAATATTTCTGTAACACCTCTATCTGTTCTCAAAAAGCGGATGCATTGCTCTCTAAGAAACGCTTGAAGACCGTCTACATTTGCGTCTACAGCGATGTCTCCGTCGCTGCCGTGGTCACCGCCACTTCCGTCGCCTCCGCCGCCACCTATGACGACGACATCGCTGCCACAATCTTCGCCAAAGCACGACTTTGCCAGCACCGTTACCACAGTGTTCCTTTCGGGCATTCACTTGCCTCGCAAGCATTGTTGGATAACCTCGTCATGCAGGCGACCCAGCTTCCATGCACCGGAGAAATTTAAATCAAGACCGTCCCGTAGGAGATCCTCTTGTCCCAGACAGTGACTTGGATCTACGAAAAAAATACGATCGTTCCGCATGGACCACCGAAACCCTTGATTTATCTACCATGTCTTACTGATGTGAACATCTCGGCGCTTCATCACACCAATTAGAATAATTCGCGCGTTTTTAAATTTGTGTTTTTAAATTTGCACGGCATAATTCCACGCACTGATTCACAATGTCGAAGATGGGTTGCCTCTTGGATAGATTGGTGTTTCATGCACAAGGATGACTTTCACGGCTTCATTTTCTTCCGCTCATTCCACGGCGGATTTCATTTGGATAACGTTATGGTAAGAACGAAACGTCGGCTCCTTTTTTCTTGCAAGCGCCTTCGCTGTGGCGCATCATCGAATCTCCGAGATCTGTAAACTTGACCTTGTAAGGCTCTTCATTAATAACAGTGTTATTGACTTCAGTACTCGGACTCCCGTACTCGTAGATTACTCCCGGATACTTTGTTTCTCCAAGTACTGGATCTTCAAGCTTAGTTCCCTAATGCACTGCTGGGCTGTGGTTTATTCCGCTTCAAGTCTTCGCAGTCTTCACTCGCTTCTACGAATCACATTTAAGGCTCGTATCACACTTTTTCTCGTTTCACATTTGAGGCACGTGGGTGCCGACGATTCAGCAGCAGGGCCAGGATTTTTCTCAACCCCGCTGATGAGAAAGAGAGTGGCCAAAACTGCTGAGCAAAACTAAGCCATACCGTCGCCGGACAACACGCGTACCGCTTGCCCCGCCTCCACCCGGAAAACACACAGATGCCCTGATCAGATACCCATACGTGCGCGGTAAATCACCAAGACGCAATCTATGGCTATTGGCACGTAGGTGGCTTAAATTAATTCAAATTTGACGTAGTTCTTGGAATTCAATAATTTATAACAATCCTCTATAACAACCCGTTGGCGCTAACTAACAGCAAACTGTATATATTTTAAACGTTCCACGATGGAATTATAATTTTTTTCTCCAAAAACCGCGGGCGAGTTTCTAGAGAGAAAGGCAACACATCTTTTGTAAGAAACTCTTTGAAAGAACTGAAACTGCTTCGAAAATTCCAACTGCTTTTAAAGACTCTCGCGAAATCGCGCAAGCTGCTGGGAAACGACCAGAGACAACATTTCAAATGGTCAAGATTTCGAGAATCAAACGCCGTTTCAAAAAGGGACGCGATGCGATCGCATTGTTCGACGGTCGAGAAGCCGAGTGGTTGCACGCCGCGCTCGTGTAAAGAGCGAAGGAAATGAGAGCTAGAATGTAGTAGCGGTCTACTTCACTGCAGTGAAAACTCGGTGAACAGTTTTGGCGCGGAGCGTCTGGTAAACACTTAATCATGTTCGAATTGCGACAGAAAACGACGAGGTATAACTGACTTCTTCAATACTCAATCATTCTTACGCTGAGGTAACAAACAGTTCTTAAATAATTGGTTTCCTGAATTTTCTCTTGTGGCAAGGCAGGAAAATTATCAACCCGAATCATCGTCTGATGCTCTCCCTTCCCCCACCAAAAAAAAACTCAAGCTATTTTGCAGTCTCAACAATGGTGGTCATACATTGCCGTGCGGAGTTGATCCGAAACACGTCCTAACGCGATGACTAACTGCCAGCGAGTAATGGACACCTGGTGATATATTTCAAATAAGAAAGAAATGTGAGATTTTTCAAGTAATTTGACGGAAACTCATCTTCCAATGGAGACTAACAGGTACACGAAAACTTTCACAGCGTTGGAAGGCGTGCCAGACCAACCCCGCCTCTTCTTGTCATGCCAACGATGAGTACCTTCCTGTCAGGGAGAAAATGTCACATTTGTTATTTTCTTATTTCAAATTTTCCAACAGATGTTCATTGGCATCATTCATCGTTGATTCGTCAAATCAAAATTTGTGGCATCGTTCATTGATCATTCATTCATTCATTCAAAAAGTTAAAATCTTCGACCCTTGAACACACCTTAGAAGTGTGTAACATTTATTCTGAGAAACCGAGTTTACTTATTTTTCAATGAATTTACACCAGAATGGTGGCAGCATGGAAATTCAATGTAACACTGTGCGAAGCAATGGAATTTTTTCTGTAGCAAACTGTAATATCTGCGGGAACCAATATTTGCGACGAAAATTGGTCGTTAACGAGGTAGAATCAAGATTAGCTTAATCAAGCCGCTTAATCAAGATTACAGAGGTTATTAATGAGGTTAAATTAATGAAGTTACAGAGAAACTATTTCAAGAAAACAGATAATACAACTTAAATGACATTACATTTGAATTACACAACAAGCACAATCGTTCACGAATTTGCTATTTCAAAAAATTGGTGTTTTAGAGTTGTTTGTTTAACAACTTAAAATTATATTTAACTGCACAGGTTTCAAAACATTATAAAAGCCAGATATTTGTTTTTTTTTTAATAATTTTATTAATTGGTGCTCTTCTGCACCTAAAAAATGTCAGCAAATTTTTATAACTCCTTTCTCATTTTCTAGGACCACTTGCCTCCTTTCGGCTAGGGTCAAACGCTCTTGGTTTTCTACTCATTCTCATATTCACGAAACTCATTCCGTCCTCGCCGAACCAATCTCACATGCAAACTAGTCTACAATGGGCAAAAAACATTTCTGGGAGTAGGACCGTCCCTTGCAGGATTTTGCAAATTATCTTCACATGTGGGGTGCTGCGCAGTTTGCTGCCAATTCCCCACAGAAGGGAAGCAAGGATTAGGGAAATTCAGGAGAAAGCTGGGTAAAGTTAACGTGTTATTTCGTCGAGTTAATTATCCAAATCGTTTCTTTTCTTTGAAACAGAAATTAATATTAAATTTGGTCGCTTAATGAAGGTCAATTTATGAAATATGCCTGGCCGTAGTCCTCGCGTCCGCGTGTTTTAAGAAAGTTAATTTTTAATTTAATAAGTATTGGGGAAAAAATCAATTAGTTCCACGTAAAGATGGCCATTAGTAGAGGAGACCATGAATCACCACATAATCGAGGTCGCTATTAGAGCAGGTTTTACTTTATTAAGAACTAGAGGTGCTACAGAATGGCACAGATTTCTTGTAGAAAAAAGTTTTTTTTAATTTCCTTGGAATGGACTGGTACTGTACAGTCTTGTCCCTCCTTGCCTACTTCTATCTATTGGGGTCCAAAGAATTTTTTTTTTTTTTTGAAATTTCCGCTACGGTTTCCAAATGGTACAACTTAAATTATATTCGAATTATTTTAAAGAAGGCTATAACGTCGTCCTAAATAGCCATTTTCATAGAAAACTTTGATGCCGTTTTTAAGAAAATGGCGATTAAGCATCTACTGTAAATGCGAAATTTGATGCTCTTTTTCCCAGGAATTTATTAAGTTCTCAAAAAACTCCATTTCAAGAACGTCTACTGACAAATACAATTATGTATACAAATCAATGAAAATGTGCATATTAATGGCTTGAGAGATGTTTTTTACAATACATTTGTGTAATTTTTGAAAAAACAAAAGAATACAGCAATATGAACTTTGCGTCGTATGAAACAGAGCAATTAGCACTACCCATTGTTAAAAGTTGAAGAAAAAATTTGGAGCCATTTTGGCGCAAATGGCCTTAAAGCGTTTCTGAAAATCCGGAATTTTGAACCCATTTTTACAGAAAACTGTTCAGTTTCCGAGAAACATTTGACATTATTTTAAAGCATATGCACTCATAAATCTAATAAAGTGAAGAAATAGTCCCTAGTATAAATATTTTCGACATGAGAGACAAGTAAATAAACTACATTTTTGTAATTTTTGAGAATACAAAAGAATAGAGCAATATGGTGTGTATGTCATCGTTTAGGGTGCATTTCGTACAATCCCTACCCAAACATTAAAGAAAAAATTGGAGCCGTTTATGTGAAGCTTGTTTTCGTTATTTTTACTTTTCTCGTAAAGATACAAGTACGGAGTAATATACGTAGTATAGAGAAATTTATGTAATGCTGCGCGGCGGATTTTCCGCGAAATCGCGGATTTTCCGCGGAAAAAATTCATTGACGGGGTCTGGTGGCAAAAAAGTGCAATAAACCAGTTGCTAAATTAAGAAAAAACAATCACGTGTAGCCAGAATCCCTGTTTTGTGAATCCTTGGTGCCGAAAAACCCATTGGAAGCAAAACGCCCGTCTGTCCGTCTGTGAACATTAGCAGCGCCTAAACTACATGTACGATCTTTTTCAAATTGAAGAAACCTATGTCAATATGGCTCTAATTGAAGCCTTAAAATTGTGAGAAACATTTTTTAAAATTTGGGGGTACTTTACATTGAGCCTTCCAGATATTTTCAAAATTTTTTCAAAAATGGCTGCAAATTTTTTCTTTATTTTTCTTGTGAAATGTATTTATTAAGGTGGCATAGATCCGATTTTTACTGTTAACTCTGAATTTTCGAAAATTGCAAATGTTTGATTTTTTTTCGCGTCTTCCCACAAGAACAAAATTGAAGACAGATTTTTCCTTCAAATGAAATTTGTTGTGCATAAATAGTTCTTTCAAAAACATCTTGTACATTGTTTCGGAAATGTTAGTTTTCATGCAATAGTGCATGCAATATTCGAAAATTCAGAGTTAACCGTGAAAATCGGACCTTTGCCACCTTTATAAGTGTATTTTACAGACGGACAGACAGACGGATGGACAGACGGACGCACACAGACACACACATACACTCACAGACACGCACAGACAGGCACATACACACACACGTTTAAAAGAACACCTTTTCGGTATCAGGGTACCCCAAAACGCGTATTTCCGTTGAAATCACGAAATCGATTTTCCGCAGCATTACATTACTTTCTCTATACTACGTATTAGAGAGTAGCTAGATGTGCTACAGAATGCCAAAGATTTTTTCTAATTTCCTTGGTGTTGTCTGGTTTTAAGGTCTCCATTCTCTGGCCAGCTGCCATTACCGTTCCCAAAGTACATTTTATTGACAATTTCTCAACTTTTTGCTTTCCTAGTAGAACAACACAATCATTACTTCAAGAATATTGAAGAAGAGCAAAAACTCACCCGGAGCGGTAGCTCAGCGCATCAACTGATGTCGAAGCCTGATGTTCGAGTCCTGATGGCGGCAGGATTTTCGACGCTAGCTTTTCAGTTAGGTCGAATTCAGTCGCTGTCTGGAGGAGAATTCTAGCTGCCGGCTGCTCTGATCGGTAGTTTTCTGTGGTTTCTCCGATTAACACCACGCGAATGCCGGAGCAGTACCCTACTAAACGGGCCACGGACCGCGCGCGATCTATCCTTCCTCTTCCTTGTCCTATCCTCTCCCCTTACACACACACACTTACACTAACGTGCACCACACTACCACATAATCCGGGAGGCTGGTCGGGAGCATAGAGCTTGTCCCGCCTGGGGTGGTGCCCCGCTGGTGGGAGAGTCCTGGTTAGGGGTAACCCCAGTAGCCGACGATAGGTCGGCGCCGGATCTCGCCATCCGGCGGGGAAAGATCACCGCCCATCTCCCGAGAAAAAACATGCACTACACTAACGGGACTAATGACCAAAGCAGTTGACGTGCCCGGAAACACGAGAGAATCAAATCAAATCAGTAAAAACTCGTCTGAAATATAAGTTTTCATTGAAAAAATCGTAATTGTTTTTAAGAATATGTCGATTAAGCATTACTTAAATCAAAATATGTTCGAAGAACTTCATTTGAAGTCATTTGAAGCGCTTCACTCACAAATATAATGCATACAAATCGATGAAATGTCCATTTTAACGGCGTGAGACGTATTTCAAGAAAATTATATTTGTGTAATTTTTGAAAAAGATATAGATACACAAAAACGAACTTTACGTCATAATAAATAGGTAATTAGCACTATTAGAAAAAATTGAAGAACAATGAGACATTTTTTGAAAAAATGGCGTTTGATCATTTCTAAAAATGCGGAATTTTGTACTCATTTCTACAGAAAACTGTTGAGTTTTCGAGAAACTTTATTTAACATTTTTAAAGCACATGTGTTCATGTGTGTGTTCAATATGTGAAAAAATTGACTTTAATGTAAATTTTACCCATGGGAGAGAAAAGTAAAAAAAATCATTATTGAAATATTTGAAAACAAAAAAAACAACAACAACAACAAAGAATACAGCAATATGGTGTGTATGTAGGGGCGTAGGATTCGTTTGGTACTAATTTTACCAAAAAATTAAAGAAAACATTTGGAGCCGTATTTGAGAAAATGTTTTTTATAATTATGAACAACAAATGTAATTTGAAGGAAAAATCCGTCTTCAACGTTGTATTTCTAGGAAGACGCCGTAAAAAATCAAACTTTCGCAATTTTTGAGTATTTAGAGTTAACCGTGAAATACTGACCTATGCCACTTTTTTAAGAGTATTTTCTCGTATCTTACAAGAAATGTAAAGATAAAATTTGAAGCCGTTTTTGAGAAAATTTCGAAAATGTCCGGGGAACGTATCCCAAATTTTAAAGAATGTTTTTTTAAATTTGAAAGCTTCAGAGGCAGATCGCCATAGGGTTCTTCAATTTGTAAAAGATCGTACATGTGGTTTAGGCGCTAGTAGTGTTCACAGACGGACGGACAGACAGATGGACGGACGTTTTGCTTCCAATTGGCTCTTCGGCATCAAAGGCCTACAAAATAGGGATTCTGGTGACACCACGTGTTAGAAGACTTTATTCTCTTAATTTAGCAACTAGGTTTATGCACTTCTTCACCAGAGCCCGGCAATGAATTTTTATCAGCTGAAAATCCGCCGTTTTTTCGCGCAGCATTACATAACGGAGTAATATATTACGTATATTACTCCGTATATACCTATATATACTATAAAGTAAAAATAGTGTGTATTATTCATAGTAGGAGAAAATTAGTCGTGACTGATATTTTAAATATTCTTGTGATACAAAAATCTTACAATAAGAAAGTGAGTAGGAACAAACCTGTTTATTGCAAGTTTAGTAGCTACTAACAACATTCCTCGAACGACATAATCTGCTGGAATTATATCCATTGCGACTTTAGGATCAGCGCAATTTGAATGTACTGCTCCAATGCCGTTAGCTATTAGTATGGTCGTTGGGCCATAAAAATTGTCCACCCAACCTGGAAAGGGTTCTTCCGCTGTGCAGGTCACTACGAACACAAAGTCAAAATAAATCAAACAAACAATATTGCAGGAAAAATTCTCCAAATCAATACTACAATAATACAAAATATTGATAGTAATAATGCTTCAAAAGTGATGTTTATGTCCTCATTATTCTTTTGTAAGAAACTAATAAAGTAGCATAGTAATTTGCTATTAAGAAATTTTCAAACATTAATTATCAGTTTTACTTGAAAACGTCAGAAGCACTGTATTACAGAGGAAAGTGGGCATAACAAACTTTGTATTTACAAATCTCTACTATTAATAATTAATAGTATGTGTTATTTATTTACACCAAATGTAGTTTCATGAATTGTCTCATTTAAATTGTCAAAATTAATACATGTCATTAAAACGTTTTTCTCCGCAGCAGTAAATTGCTCACTAGATATAGTACAGATTTCCAGTTTTAGGCAATTAATGAAGAGTTAAAAACGTCAAGAATTAAGTAAAACCCTTCATTATTCTAACTCAACAAGTTTATCAAAATATTGATTTCGCATCCAATATGTGGTATCCATGATGATGTAATTACTGAGAAAATAAATTTGAATCACTTCATCGTTTTGAAATTTACAAAGGAGATTTTGCTGACAATCCAATCCAAAGTATCACAGACTTACAAGCCGCTACCTTAAAACAGAACAACGTGTCCACAGTAACACTCAGGAATCTAGTTGCTGCCGCACGAAAATGTACGCATACGGTCAGAGTTGCGTTGACTATTTATTTTTTTTACATGAAGACTAAGTAGTCAATATAATCTACGTGGACTATTTAATATTTATCATAAATTACCAAAAATGTTAGAAATAAGAAGTAATAGTGTTTGACTTGTTTGACTGTAATATTTAATATTTTATTTTCTATTTAGGTCAAAATATACCACTCCTGATAAAGAAATGACATCTGTAACTGTCACAGATGCAATTGTGATTTCGAAAACGTTCAAGGTCTACTGAAAACATATTTTTGTATAAATAAAAGGGAATGTGCGTATGGAACATAGATGGAACGAGAGGTACTACAGAATGGCACAGACTTTCTCGTAGCAAATTTTTCTAATTTCCTTGGTATGGTCCGGCATTAGGTCTTGCTCCATTCTCCGGGAAGCTGCCGTCTATCGTCGCTGAAAGTAATTTTTTTATTTTTTCTCAACCTTTCGGTTTCCTAATAGTAGAACCGACTTCAAGAATATTAAAGAAGAGTAAAATCTCGTCCTAAATAGAAGTTTTCATTGAAAAATTTGAAGCAATATTATAGAAAATGGCGATTAAGCATTACTATAAAAGCGAAATTTGAAGCTCCTTTTTTGCAGGAGTTTATTGAGTTTTCTAAAAACTTTATTTGCAGTCATTTTAAGCATTTTACTCACAAATGTAATAATGTATAAAAATCGATGGAAATGTGCATATGAACGGGGTGAGAAATATTTTTAAAAAAGTTACATTGTGTAAATTTTGAAAACAAAAGAATACACCGAAATGATCTTTACATCATATAAAACAATACAATTAGCTCTGTCTATAGGAAAAATTTGAAGAAAAAATTTGGAGCCATTTTTGAGAAATGGCGTTTCAGCATTTCTGAAAATTTAGAATTTTGAGTTCATTTTCTCAGAAAAGTGTTGTGCTTTTCGAGAAAGAATATTTGACATTATTTAAAGCACATGTTCTCATAAATATAATACGGTGAAGAAATAACCTCTAAAATAATACGAAGACAAGTCCAAAAAATTACATTTTTGAAACTTTTGAAAAAATAAAAGAATAGAGCTATATGGGGTTTATGTCATCGTATAGGGTTTGTTTGGCACTAACCCTATCAAAACTTTAAAGAAACATTTTAGAGCTGTTTTCGAGATTTTTTTTTGTAATTTTTTAAAATTCCAAATACGGCACAAATTTCATGCACTTTTGTACGAAAACTACTAAAATTTACAAAACATATACCTGATATTAATTAAAGAACTGTTTATGTACAACAAAGTTCATTTTAAGGAACTATCTGTCTTCAATTTTATAGTTGTAGGTGTATCCGCCCATTCTTCGCAAGCCTTGAATGCAGCAATTTTACGTAAGCATATTCCAATTGATAATCTTCCCTTTTTTTGCATAAAAGGCAGTAAATTAGGACATGTACGTGAATTAAAACTTTGCATTTATCACATTTGGGACGTGGTTTACCATCTGTCAAATGTACATCTGTCAATTTGTAGTGTTCAGTTCTCAGCATAATAATGACTACGTGTTCTGTGCAATGCCTTTGAAAGTTCTTATTGATCTAGCATTGGAGACATTCTGATATAGCGCGTTGTCTTCATATTTTCATAGGTTGTGCCAGTTATTATATATAATGCCTTTGAAAGATCTTATTGATCTAGCATAGGAGACATTTTGATATAGCGCGCTGTCTTCATATTTTCATAGGTTGTGCCAAGTATTATATATTACTAATTTTTTTAAATATGGTAGAACGAATGCATTTATTCATATTTGTCCGTACTCCTTTAAATGTAATCGAGTCAATTGGTACTAATTTTTATCAAAAATTGGAGTAAATTGACAATCAAATTTTGGCTTTGGAGGGAGTATGGCCCTCGTGAATACGTCCCTGTCACACAGATTAGCGATTAGCGGTGCTACCATAGCACGTATTTTCTCATTTTAATTCTAACTACTCCATCGTGTTACAGAATTAAATAAAACTGCTAAAGTATTTTCAACCAGCAAAAACATTTTTTCGCACCGAGACTCGAACACAGATCCTCCAAATTAAGTCCAGAATCTAGTCAAGCAACCCTCCCCCAGTAAAGATCTCAGTTGGGAAAATGGCCAAAAAAGCCAGAAAAAGAAAACTGCTTCTACATATCAGCAATAAAGTGCATAATTCACAATATGGAGGAGGTTGTTTTTGCATAATAGTACTATTAATCTATATCAATCACAAGTAGTATCTAAGTTCCTACTGCTAGCAATAATAATGCTAATGCTAATGCTAATAATAATAATAATAATAATAATAATAATAATAATAATAATAATAATAATAATGAACAGTCTAGGCGCGGCGCCATACCACTCATGGCTACCGCAGAGACAGCAGCTTCATCTGCTGAAGGCCGGAGTGGCTTGAGGTCCCCACATGTAGGGTTCTCCGCCATATCAAGGCAAACTAGCCAACGCATGAGATGGACAAAAGAGATGAATATCTCCATAATGCATGCGTACTATATTAGCACGAAAGTGGAAACGGAGTATGAAGGGTTTAGAGTAAGGATGCACGCGGAATGGAAAAGAATGTATCCAGACAGCACACTGAATGAGCAACGAGTTTGCAGTCAGTTAAATTCTATTCAAAGGCGACGTGTATTTTCAGCTGCCGAATTGAATAGACTTAAACAACAAATAACCATGCAACTGCAAAGTATCACACCATCAGAGACTCCACTCCATGGCGAGGAACATGAAGAAGGAAGACTTCTTGAAAGATATCACGTAGCTGAAAATCAAGCTTGTCCAATTAGTAATGTACCTCTTATCGATGAATTAAAGGAAAGCTACCAGAAATACCGTATTATGTACGAAGGTGTCCCATTGCAGAAACGACCTCGTATACCTAAGATCATTGGGAGTGCGAGTTTTACGCTGCTTGCAAAGAAATGAATTCCATAGTTGAAAATACATTATCTCATATGATTTCGTTGGAAGAGCTGTCTGACGCAGTTCACTGTGCCGCTTTGGCAGTTTGCTCTGTTTTGGGCAGAAAAATTAGACAGGAAAATGTCAGAACATTCAAAGACTCCAGCTCTAAAAATGAATTCGTACCAACATGGAAGAAAATAATCATTTCCAAAATTAATAAATCCAGGAAGAAATCAGTCATCTAGCAGCGTACTTCGCAGGGAAAGGAAAAGTACCTAAGAAAGTGAAAATGGCATACGATCAATCGCTAAAGAATGAAGTTGCGAATGAACCTTAAGGATCTGGATAAGAGATTGAAAGATGAAGAGGAACGTCTGAAACAGAGAACAGCTGCACTCGGCGCAAGAATTAGGCGTTATGATGAAGCAGCAAAGAGACGCCATCAACAGTCAGCGTTTGCTTTCGACCAGAAGAAATTTTATAGACTACTGCAGAATAACAATGAAGACCATCAAGGGCAATTTCCGAGTAGCAAATCCTAGTTCAGTATTGGACTGATATCTAGGCTAAACCAAAGCAACACGATGAAGGACTTACTGGCTGCAGAAGGAAATAGAAGTTTGTCAGAACATCGACGTGATGCCTCCTTTGAAATTTCCTTGCTGATATCAAACTGCAGTACAGAGAACACAGAATTGGAAGTCACCAGGTCAGATGGTATCCAAAATGTATGGTGGAAATATTTCACTGCCACGCACCCATGCCTGACTCAGTTGTTCAATGAAGTTTTGCTAGATCCAACTGTATTCCCAAAGTACCTGTTGACAGGCAGAACGTATATGTGCCCAAAGCTGGTGATAGATCCAGCCAAAATTATCGACCGATCACTTGCCTGCCAACACTATAAAAATTACTGACTTTATAATCTCTTCAAGAATGTACAGTCATTTAGTCGACCAGACATTTTGGCTCCTGAACAGAATGGGTGTCGCAAGGAGTAGTCTGGGATGCAAGGAATTTATTGATTGACAGTGTAATTACCAGCAAGTACGGAAGAACCAGCGCAATCTTTCTGTAGGCTGGATAGATTACAAAAAAGCCTTTGATTCGGTACCTCACTCGTGGCTTTTAAGAGTACTCGAATTGTATAAAATCGATAGAAGACTGATTGTTTTCCTGAAGAACTGCATGTCAGAATGGAAAACTCATTTGCAGATTAAGAAGGGAACCTGCTGTTACGTGACGGAAGATATTGCAATTCGTCGTGGAATCTTTCAAGGGGACAGCCTAAGCCCGCTATGGTTTTGCATAGCACTCACCCCTTTGAGCAGAATGCTCAGACAATCAGGATATGGGTACTTATTGAAGAAAAACCCTGATGTTCGTATCTCTCACCAGCTCTACATGGATGATCTCAAACTATATGCTTCTAATAGAGATCACTTTCAAAACGAGCTCGAACTTGTCAAGAGTTTCAGCGATGCAGTTTGTTTAGAGTTTGGGATTGAAAAATGCGCTACCTTCATATTGTCCAGGCAAGTCAAAATGAAGAACAAAATATGCAAATATCTGGTGACACAATTATTAAAAATATCAGCACTGAAGACTCCTACAAATATTTGGGAATGCTGCAATTGCTGGGAATTTTTGATTCAGACGTTAGGAACAAAATTGTACAGAACGTGCTATCGAGAGTAAATAAAATCTGCAAAACGTGGATCAATTCAAGAAGCAAAATATCTGCTATTAATACTTGGGCTATTCCCATAGCAACTTACACATTTGGTGTAATAAAATGGACAGAAACATCCTTGCAGACTTTCGACAGGAAAATAAGAACTACACTTACAAGGCATCGACTGCACCACCCTCAGAGTTCAGTGCACAGGCTGTACTTACCTCGTGCTAGTGCAGGAAGAGGACTCCTTAACTTGGAGACACTGTGCCGACAGCAGAAGAAAGCTGCGTCGGTACTTTCTCTCTATCAACTCGTCTGTTCACAAAGCTATCTGTGATCAAGATAGAAAGATGACCCCATTATGGCTGGCACAACCAAGTAAGAGTTTGATTACCTGAAGCATCAAGACCGCGTGAATATCTGGCAAAGAAAGGAACTTCATGGCAGATTTTTGCAACTTAACTTCGGAGAACATTGATAAGAAAAACTCTGTGGAGTGGCTTCAAACCGGGGGCCTCTTCGGTGAGACGGAAGGATTTATTTTCTCCATTCAAGACCAAGTTGTCAAAACCAGAGCTTATAAAAAATTCATCATGGGTCAGCAAATTGATAGCCGATGTCGCCTATGTAAATCCACCAACGAGTCAATCCAGCATATTTGCTGTGGATGCCCGCATTAGCAAACAAAATACCTTAAGAGACACAACTGCGTCGCCAAAGTAATCCACAAGCCCTTGCCAAAGATACGACCTCGTAGAGAGTGAACAACCATATTATAAGTGCAAACCTGAGCAAGTAATCAGCAATGATCGAGCTCGAATTCTGTGGATGAGTGTAATCTTCACTGACCGAACAGTGGAAACAAATAGACCGGATATTGTTCTCTTTGATAAAATATCTAAAACATCATGCATCATTGATGTTCGGTTCCTACAGATGACCGGCTTGTAACAACTGTTGCTGAGAAAAGGAAATACCAACCCCTGGCTGTTGAATTGAAGGACATGTATGGATTGCGCGCTGTGGAAGTGCTTCCAGTAGTGGTCTCAGCGAATGGATTGGTCACCAAGAAATGGCAATAGATCGCGAAGAAGTTGGAATTGACTGAAAAGCATATACGGACAATTCAAAAGCTGCATTATTGGGAACAGCAAATATAGTCCGTAAATTCTTAAGTCTGACTTGACTGATATGAAAATCAAAATATATTCTTGTTCCACTTTACGTGCGAACCATTGTTGCCTTGGGTGATTTTGAGAACCCCGGCATCAGTGTATATCTACAGAAATTGGGAAATAATAATAATAATAATAATAATAATAATAATAAACTATCAAAAGTATTGTTTAAAAGAAGATGTGGTGGATAAATGTAGGAAGTGTGGAGCAGTAGGAGAAACTATAGAACACATCACAGCTGCATGCTCTTCCCTCTCAGACAGTGCTTACTTAGGAAGGCATAATCAAGTTGCGAAAATCGTGCACAGGGCAATTGCAATAGAGCATAAATTATTGGATGAATCAACACATCCATTCTATAAGTACACCCCTCCTCCAGTGCTGGAAACAAGTTCCACCCTTTTGTACTGGGACAGACCAGTTTTAACTGATTGTACTGTCGATTACAATAGGCCAGACATTCTCCTTATAGATAAAAAGAAGAAAGAAGGAGTAATAATAGACATCGCAGTACCATTATCCCACAATATCAAGCAGAAAGAAATAGAAAAAATTTCGAAATATGAAAACTTATCTTATGAACTAAAACATATTTGGAAATTAAATTCTACCAAAACATACCCACTCGTGATATCGGCGGAAGGCCTGGTCAGTAAAAACTTCCTTAAAAACTTAACAGAACTTAAACTACCTAAAAACGTTCTGAACATGGGACAGCGCGCAGTTTTGTTGCACACTGCCCATATCGTAAGAAAATTTTTATCTTAAGTCCAGATATAAGATGAAGTTCTTCTTCTGTGACCGAACCTGTCCCTAAAACAACTCCGGGGAAGGTGAGCATTTCTACCAGCAAAAAATGCTGAGAAAACGTAGGATAATAATAATAATAATAATAATAATAATAATAATAATAATAATAATAATAAGTGAATTACTCCAATATGTCTTCCAACTATTCATAATATCAGGGATTTTCAAGGTTTTATTTTTTACTACAATGTTACGTGTTCAATACAATTTTGCAAAAATGATCACTTGCGAAGAATAATGTATTATTATCTAAGCTTCTAACTCAACAAAACGAAGAAAGAGTGAAAAAATGTAATTATAAATCCAGCAGTGCGATTTATGTGTATACGTCCCTTTGAATACTATAAGTCTATCCTTCAGTTCAGAAGTTGGCGGTACTGACAGCGGCCAACGCCAAAATATTGCGCTTTTATATTGGCCTGCTAGGCTGCTCCAAGAGAGTTTTCTTTTATAGGTCTTATTAACGTAGACTTTAGCATTGAATATCCATAATGTTGACGGTTTCACTGTCTGGGCCTATTGTACGAATAAAAGTAGTTGTCTTACCTAATTAAATTATCTTTACTCATGAAACCTTTTCATAGAGATAAGCCAGCATATTTGTCACATTTACCATGGAGGACTGGTTGACGCCATCTTACGAGACGGACGCATCTGGTTGTGCTCTTCACATTTTGTGAATATCTACTACTTTGAGCGATTTGACTGTGCCTAGTGTGTTTTAAGGCTAAATGCACCGAAAAATACTTATAGGAAAAATCAATAGATCGCAGCACTATCATACGGAATTTACTAGATCGATAACGTCTGAACAAATTGGCAGAGCGGTTTGGGCGTTAGCGTTGACCATAAACGGACAGACATGTTTTGGTGTCAATCGATTTTTAGGTATCAAGGACACATGTATTGTATTTTTTCGCTAGACCACGAGTTAGAAGAAGTAATGTAATATTTAGCAAGAGGATTTATCCACTTTTACTTTACCAGGGCCCGACAATAAGAGTTTTCCGGTATCCGATTACATAATTTGTCGGAAAGTAGTTTTAAAATTAACAACAAAGAAAACAATTTTAAAATTTAGCTTCCGCGATTTTACTTGGGAAAACATATTCATCAGGTGAAGTCTATCAAGGAGACAAACGCCGTTTTGAGATCAAAAATCGAGTCGCAGGATAAAAGAGCTCGTGCGTAATTTCGGCTCATTCTTTGTGGTAGTGGAATGATAACGGAAGATCTTAGAAGTAAAATGTATGTAAATAAGATGTTAGGACATGGAATATTGGTGATATCTACACTATTAGTTCAATTTCTTTTTGAAATCAGTTTCCAAATCGGAATCGATATTTTGAGTACCGCCTCAAATAATTGTTTGATGATATTCGAAGGAAGACGGAAATATGTGAACAAGATATATAGTTTTATACGACTATTACAGATGATACGAGAGCGTTTGGCTGTGTTACAGCATCACTAGTTTGACACGTGAAGAAAAATATATTGAGACTGAAAGGACTGACTGCCCAGCTTGCCTGTCTGAAAGTTCGACCTCCCGTGCCGCAGGCGGTTTGGCCGTTCGGCGGCGTCGATGGCGCAGGGGGTCGGGTGACGCAGGGGAAAGGGGGAGTGGGGGGAGGGAAATCAGGTATATTTTCCGAAATTTCACTTTACGCCGCTCCTATTCATCCGATTTGCATGATTGACACGGCGTTGGATTCAGGAAGCACGTCGCCATCGCGCTATAAGCCCACATTTTTTAATTTCTTCCCGGAACTATAAGAAAACGGTTTCAAATTTTTTTTGGAAATATTTTTGAAAAACGGCATCGTAGCGTGAATTCTATTTTAAAAGGAGTCAATGTCGTTTACAGATCGAAAATCGGACAATTTGTTTAGACGTTATCAGTCTAGTAAATTTTGCTTATTTTGGTGCTGCCACGTGGTGGCGACAAATGGAACTAGTGTCGGTACATTTAGCCTTAAGTGCTTTTATTACTTGTTTCAGGTAAACTGAGAATATAATTTCAACTGATTTTTTGCTGCAACCAAGACAAACAGATTACGAATTTTAAACGGACATTCAAACCTCGACGAACTTCAGATTTAAGAGGTGGTGATAATTTAAGAGGTGGTGTCTAAATCTATTCACAGTTCAATTTATTTCCAATATTAAATCACCGTGCTAATTAATTTTCTGAAAGATTTCTTCTATTTCTGTGACAAGTGACGATTCCGTTTTTTCAACGTTATGAGGACTGTGTATCAAAGTGAATTTGTTTCAAATCTTATTCTATATATCGAAGACAAACTTTCAGATATTATCGTTTATCTAATTACGGTAAAGTATAATCTACTGTTGTATTAAACAGTTGCAGCTTAAGTTGACGAAATTCTATGTAGCCACATTGCCAAATTTCGTAAGTACTAGCTCCATTAGATTTTGTGTGTAGCATACCTTCTAGTTTATGTATTCAATCTTGCTTTTTAATTTATTTAATACACATCAATTTAACACTTTTAAAATATAAAGCTAGGTTTTTGTTGCTCTTATCTGGGTTTTCTTGTATTTATTTCAATTTTCATCACGTACATTAAAACGCATTCGTGACATGGCTACTGCTCGTTCTACTCTTTTTACTCTCTACACTCTCAAAGCCGACCTGAAAGCCTTCACATACGTAAGCAATAATTTAGATCAACATATCCGAAGGTTGGAAGAGGTCGTTCTCTACAGAGACGGTTGGGTACAAGTCGACAACACTGCGAATAATACCAACCGTACACCCGTGACTGTACAAAAGACACAGACACCGCATCCAGTCACAACTCAAAAAAATTTACTGTTTTAGATTATGAAACAGATTTTCCTCGCCTTCCTGATCCTCACCACCCTTCTCTAACACAAACCAACGCAAAAGGCTAGGAGCGCGTCAAAACCAAAACACGTAAAGCTGCGCATCCTAGCTCACTTGAAAACAACGACATTCCTACTAAGCCTAAAAAACAGGTACTTATTTTAGCTGACAGTCATGGCCGCCATCTTTCCTCCATTCTCAGTAGGAAGTTACCCTCCAATTTCTCTGTCTCATCTATTTTTAAACCTAACGGGAGGTTTGCAGATGTGACTGCAGAAATGGACACCCACACGAAAACACTGACCAATCACGACACAGTCATTATCATAGGAGGGCAGAATGACATTAACTTGGGCTGTAACTTTACACTTATTTATTTATTTATTTGCGTCAAAAAAACAGTTAAAAACTGCGTATGACGTGCTATGGGGAAAAGTGAATTGTGTGCACATTTTCAAAATTCTGATCTCTACACCAAGTCATATACTACTTAAATTTTGAATTTTGAAAGGGAGAAAAAAAACAAAACTCCCATGTATAAAACCTATTTTCAAGGATAAACAAGCAATAAATTTTGAATTTTGAAAGGAGAAAAAACTCCATGTAATAAAATCCATTTCAAGGATAAAAAACAATAAATTTTAATTTTAAAAGGGGAGAAAAAACAACAAAAACTCCCATGTAATAAAATCTATTTTCAAAAAAAATAAGCAATAAATTTGGCTCTTATTACTTCCTCAGACAACATGGAAACGATAATTTGAATAAATGTATTTCACTGAATTCTAGAAGACGTGCACAGAAATGAAGTTACATTTATGTCCAGAAGCAAAACAAGGGGCCATCTCAGCATTTGCTCAATGGATCGGAAACTGGACGAAAAACCTGATCGAGATGGGGTCATTGACCCGGAAGCTGTATTACAATAGTTGTTACAGGTTGTTTATACTCATTTATACAGTCCAAATGGTAAATAATGCATTATGTATCATTGTTAAAATTAATGTCCCTTTTCTGTGATGCTCAGTATAGTCTCTAATTGTATAGAAACAGTTATGCAGCAGAAACGAGTTCACTTAGGATTTAATCTTTTCTATGAATTTAATCGTTTAATGTCATCTGGCAAAGTGTTGTAATAATGTACATGTATTGTATGTGAATTTTTTGTAATGAGCTGTTGATACTGTCACCTGATGAATATGATTTCTACGTCGAGTGTTATAGTAATAGACTTCGGCATTTTCTGAAAATATATTCCGCCCTTGAGCCAAGTCATTTTTACAAAACCACTGATTCGTAAATAAAAGACACGGTAATGGTAAAATTCCTAGATTAATGAAGAGAGGCTTATATGAATCACGTGGGTGGGACTTGGTCATTATTCGTACAATTCGTTTTTGTAATCTAAAAGTCTGGGAGCTATAAGATGTATTTCGCCAGAATATTATGCCATATCTCAGGCGGGAATGAAAATTCGCGAAGTATACACAACGGCAGTATGAAGGCTGACTGAATTTGTAAGAATTCTGAACGCGTAGCATAATGAACTTAATTTTGTGTTCAATTCATTTAAATGGACGTTCCATTTAAGGTTTGACTGAATTGAGAGACCTAAAAATTTTGTTACCTTAACATCAGTCAATGGTACACTGTTCATTTTCAATGGAGCACAGACTTGTTTATTTGAAATAGAAAACTGCATTAAAACCGTTTTCTTTTCGTTTACTATTAATTTGTTATTTCGGAACCAATTTGAAACATCTGATATTGTACTATTTACGGTTTCTTTATTGCAAAGGATGTTCGTATCATCCGCAAAGAGAACCGTTCTTCCGTTTCGAATCGTCGAGGGCATATCGTTTACGTAAAGTAGGAACAGAGAAGGGCCTAAAATCGATCCTTGAGGAACTCCACATGCAACGGGCAAAGAGTCGGAAAGGTGCGTACGTAATGTTCCATCATTCCAGTAAGGTATTTCAACTCTCTGAGATCGTTGTTTAAGGTACGAACATAACCAATCTAGAGCAATACCACGAATTCCATATGAAGGTAATTTGGAAAGTAAAATGTCATGATCAATGACGTCAAAAGCTTTTGAGAGATCTAAAAATAATCCAATAGGTGCCTCGTTTTGATCCAATGATGAGGAGACATCTTTAAGAAAAGAAAATATAGCTGTTTCCGTTGATTTTGATTTTCTAAATCCATGTTGGCAATCTGAAAGCGCGTCGTGTTTAGTGAGAAAGGTTTCCATTCGTACGTAAAACAACTTGTAACTTGAACAACTTGAACAACATGTAAACACTTGAACAACATGTAAACACTTGAACAACATGTAAACAAATTACAATGTGCCGCCCAAAATACTAACATTGTAGTCTCGACTCTGCCCTTCTGGTACAACAGACCAACACTATGCAGCAAGATTAAGCACGCAAACCAGCAATTGAAACTGCAGCTGAGAGATACAAATGTCACACTTTTTGAAATTAATTTCCTCTCAGCAAAACACTTCACCCGGCATGGTCCTTGCTGGAAAACATGCAGTCGATAACAAGCTTGCACAATACATCATCAACTCCAGTCCTACGCAGTCTCCTGCCAAAAATCTATCCCTTTCACCTTCCTTACGTTCTGCACCCCCCACCCTTATTTCGAACCCTGTTGCCTCTTCCTCTGAACCTACTCCCGTTTCTCCCATTCCCACTACCAATTCGTCTACATCCGATGCCCCATCTTCCTCACAACCTGTCACTGCCGGGACACACTACAACCTTCCTCCACGCACTCGAGGTAAAAACGGAGTAAATATATAGCAACCACAGTCAGATGCAGCAGAAAAACATTCGTGTAGGTACTTGCAAAAAATAAACATTCTCCACCATAATGTTCAATCCCTTTCAAATAAAACTGAGTTTATCGAGGCAGCTCTACAGAGCGATCTAAATCAAACGGACGTTCTTTGCTTTACAGAACATTGGTTATCTCCTAATGAACTTAGCATTTTTCAAATTCCAAACTTTTACCTCGCAGGCTTTTATTGCAGAGAGAGAGAGAGAATCCCATAAAGGTCCTACGTATGGGGGTTCCTGTATTTACGTTAGAAATAATATTGTTTCTATCCCCTTGCCGGAATTAAATGTACTCCATTGAAAATATTTTCGAAATTTCTGTTGTACATCTTACTTCACTAAAAGTTATAATACTTTGCATTTACAGACCTCCAACAAAGAGAACTGCTGATTATATTTTGTTCTTAGAAAACCTGGAGATAACACTTAACAAAGTCAGAAATCGCTCTTTTGAATCCATTGTTGTATGCGAGATTTTAACATTGATTTTCTGGTCGAACCTTGCGAGAAAGAAAAGTTTCTCAATTTAATTAATTCCTTCAATTTAGACATTACAATTAATATACCTACACGGATCACACAAAATTCGATGAAGGCAATTGATCAAATTATAATTAACAAAACTACTACTCGATATGAAGTTGTAACAAAAGTTTTAGGATACAGTGACCACGATGCACAAATTCTTACCATTATAAGAAATGCGATCACTGACACAATAAATAATACACGTATGACTAGATTGTTTACTAAAAGTAAAATAAAATTATTCATTGATTTACTTGATGCTAGAGGCATGGGAACTGTTGATACAAACGACAAATATAATTTTTTTTAACTCTTTCATTTCATTTTACACTTGCTTTCCTCTTCAAAAACGAAAATTAAATATTTCACGGAAAAGCAATTCTTGGATAACACAAGGGATTAGGACATCTTGTAAAAACAAGCGAATTGTTTCTTTCATTTCTAAACGTCATGACGTATCTCAAGATTTCCTTATGTACTTTAAAAAATACAAAACACTTACGAAAAGTCATAAGGCAGGTTAAAATCATGAAAAACGATCAGGATATTTTAAACTCAAATAATAAACAAAAGCAATGTGGAATAAAAAATACTACCAAATCAACTAGAAAACCCGTAGAGAATGTTGTTTTAAAATATAACGATATAAATGTGAACGATCCGGCAACAATGGCTAATCTCTTTAACCAATACTTTTCGAGAATTGCTGCCGGTCTCACTAAGGGTCTTCTGCCACAAAATTCAAAAACAGACAGTTCACCCACAAGTTTAGACACAATCCGCGTTTCCGAAACTTCTTCCTATGAAATTTTCAAAATAATCGGTAAACTAAAAAATAAATATTCGTCCGGTTTAGATGAATTTCCGGATTCATTGTTAAAGACTTGTGCGTATGCCATTATACACCCGTTAACTCACATTTTTAATGCACTGGAACGTTTCCAGATATTTTCAAAACAGCTAAAACTAAGCCGCTTTTCGAAAAACGCAGCAAAAATGAAATTCCAAATTATCGGCCCATTTCTCTTCGATCAGTTGTTTCCAAAATATTAGAGAGGCTTTACGAATGGAAACCTTTCTCAGTAAACACGACGCGCTTTCAGATTGCCAACATGGATTTAGAAAATCAAAATCAACGGAAATAGCTATATTTTCTTTTCTTAAAGATGTCGCCTCATCATTGGATCAAAACGAGGCACCTATTGGATTATATTTACATCTCTCAAAAGCTTTTGACGTCATTGATGATGACATTTTACTTTCCAAATTACCTTCATATGGAATTCGTGGTATTGCTCTAGATTGGTTATGTTCGTACCTTTCCGACTCTTTATCCGTTGCATGTGGAGTTCCTCAAGGATCGATTTTTGGCTCTATTCTGTTCCTACTTTACGTAAACGATATGTCCTCGACGATTCGAAACGGAAGAATGGTTCTCTTTGCGGATGATACGAACATCCTTTGCAATAAAGAAACAGTAAATAGTACAATATCAGATTTTAAAATTGGTTCCGAAATAACAAATTAATAGTAAACGAAAAGATAACTGTTTTAATGCAGTTTTACATTTCAAATAAACAATTCTGTGCTCCATTGAAAATGAACAGTGTACCATTTACTGATGTTAAGGCAACAACATTTTTAGGTCTCTCAATTCAGTCAAACCTTAAATGGAACGTCCATTTAAATGAATTGAACAAAAAATTAAGTTCATTATGCTACGTGTTCAGAATTCTTGCAAATTAAGTCAACCTTCATACTGCTAGTTGTGTATACTTCGGGAATGTTCATTCCCGCTTGAGATATGGCATAATATTCTGGGGAAATACATCTTATAGCTCCCAGACATTTAGATTACAAAAACGAATTGTACGAATAATAACCAAATCCACCCGTGATTCATGTAAGCCTCTCTTCATTAATCTAGGAATTCTACCATTACCGTGTCTTTTTATTTACGAATCAGTGGTTTTTGTAAAAAATGTCTCTCTCAAGGGTGGGAATATATTTTCAGAAAATGCCGAAGTCTATTACTATAACACTCGACGTAGAAATCATATTCATCAGGTGACAGTATCAACAGCTCATTACAAAAAATTTACATACAATACATGTACATTATTTTACAACATTTTGCCAGATGACAATAAACGATTAAATTCAATAGAAAAGTTTAAATCCCAAGTGAATTCGTTTCTGCTGCATATCTGTTTCTATACAATTAGAGACTATACTGAGCATCACAAGAAACGTAACATTAATTTTAACAATGATACATAATGCATTATTTACCATTTGGACTGTATAAATGAGTATAAACAACCTGTAACAACTATTGTACTACAGCTTCCGGATCAATGACCCCATCTCGATCAGGTTTTTCATCCAGTTTCCCTGATCCATTGAACAAATGCTGAGATGGCCCCTTCTGGACATAAATGTAACTTCATTTTCTGTGCACGTCTTCTAGAATTCAGTGGGAAATACAATTATTCAAATGATCGTTTCCATGTTGTCGCGGCAGGAAGTAATAAGAGCCAAAATGTATTGCTTATTTATCCTTGAAAATAGATTTTATTACATGGGAGTTTTTTTGTTTGTTTTTTTCTCCCTTTCAAAATTCAAAATTTATTGCTTGTTTATTCTTGAAAATAGATTTTATTACATCGGGTTTTTTTGTTTTTTTTCTCCCTTTCAAAATTAATTTAAGTAGTATATGACTTAGTGTAGGGATCACAGAATTTTGAAAATGTGCACACAATTCACTTTTTATAGCGCGTCATACGCAATTTTTAACTGTTTTTTTACGTAAAATTAATGAATAAATAAGTATCTAGCACGGATACATGTTTCTCTCTTTTCCAATTTAAAAAGAGTTCATATTCTCTATCGTGTGGATCTTTGATTTTTCAGGAAGAAAACTCTCAGCAGTAGCTTTAACTTTCTCAATTATAATCTCTGGAATATCGCACTGCATACTTAAAAAACAAATCGCCAAAACCAGCTGCAAATTCTACACGTTTTAACAATTGTGGCAGTACTGACAACTTTAGTGGCGATAATGTAGAATAACATCTGCATCTATACGACGTGACCGCATGGTATAAGCGAGATCTCTCCAAAAATTCAAACTTAAAATTGGGAGGTGAATATACGAACAATAATTGTATGCATCTGGGCTGAAATTGAATGATTTTGGACTCCGTTAGTTTAGCAACCTCCGCTCCGCCTCCGTTGGTAAACACCTGATGCAAAGTCATTCATTTTTCGGCCTTGATACATACATAACTATTTTCTTAATGAAATATGTTCATCAAAAATATATCGTCAAATAATGTCAATTTTTCGAAATTATGAGTAGTTTTTGCAAATTTTGTGACAAATAGGCTATTTTACTTCAATAATTATTTCTTTATTAAAAAGGCACCAAATATTTTGGAATTCTTTCGCTAGTGCAAAGTATCGTTAAGAAAATGGTGCAGATCTCATTTTCGTTAAAATCCCTGATTTTGCCAAAATTGCTACAAATTAATTTTTTGTCGTGTCCTCCTACAACTCCTACAATTGTGAAGATATATTTTTTAATGAAACGTGTTCATCAAAAATAATCTTCAAATAAGATCATGTCCATTTTTTCGCAAAATATTTTTTGTGTAATTTGGCATCAAACGGGCGACTGCCCGCTATAAATTTCCTGCGCTTTGTGAACGTAATTTTAGATGTGATTACAGTCAGATGGATGCTATGTAATTTAGAATTTGTATATTATTTCATATTCTTTTGTTCGTTTCTTATTTTTGAGCTTTAATTTTGTTTACAAATTAATCTTTTCGAATAATTTAAAACCGATTTGATCATCCATATTTTTTCCCGTGTTGCGAAAAAATGGTATTATCAATGTATTGATGTATTTTCTTTCAACCAATACGCAAACCATAATTGAAATTAGGCCAATTAGGTTTTCTCTCTTAAAAACACAATTTCAACCTAATACGAAATAAATATTACTAGCCTTCAGGAAAATCAGACAGAAATGTAACAATGATATTTCATAACGGAACGGTTGCCAGAGCAGCATTTTCAAACTTATCTGTAATTCGTTTGGCGTATAAGCTTGGCGAATATTCTCTTATATATTCTCGGCAAAAACGCTTATTTCCATCTGTATTCAGATTTTTAAACTGGTTTATGGGTTATTCATAGTTACTCATACATAATTGGTAAATAACTAATTATAATACTAATAAATTAATTAAATTCGTCTACGTTTTGTAATATTACGTGAATTTATTACCTCCTTATATATTGACACCTTATATATTTCTTGCGAAATTTGATTTTTTTGCGACTGGTGTTTAACGTATATTTTAAATGTATCAGTCACCAACCAAGATCGCGCAGAGCTCTCCCTGCTATCATGTGCTCGGGGCGTTACAATAACCGTTAAATACGAGTTGCAAAAGATCAAAATTACTCAAGAAAATATTTATCTTATACGCGACAGGTAAATCATTGGTTTCGTCTTTCTACGTTCGTCATGATAGACTAAAACATATGTTATAGTTCCATTTAAAAAATGTTACCTCAATATCGCCGAAAAATACAAATGATAAAATAGAAATGAATATATGTATTAATTATTCCATTCCCTCATGCATTTCCGTGAAAACTACGTTGCAATAACTTCGACCGTTCAGAAACTGCAGATGCTAAAGATACGTGATTCACCTATATATTTAATTTATTTCAGTATGATGTTACTTGAAAACGACTAGTGTTTTTCAAAAAATTTACATGACAATTTTTAATTAGCTGATTTTTTAGAACACATTTTGTTTAAGAAGAAAATCTCCATCTTTCATTTTGTAGTTTCCAAATCTTAAGTTTTTGCAATATTCGAAAATACGGAGAGTTCAATGAAAATGAGAATTGCGTTATTCTTTTAAGCGTCCCTTCTTCTATCCGAGGAATTTTTTTAAATTTGGAAGGATTTTTGAGAAAATAATATTTTAAAAATTGTGAAAATTTCAAGCGTAAAATATGCAAACACTACTACTAGTTTTAGTAAAAAGTATACTAGTTTTTTTTAAAAAATTGTACATATCCTTTTTTAAAGAGCTGATTTTTTTACAAGAGACATTGAGGTCAAAATACCTTATCTTTAATTTTGTAGTTTTGAAATGTTAACGTTTTGCAATTTTGGAAGTACCAAGCAAAATGGAACTAGCCGTCTCTTATTACATATGAGAAAAAGATTTATAGAAAAAAATTTTGAGGGGATTTTCAGAAAGAATAAAAAGATTGCCTGTACTACGCGCAAAATTTTAAAAAAACCTCATATTTTCGAAAAAAGTTAAACATGACTTTATTCTGGGATCTGTTTTTACGGAAATGATTTCATTTAGGAAAAATATTTATCTTCAAAATTATTCTATTCTACCATTTGTAATGAGTATTAAGAAAAATGAGTGAGATGTGTTAATTCGGAGAGAAATCGTGATATAAAATAACCATTATTAAAGACGATAAAGTAAATGCTGTTTTAGCACCTCTAGTTCCTTTTTTAAAGATAGATTTTGAAACAAGGAGATGTTCAATTTTACGAAAATATGAGTAGTTTTCGCGTAATTTTGCATGAAATGTAGGCAATATTAATTTTTTAAATATTTTTTCTTAAAAAACACTCCAATTTTATTCTCTTCATTTTCTCCTGGCATGTATGAATCGATGGAAAAAATATGGCGACAGACCCATTCTTGACGAACACTCCGTACTTTAGGAAATCGTCACAAGTTAACATTTAAAAGGGGGTAGTTTTCATGTGATTTCTTGTAAAATTAATTGAAATTATAAAAAGAACATTTTCTCAAAAATCGCTCTAGTGGTGGCTGAGTGTCACCTGATTTTTGACACCAGCTTGATAGCTATGTTGATTTCAGTCGCTGTGTGGAGGAGAATTCTAGCGGCCGGTTGGTCTGATCGGTTCTAGTTTTCCGTAGTTTCGCCGATCAACACCAGGCGAATGCCGGACCAATAGCGCATGCCACGAACCACGCGCGATCTTTACTTCCTCTGCCTCGTCCAATCCTCACTCTTACACACACACGAACTACCTCCATAAAGTTAGAATCGCAAAGTTTTCAAAAATTATTGAAACTAGGCTCAAAATTTGTCGCTCTTCATTTGACCCTGGTATTAAGATTCGGCTAACTTGATATCAAGTTAGCATCGCAAACTTAAGAAAACCAACTAATTAAAAACAACAACATTGGAATTTGTCGCTTTGTAGGCGCTCCAGACTTTACAAAAAATAAATTTTGTATAATAATAATAATAATATTAATAATAATAGTAGTAGTAATAAAAATTGAACAATAAAGCATTATTCAATGATATATTTAGTCAATAAAATACAACTCAGAGATGTATTGCGACAAATTTCTGACAAATAAACGAAGATCCTACTGTAAGTGTTGTGACGTCTGCCGAAAACTATCGTATAGGTTGGTTTCATTTCCCGTCTTAAATTATTTGTTTTATTATAAATTTCAAAACGTGTATCAATAGTATCTAAGTTCTTGCTATAGTCCAGTAGTTATTATCAGGGGCGTATTTTGTTGACCTATAATATCGCTAAAAATGATCAATACAATGCTCTTAAAATGTTTTAATAAGCCATAAAAGCAAAGAAAACGACGTAAAAAATGTTATCAAAACAGTTCGGACGATCAACTCAAGCTGTTGGATATATTACTATGTATCCAGGTTTCGTTCAAATGAAGTCAACTTTCAAACTTCCAGTTTGGACTGTTCTTTACCAGAAAATATTTCGCTTTGAATTGCAGAAATCAGCTGAACCGACATTGGCGCTGTTAGGCGTCACATACAATGGCTGACATTACAATTTCTGAGCGAAGAAATGGAATAGGCTACTTAGGAATTCTGTGGATAATATTTGTTGTAAATATTATTTCAAGCAAGCACTATTAAAATGAAATTAAAGTCGATGAAACAGCAAAAATAATGCATTAAAAAAAGATGGGAACGGTAAAATTTTATAAAAATGTATATAAAAATTTCCTTTTGCCATAATATAAAATGCATTTCTATTCTAAATGGTATTGTTCTAAATTGAAAAGGAAAAACATGACTTATGCGCTCCATAATTATGAGGTGCAAAGTGTAAGGCATATTATTATATTCCGATAGTCTCGTTTTGGTTCGTTATGGATGTGAAACATTAAGAAAACGTGAAAAATATGTGTATTTATGTCAAATTCAGTATTTAAAATGTGAATGAGTGAGAAAATCCAACATAAACGATACACACGTGTTTCTCTACTTTCAAAATGCGAGAACGTAAGACCTTTCACTTTCATGCACTTTTAAAGATACACCACCCTTTAATGCACCATTGGCGAATATTTTTAAGTAATCAAAAAATATTTGAAATATCGTGCGAGGGTGGAAAGATGCAATAATTTGTAGGTAGATTGGCACGTCAAGGTTCTCAAGATTTCGTGTGAAAAATGCAGTAGACGATGGGGTGGAGAAACGCCGCCTTTTGTCCATCGGATCCGCCGCCACAATGAACAACACAAGGTTTTTCCCGGGGTATGTAAAATGCGGAATAGGAGGAAAAGATTAGTTAAACCCATATGTAAAATGCGGACCGACCCAGAAAGGGTATATGTAAATTGCGGACCGACTACCTGCCCTTCAGGTAAAAGTGGAAGTTGCCCAGTGGCCTAGCGCGGGCCGGCCAGTCAGCCGGCCCTACCACGCACAGGCCGCAAAATTCCACATAAATAATAATAATAATAATAATAATAATAATAACAAAAAATAATAATAATAATAATAATAATAATAATAATAATATCTTGTAAAAATTTGAACCATTTCATTTCATAATTTGTGCACCTACAATTCGGACCGATTGAAATGGGACAGGAATCTTTGATAACTTAATCTGTGTCTTCTTTAAATTAATGTATCTTAATGACTAGAGACAATATTTCCAAGCAAATGCATGTTTTTATTTCAGCTTCGTAGAGATTTCAAAGTTTATAAATATATGTTTCTGAAGAACTCGTCTAAAAATGCATAATTTTCCGTGCTTGTTTGCATGTTTTGGTAGATTTTGAGAAATACATGCATAATGCATGTTTGGTCATTTTTACATTAATACTGCATATTTAAACTCCTATCTAGCATATTAAGTACTTTCTTATTATCTATGTCCATAATTTATGAATATTAAAACTGACATATTTTGTATAAATAGTATATTGATCTTAGATCCTGAGGCACGCAGCTGTCTTATTGTTATTGTCTTATTGTGATGACCTAAAACATCGCCAAAAACGTTCAATTAAAAGCTTACAGGGACCGGAAGGACCTATTCCTACAATGTTAAATTCAAAGGGAAAATTTTGCTTCAAACTAGTATATAGCCTGCACTAGAGGAGTGGTTTTTTCTGTAGTTTCTTGGCTATATTTTAAATGTTTATCATAGGATGTTGTAGATACGAAATTTTAAAACTATAATATTTACAACCACATTTTTTTATTATGACAGACTAATTTGTTTTAAATAATAGATATAATAAAAGACTACGATAAAAGTTGTAGTTTGACTTAGGAAAGATTGCCTAAGAGTTTGAAGTCAGTAGCTCTAATAGTTCAGGAAATAATGTTTCTTATATATATAAAAAAAAACAACTTAGGGAATCAGGCTTCAAAGTTTGCTATGTATTGCCAGTACATTCCAGGTCCATATGATGGATTTTCAGAATTATTCGACATTTACTATTTTGTTTCTTTTCACTGATGTCATGGTGTGTCTGTCTTGCTTCTCCGTTTCCCTACCTGGTTTCCTCCCTAGTTTCCTTATTTCTCCCAATGTAAAGTAAAAAAACGGAGATAATTCCACTCACAACCAGCATAGCAAGGCCGGCTCTCAGCATATCATTTAATGTAAAAAAACAACAACTTAGAAACAACTTACACATAAAATGATTACATCATTGAAAAGGGGAAATGTTGGAAAAGTGAAAGTTTTTATTTATCATTTTCCGGGTCCCCTTCAAATTTTTTTTTTCACTTCCATCTTCGAAAAAACTTTAACTGTGTTGCTACTTCAAAGCTCAGAAAGTGAATGAGACCATTGCGATCTTCGGACCTCTCGAAAAATCTCCGTCTGCCAAGTGAAGGGAAGGCACCAGGAAATGCTGGTCAGATGCGCGTCGCGGCGCCCTTAAGGCGCCTACCTGTATTTCCGTACCCTCCGACCTTTTCCTTAACTGAGAAGGTTTGGTCCGCATTTTACATACAGAATTAGAAAGTAAGTTTCACGAGATAAGATGAAGGGATTATTTCGTCCGCATTTTACATACGCCCGGTTTTTCCAGAGCACAGTACTTGACGTTACCTGAGTTCATTCGCCCAGCCGACGGGGCGGGGGGGGGGTCGCTTCGTGCGCGACAGGTAGCATTGCGGGATTAAAAGCGTTGCAGGACGCTGCAGGTAGAAAGCTCAATGAAAAGTCCTTTCTTACTTGCTTCTTACAAGGACAGCTTTTCCGTCAGCCGAAATTCACAATCTTCACTCCTCTTTTCTTTACAATTTTGTTAGTAGATTTCATAAAATAATATAATTTTTGCTATTCTACTGTTAAATGTTTATTGTGATGACATAAGTATGCCATGAAACACAAGAATCTGAATTTTCCCTCACTCACAATTCTATTAGAAATGTTCATTGAATAAATGAATTGATAATGAAATTCAAATGTATTATTATTATAGTTATTATTATAGCTATTATAATTATTATTATTATTATTTATATATAAATATCTTTTGCAATAGTGAAGAAAGGTCAGGCTGCTAGTACATGTAAATATTGTATAAAAATAAATATAAAATATAGTACAGAAAACTAATATAATGCATAAATAAAATACTCTTAAAACCAGAGATGATTCGTCTTTCGTTTCACTATTAGACAATCAAGGTGGATAAACAATCAACTAAAATCCAGTACTTACCTTTTATTCAATGAAACAGAAGTACTTATTTCAAAATCTTCTAATATAAATATTTACTTACTGTTAATCAAACCATCCTTTCCTTCCATAAGAACGCATGTTAACTGTTTCTATTTGTAGAGCCCAAATTTTTTGGAATTTGCAATTTTTGGGTAATTCTTTAAAGGGACTGAGCCTAAATTCAGGAATAGAGCGTTTTAAAGAGTAATTTACCTCAAATTAGTCTTTAATTTTGAATATAGTTTAGGTGAGATTGGTTTCTAGGCGCTACTAGTTTTAGACTGCAATATTTTCTCTTTTTCTAATAATCATAGCAAATAATATCTCTTTTTCACTTAATAATTTCTTAAATATTCATCCTTAGCAACCCCTGATGAAGGAACAATAAAGTTCCAAAACGTTGGCGATCTAAGAAACTTTTTTAATGAAATGACCAACAACCATGAACCATTCCTAGAATATACTTCCTCTATACTGCATATGCAGTAGCGAGAAAATAAAAATTGTATGCATCAGTTTACAAAGCATTTTATTTTGATAAAAAGTTAATGAATAATTTCGTTCGCATTGTATCGTATTTGTGGTTGCATGACATGAGATTTTTGACATGAGATGCTCCTGTACCTTTATCTGCATTAAATAACTACGTTTGCACTTGTTTTTAATATTTCATTATGTAGTAATTCACATCACGGTACAATAGGTGTAAGTGAAAATCTACGTTTGCACTTGTTTTTAATATTTCATTATGTAGTAATTCACATCACGGTACAAAATAAGTACATAATTGTGGCATTAAAATTTTAAATTTTTAGCAATCACAGTGTCAGGTTTACGTGAAGTTGCCTCCCCTACTTTTTCACGACGTTTTTTCATTGTTGATAATGTAGTACAATTTTTTATTGCGACATGAAATTAGTACTTACATATGGTAAAATATTATAGAATATTTTAGTTTGAATATCAGAGAAGTGCAGGCACCAACTGACAAATGTTCTTGGCATTGAATTCTAAGTACCGACGGGGGACTGGATGTTCAATGAGAAGAATGAACTTTCAAATAATGGAACCTTGTGCTTAGCAAATGGCAACTAAGGAATGTAAAATATTTTAAAGAGCTTCGGGAAAATTTCCCAAAACATGGGGCGTCAGTCACCCTCTCCTCCGTCTTTCCGGCTGTGACATTCTTCTTGTGGGTTTTCCGAGCCTTCCATCCGCCAGTGAGCTAATCTCCGGCAAGCCTTGTCTATATTCGCCAGGGCAGGTGTCACTAAATCTTTGTAAATGACATCCGTCTCGAAAGGCCGGGCGTTACGATTTACCATTCAGATTCGAATTCGCTAATGCTATGTAATAACGAATTAAATGACTAAAAATTACTTCTAATTTGACGTTTGATTTCAATTCGGCAATGGATTTTGGTATAATTAAATTTATTTACGGTCAGTAATGTTTAATTATTGGACTACAATGCTCAATAATAGCAACATGAAATTGCCGTTAGAAGTCTAACAAAAACGTTGCAATTTCCAGATTTCTATAAAGTTCAGGCTTGATCCCGAATTGATTCGTTGTTTTTTAAAAAACGTTTCGTTAATTCGAAATATTCTTATCCACAATAATGAAACTGTGATACGGGTACTATGATTTGAAATCTAATTCTTCTACCGTATTATTTTCTCATGTACGTACCATAGAGAGAGTACGTATTAACCATACGAATTAAAATGCGTAGTGTGCAGAAAGTTACGTAATGGTGCAGTAAAAGAATGGAATTGTTTTTACAGGAAAACTGATATAGTGGATACATGCAAAAGAAAAATTGGATAAATTCTGTCCCAATATATGTAATATACTTCGCCTTACACGTTTTACAATGAGATTTCACGAACTGTGGGCCCTTGTTACCGTATTTAGTTAATACGGATTATTGAAATGCATATAATGACATATTTCAGAACTTGTCGGTCTTTATAATATCCAATAGTAAAATTTCGCATTTCCGGTATTTACAGAAAAGAAACAAATTTTTGGAGAACTCTTGAGCAACAAACAAGAGACCAGTTCCTATGGTGTTATTTTTTTATTTGTGTCTAAAATTTGTTGTTTTCTTGCGTTTGCGATGCTAACTTGATATTAAGTTTCGCGTTTGCGAAAAAATTGCATTTTCGTTAATATTTGAAGAGCAACAAAATTTTGTAGTCTGGAGCGACAAAAAAGCGACAAATTCCTATGGTGTTATTTTTTATTTATGTCTGTAATTAGTTGGTTTTCTTGCGTTTGCGATGCTAACTTGATATCAAGTTGGCATCGCGTTTGCGAAAAAATGCATTTTCATTAATATATGAGGAGCGACAAATTGTTTTTTTGTAAAGTCTGGAGCGAAGTGAAGGGGTGCAGCCAAACCGGGATTCGTTTTCCGAGAAAGGATTAGGGGTGAGTAAAGGAGCTCTTAAGCTGTTGAAGGTAAATTGCCAGTGTTGTTAATAAGGAAATTCAGCTTTGGAACTTAATTGAGGCGTGTGATGCGGACGTAGTGATCGGTACTGAGTCATGGCTAAATGAGGAAATATCAGATTCGGAAATCTGTCGAAACGACTATAAAATATTTCGGCGGGACAGGGGAACTAGAGGCGGAGGGGTCTTTATTTTAGTTAAATTATGTATAAACGCGAACTTGAAATGGAAAAGCATTGAGCATGAAATGATAGGAGTAGATATAAGAATCAACAACTTGCGGACAATAGATCTTATTGCATGTTATAGGCCACCAAATGGTAATTATTCCATTCTTGAGAATATTCTCGAACTGGCGGAAAATTTGAATAGAACGAATCCGATTATTATTGGCTGGGACTTAAATCTAAGTGACATTAATTGGCAGGGTGATCTATGTGATAGAAAAATACAGCGAATAATAAATAAACTAGTTTAGGATGCAGGAATGAGCAAGTTGTTGATAAACCAACGCGTCAACATTCTATTTTAGATATTTTTTTTATTAGACCGATGGACATATTATACTACTGCGATGTTATTCAGGAATAAGCGATCACAAGGCCGTAATTCTTGAAAAAAAATGCTACTGTTTTCAAGGAAATGATAAAATCGGTATAGAATATGGCAATATCGTAAAGCTGACATAAATGGACTGCAGCATTTTCTAAAACTGAAATACGTGGATTTCGAAAAGTTAGGAGGATTGAAAACATATGGCAGAAATTCAAAGAAATCATTGAGGAAGCTCGGCAATGTTTCGTTCCTTTCAAGTACATAAAAAAGAATCCAGATCCAGTGTATTATAACGCGGAAATTCGCAAATTGAAAAGAAAAATGAGAAATGCGTATAATATTAGGCATCGCAGCGAGGCACATTTACGTAAATTCCAACAAATTATGAAAGAAGTAGAAAATAAAAAGAAAACTGCGCAAGAATCGTATCTTAAGTTAATTTTAGATGATAACGAAAATGCTTGGGCAAAGTTTTTTAACTTTGTACACCACCGGCGAGGTAAACAGGAGGATACACCTCCTATAAGATGGCAAAATGTAGATATCGCTAACGATGAAGAGAAAGCCAATGTATTCAATAATTATTTCTGTTCTGTATACAAACAAAAAGCTAACCAAATTATCATAGGGCACAATAACGTGGATCACATATTCAAAATTGATCAAACGGAAGTACGTTCACATTTGAAAAAAATGAAAAACTAAGTCTTGCGGTCCGGATGGTATTACAACTGACATGTTAAAGATAGCAGGGGAAACAATAATGCCGTATTTGGTCAGACTTTTCAATATATCAATCAACAACGAAAGTGTACCGGATGATTGGAAATCTGCCTTAATAGTGCTAATTTTCAAAAATGGACCAAAATGTGAAGTGCAAAATTATAGGCCAGTTAGTCTTACGTCAGTAGTCTGTAAATTGTTTGAAAGATTATTATCTAATTCGATTAGAAATAATTTGGATCAATCAGAATTGTTATTTCATGGACAGCACGGCTTCAGAAATGGATTTTCGTGTGAGAGTCAGATTATTTCCCTTACTGAAGACTTGTCGGAAGTAGGTTTATGTAGGGGTAGAGTGGATGCAATAGTTATTGATTTTGCTAAAGCATTTGATGTCGTGCCGCATGACATATTGATATTGAAACTTATTGATGCTAAAATTGACAGGCGGGTAATAGCATGGATAAATGAATTTCTTCGCAATGATTTTCTTCAAAATTCTTTGTAAATGATTTATCGCGAAATATAACGTAAAAAATTCGACTCTTCGCCGACGACTGTATATTATATAGGGAAATTGCAGATCAGCACGATATGTTTCAACTACAGGATGATTTAAATAAAATTTACGATTGGGCAATAGCTAATCAAATGACTATTAATGGGAAGAAAAGTAAAGCGATCACATTTTGTAGGGCCAGAGCTTTTCATACAATACCTTATCAGCTAGGTAATGACGTAGTTCCGAGAGTCTCGAGCTGTAAATACCTTGGCATTCTCCTGGATTGTAAATTGGGATGGGAGAAACAAACGAACTATGTAAATGGGTAAAGCTTGGAGGTCTTTGCATTTCGTCATAGAAATCTTAAAAATGTAATACGAAAGCAAAGGAAATCGCGTATACCTCGCTTGTTAGGCCGGTAATGGAATACGGAGCTAGTTGTTGGGATCCGTACAGAATAGGACTTAAAGAGCTTAAAAGGATACAAAACAGAGCGGCAAAATATACATTTCGGAAGAACACACCTGCGCATTGGGAATCATTAGAACGCCGGAGGAAGAGGGCACGACTTTACGCGCTGTATAAATCTTACGTTGGTTGCTCCCATGGCAGGAAATACGGGGAAGGCTAGATAAACCAGATTATTTAAATAGATTTGATCACAAATATAAAATTAGAACAAGAATACAAAGAACGGACGTAGGGAAATTCGCCTTTGTAAACAGAACTATAGTAGATTGGAACGATTTGCCTGCGGCAGTTTTGAGCCCTTCCTTGCTCAGCGCGAGGGTTTTTGAAAAAATATAGGAAATAGGTGCGATTATGCGTAGTCTACAGTAAAAAGTAATGAACAATTAATATTTAGATAAAGTTATGAAAAAATATAGGAAATTAGTCAATAGGGTGAAAACGTATAGTGAAGTGAAGTGAAAGGTGCGATTATGCGTAGTCTACAGTAAAAAGTAATGAACAATTAATATTTAGATAAAGTTATATGCAGTGAAGTGAAGTGAAGTGAAGTGATTTCATTTGAAGTGATGTGAGGGTTCCTTCGCCTATGTATACATGCGTATATGTTTGTATGTATGTATATTTGTGTAATATGTAAGTTTATTCATTTATATGTTAGTGTATATGCATTTTAATGTTTGGAATTTAAACCTGCATGGAAAAAAAATTTGTTTGTTTATATTTTTTTTATACATTATTATGTTATTTGTAATTGTTATTTTGCATTCTGCCCCGGGCATCATCTGCCCAATTGTATAATAAATTTCTATCTATCTATCTATCTATCTATCTATCTATCTATCTATCTATCTAAATCATGAATACAGATATCAGGGAGTACAGTATCAGGGAGATTAACAATTGGTAAGAAAATATTTGCTACTATGTATTTAAAATCATTTCCAACGGCAAACAAACTATACTTTTTTTATTCTTAACCTTTGTCGTGCCCTACGTGAAAGAAACGGCTTACTGGTTCGGGCGTGTGGGACTTCAATAGCGGCGAAGCAGCCTATTACGAGGAAATCAGGAAGTAGTGAGGATGAAATAGAACTCTAATTGTGAAGTTCTCCAAGGCGGATGCGCTTTAGCTGAAGAATGAGTCTTCGCCTGCGGGAGATGTATCAGACGAGCGCACAGCTCCGCAGGGGTCGTGGCACGTGACTTAGCAATTGTGTGGTATTGACCACTGCCTAAGACGGACTGAAGCTGGATCCATCGATCATTTGGAGTGGTGGTGAACAGTGTTGCGAATAGGGCTATCGACTGAATATGACGACTGTGCTACGGATTTACTATTTTCTCCTAAATAAATAGTAAACTGCCCTGTATCTGGAGCCAATTGGACTTTGGTTATTGTAAACTGTGATAGTGCATTGTTATCTGTTCTGTTTATTTCTGGACTTCGTCCTCTACTACCGGAAAGACTTAGAAAACGGTTGTTTCAATAAGTGTAATTACCATTAATAACTTTCGTGTGCCCTACTCCGCCTTACTGGTAGAACAGACCAACACTACGCAGCGAGGTTAAGAATGCAAACTGACTATTAAAACTCCATCTTAGAGAAACAAATATCCCACTAGTTAGACTATTTCCTCTCAGCAAAACACTCCATGTTATATTTACATATACTTCAATGTTACTGGTTTGGGACGAAGAAATCACATTTTTGTTGTTTTATGTTTTTCATGTGTAAAGTGACCGTCCAGATGAATGTCATTCTTTTCTTCTATTATTACTGTATAGATATGTGTTCAATAATGATGTGAATGAGAATGTGAAAAACAAAGACGTGAAGAAATTTTGAATTACCATGTGTATTTAATCATAATTTGTGTATAATCAGCAATAAAACAAGTGTGCACTTAGCACAGCAGAATACAGGCATTAGCAATTAGATTATTTTAATGTATTAGAACTAATTATAAACTAGAATTTATTTTATGTCTTAGAAGATCAGATATTGTTTCTATTTTATATATTATTTAAGTAGCGTACACATACCTGTAGCCTTCCTCCGTGGCTCGTTGGTTAGCGTGTTTGCTTTTCACGACGTAACCTCGGGTTCAATTCCCGGCCGAGGCAAACTTTACCTGTGCGCTTTTCTTACAGTCCCAGTACCTATAGGTGAGTGACGATGAGAAAACCCACCCTAACGTTATGAAGACCAGTGGTGAAGGGGTGTCTTGGTGCTAACCACACCAACCCCTCACCCCATGGACGAGAGGTTGTGCGATGGACTGCGATCGGGCGTTCCAAAGCGGACTGTCGAGCCAAACAACAGAACATACGTACCTATAGACGGACGTATAATCCCAATGGGTAGTTGCTTTCGGTATTCGTTCACTACTTGCTCTGCCAATGCTTTAGTAAAGATGTATGTGTTGATGCGATTTTCCACCAACCTGATAGATTGAAATATAACATTGAATTAGCTGCAAAATTGAAATGTTTTTCAACAAGATCCACTCTAAGAGATAATCCAAAATATCTGCGGCTCATCTCAAAAGAAAAATAATAAAATATGCTTTGCTAAAATTGCTTTGATTTATTTACTTATCACGTTTATTTTGTTCAATAAATCTATATATAATGTCTGTGAATTCAAAAGAAGCTCCTCTTCAGTAACTGATGTGAAAATTTCATGTGAAATCGGCTGAAAACATTATGACCGTCATAAACATTATTTGCCTTAATCAATGTAATGTAAAAAAGCTAGAAACATATTTAGTGCACAGATTTGACCTTTTAATATTTGTGAAACTTCTGTGTAATTTGGACGGGCTTAAGAAAAATTGAAGTCTTACGTGAAAATCCATTCTAATATAAAAAATAGCTGTTTTGACGTAAAATAAATAAATGAAAATGCTTCTCGTAATAGTACATAGTTCAAAGAGAAGTTTTTCTCCATAATATCATTGATACGAGCCATGAGCGCTCGCGATCGTTCGTGGCTCGGTTCGTGAACTGAATGTGATTTTTTGCTGGGAGAGGGACGTTTGTGAAGGGAGGTAAAAGAGTGTAGTTGAATAACCTTCTGAACGGCTTGGCACATGCCTCGTTCCTCCCAACCAGATGACATGTTTCCAGCAAGAGAGAACTGTGAATTGGGCACATTAAAAAAGTTTTACAGTGTCGTGTATTAAATTTAAAACCAATTCAGCATCAATTTCTATGTAAACAAAACACTTACAAGTTTCATGTTATTATAGTTGTAAATCTACATTCTAATGATTATAATCTAAATTAATTCTAATGGTTCTAGAAAGGTTTCTAGAGGGGCTAGACTAACAAATCGAAACAAAAGCATGTCAACAACATGTAACGAGGATTCGTCGGCGGCTGCTCCCGAAATGGACGGTTCCAGGTCATTTGCGGGTGACGCAAGTTCCGGAAATTTTGAGACTCAGCGCTTGCAAAGGATAAATGAGCAGCCCCGGCGCCCGGAAGACCAGTCTGAAGTCAGAAACTAAGCTGTCAAGTGTGTGCTTCGTGAACAGAAGTTGAGTGATCTATGCAGCAGACACTATAGCAGTGGAAAGGAAGCGAGCAACAATATAGCAGTGGAAAGGAAGTAAAAAAATAATCAAGAAAAGTGATCCGTCTGAAAAGAAATATCCTAGTGAAGAACTTAAAAACTGTAATATAAATGTAGAAGACTATCTGTATATAAATCATTATTGTTGGTGTATGATTAAGGAAAATAAACGATTTTGTTAAAATAAATATTTGTATTTAAGTCACCACCAAGAAATGTTACAATTGGTTTTGGGTCTGGGGTTAAACAGGATTAACGTATGGTGTATTAAAAACTTTAACCAAGGTGAGTTTAAAAAAAGCTTTATGGAATGTGAAAGTGGCCGACTTGAAGACAGAGGAGGAGGGATGCAGACACCACTGGAACGAAAGCGATATTACAAGAACGTTTCACTAATGAGTTGAAGGCAGCAAGAGATAATTCAGAGAATTTTATCGTTGAAAACTGGAAACTTCGAGGACTTGTCCGTAATCTTGGAAGTCAAATTGGCAGGAAAATTAAAAGAAAAATTGACAATAAATTCCAGAATTTTAAAAGAAGAATTGACAGACATTAGAACTTTTAACGGGCGAACAAAAAGTAGCAACCAAGCTGAAGGCTTTTAATCTCCCAGGAGAAGGGTCAAAATAAATACCGTACGACCAATGGAAAAAGCATGAGTGAAACGCTGTACCTTTGATGATAATTCCTCATGACCAAATTTTTCAAACAATCGGAGGCTGCTGTGATGCAATGACTGGATAGTAACAGATTGTGCTACGGCCCTCATTGTGTCTTCACGTAGGAACACCGTTGACATTCCACAGAAAATTCTGGTGAATTTCAAGCAAACATTTTAGACTTTCAACACGTTATAGGCAAGCAGACTTGGAAGACATGCATATTACCCTGCTAAAGAATCGTGTGTAGAAGCCTGGCGAGAATCTTCAAGAATAGGAATCTGATATTTCTCGTTTGGTGCGCCTTTCTGACCATGATGCCGCAGAAAATTCCCTGCAACGCACAGCCGTCCGAAGCTTCATTTATCGCTCCATGATGCGGCAACTCAACAAGCATTGAGGCTGGCAAGACCGAAAACCTTAGCTGACGCATTAGGTCAAGCACTAGACTTCCAGTTTGCAAAAAGAACATCGAAAGGTCACGGAATAATTCGAGCATTGCAGTCCAACGTTGATACATGTAATGAAAAGTATTTTGAAGCTATGATCAGAGATTATTAGATGCACGAAATTTCTGCCCGGCAAGCTAACCATCACACCGCCAAAACCGCAAAAGAATGACGGATTTGTAGTTCTGCGACGGTGACCCGGAAATATGCTAGTATTATTATGTAGGAAATCATCGTTCCCTTCATAAAAGCATCAAATAAATCTAAGACGACACATGTAAAACGTAGTAATCTACGTTTTATTGTTAAACAATTACAGTTTTAGGCAATAAATCGCTCTCGACATCGAGTAGAGTGCACGGCAACTGGAGGTCGAATTTTAAATTTTCTCTCCATGTCTTCGGTTAAAAATATAATCATCAAGCTCTATCAACTTTCGATAGTCATCTCTGCGTATTTCTTTGGTCGATCCAGGTTGCTAAAACTCGAGCATTTTGTCAATTTTGGAAACTGTCAGGCCAGATGTAAACTTTGCTCTACAAGACTTTTCGAGTCATCTTGGAAGTTTATAGAGAGTAGTAGGGTTTGTAGACACTTGACTGAATTCCACTGCAAACATTTTTTAATATCAATTCATACACATGATTGTAACAAGCAAAAGTTAACATTTGTCTATTAAATTTTTGTTGTAGAACCACGTATGCACCATTTATACGACTTGCATTTGAAGCTGTAATATCACAACGAAGCTTTCGAACCTTGGTACAGCAATAAGTTGTTCTTTATTTCCATATTAAATTACAATCGGAAGACGTTCTTCGTTTGAATTCCGAACATCAAGCAATAGTTTTACATTCCAGTGAACAGCCACAACAGCTGGTACCTCGTTTTGAAAATCAGCTTTTATGGTTTCAACACGATCTTTCTTTGAATTGAGTACTTATTGAAAATTCGTCAGTATTATGTTCCAATTGCTTCAATAGTAACTTGAATACACATGGAATTTCTCATACTTATCTGACACCTAACAAGCACTGCTACTAATTTTAGAATAATGAAATCTTTCCACTCGGTTGATGTCCAGATCGTGTGTTCCGGATTCATGTAGGCAAATCTGCCCGCAAATCCATATTTTCATTGTAATCATAAGAATATTTTTAAAAGTTCATAAGATGGTGTCAAAGCTGCTCGCGAGGAGGCATATTTTGTACGTCGCGTTTCTTCCTCAATAGTTCCAACGAAAGAGCTTTCCCCTTTATCTGTGTTTTCGGAGGCAAGTTTTGAACAATGTTTCATGTGTCCTATTGAAAAAATATACTTTTAGAATTGCGTCATTCACCGATATGTTGTTTATTTGAAAGCTATGCTTTTACTAACAAATTAGTCTATAGCCAAACTAGCCCGTCGATATACCAGCTCGCGATAGGCTGAGTGTGCTCGTACTAACAAGTTTCGAAACCGACGTTTCGGGTTGGCGCACGGGTCGCCGTGATCGTACGCACACGAAATTTCATTTACAATTGTTTTCACATAAAACAAAACTAAGAGGATATGCGTTAGAAAAAAAGACTTTACCCAGTAAGAAACAGGGGTTTCACTCTTAAAACATTAATTATAAAACGTGGAATCCAAGTAGCCACAAAAATTCATATGTACACTAAACACACATGTATATAAGGAGTCACAAAAATTACCATACATTAATAATTCTGTTTTTGATACGCAATTTACGAAATATAGTGCTTTCTAGTCGGACACACTTGTCTCCGTGAGCTTCAAGAAATAAAAGTAGATACACTAACGATTAAACGGAGCTTTTACCCATTCAGTCCTACCTTCCTAGAAGGTAGGAAGCCGTGAACATTACTGAAGATAGCCATGGTCTTACGCATGCCTACTCCCTGCTTACAATGTTCTTCGGTTCTTCTTTATGTGCTACGGTACTGCAGCACACATCTTGAGATCCTCTTTTAAATTATTTTTATTGTGCTTTCTATTTACGCAGAAACCAATTCGCTGATATCTTTTGTTGCTCTAACTGCATACCATCGTATGCTGCATCCGCTTGCCAGTCAATCGCTGACGTCGATAATGTGAATATATCGTTATGAGGCAGTGAACTCCATTGAAGAAATAAAAGAAGTCATCTTCGTCAACATATCAGCTTTATTAAGATAGCCGGCTTTCGACGGCTTTGCCGTCATCGTCAGTCTCGCTGCTGTCGGCAAAAGTCGAGCGACTGTGCCGTGTTTGCCGACAGCAGCGAGACTGACGATGACGGCAAAGCCGTCGAAAGCCGGCTATCTTAATAAAGCTGATATGTTGACGAAGATGACTTCTTTTATTTCTTCTTATAAGAACGTCAACAACATCCAATCAGAATTCCCACAGAACTCCATTGATCTTCGACTCTCCGGACGCATGTTCAGGAACCGAGAATTTGCTGAAATTCATCTGAATCACCGTCATCGTGGAAAAGAGGGAGTCTTTGTGCCCTGGCAAGTGAAAGGAACGGAGCGGCAAAAACGTCAAAGGGAATTGACGGATTGAGGATTGAAGGCAGGGGACCTCGCAGAACACTTTCATTCTGCATTCCTTCAAATGCACTATCCCTGATGCATTCCCATTTTACAGTATTTAATTATATTAACATTACAGAAACTTGTTGAATCTAATTTATCTTACGGAACTTTTAAAAACGTTAGGTAAGAACATAATTCAACGCAATATAAAAGACAATTATTATAATATTTTTTCATTTAATATTTTTTATTAAATCAATTGTTTGCTCAATGATGATATTTAATAAATACTTAATATGATATTTAATAAATAAATCTTCAGAGAAATGTATTAGCATGGGTGCACGACAAATTGTATTTGCTATAAAGAAATAAAATGTTAAAATATGCAAAATCTGCAGAACTTATTTTATTGTTCTACGTACACCTTTGAACTGGGGTATAAACTCAAAATTAGGAGAATGTGATATCACTCTCTTCTTTGTTAAACTTCTTTAATAAATAACTTGCAAGCAAATCATCACTTGCAAGCATCCACACTGTTATCGCTCTTTATTATAAAATAATTTTAATAAATTCATAGATAGACATAAATTACTCACTTGGGTGTCAGAATTTCCAGATGCAAAGGATCAATCTTGTCAACTAATTCGACATAGGTTCGCCAATCGCCTGGAGAAGGATACAACTCTTCGTCAATTTCCAGTCGGTTACAGTTGCTGTAGGCGGTTGACACGTAGATAAGACCCTTTGAAAAAGAAAGACACCTCCCAGATGAGACTATTCCACATTTTGGAAGTACTATGAAGTAAGCATACAGATATGGGAGATATTGAAGTGCGCAAAGAAATAAGGAAACTAATCAACTAAATAAAAGTTTGAAAGTATTAAATTAATACATTTGAGGGGTTTGGTGCACCAATCCTCCCAATTACTGTAGCAACAATGCTTGAACTTGACATACCCATTTGGTTCTCCAGATAACTTTGGCAAGGGCCGCTCCCCCACAAACAATAATAAATGACACGTAAATTCCCGGAGGCCCGGCAAATATCGCGACACAAAATCAGCAAATGTTGAATTTCATGAAGAATAGCAGATTTTTTTTCCAAAAAAAAAAAAGTCTTCAAGATAATTGGGTTTAAATGTCTCTTGAAGGGCGCTATTCAGACTGCCGTGCCACCACAGACAGAGGTGTCTGAAACGGCCTCGTTTCTGCGCGTTATGGGTGAAACCAGATTGCAAATTGAAGGGGCAGGGTGTTGGAAATAGTCCCCCACTGGACAGATTGTATCATTCCATGCAAGAAAAGTGTTAATTTATCCCCGTCAACGATTCAATTAATTCACATTAGGTACTTATTGTATTATTTCTGGCCGAAATATTAAAATCAAATAATCAAAATCAAGGAAACTGGGTTAGAATGCATTGTCAACGGCATTTTTATAATTCATTCAGACTGTGTCCCGTGAGATGTTCTTCGTTTCACTTATCAATTCTTCGATACGTGCCATCATGGAATTAAAAGATTCTCCTCTGGAGAACATAGCCAATTCGCTTCCTGCGAGAAACTGCAGATCTATTGCCTGTGAGGAAAAAACAACATAGACTAGAAAAGCGTGATGGCGCGCAATTGTGGGTCTCAAAGTGATATTTAAACCAATTTTACGAAGACATTTTTTTCTGTTAATACTGTATCTAACATTTTTCACGAAAATTCGGCGCCGATCTAGCGCCGGCTAGTAAGCTTTGGCCAACCATGTACCTCCCACCAGAGGAGTATTCCTTCAACCGGAACTAGCTCTAAGCTCCCAACAGGTCCCCCGATATATGTGGTAGTGTGGTGTATGTAAGAGTAAGTAAAGGGTAGTAGTGTAAGTAATGTACGATAGGACAAGGAATGGATAGAAAGAATCGCGTGCTGTCCGTTTGGTAGGGTGCGGTCTGGGCATCCGCCTAGAGTAGATCTGAGAAAGCTACCGAGCAAAGCAGTCGACCGCTAGAAATCTATTCCATACAGCCACAGATCCAGACCTAGCTATCTGGCTAGTGTCGAAAAAACTTCCATCGTCAAGACTCGAACCTAGGCCAGTGGCACAACAAAGACTGATGAAGCCCTGAGCGACCTCTTCCAGTCAGCTGTTAAGGATGAGTCCGTTCCATGGGTTGTGTATAAATTGTATTTAAATTTTATGTTGATTTATTGTTGTAGTAAAATAATGATATTTTACTACAACTAGTTCATACAGATGCACATAAAGACACAATTGATTTCACGTTTTACAAATCGAACATGAGATGTAAACATTTGTTTAAGAGTTGAAAATTCGTAAATGATATTCAAACGCTTCGAGTTTATTTATTTTAATTAATTGTCTTTGTGATTAGAATTCTTTCAAATGGTTTGCAGTAAAGTTTTTGGAATTATCAATAATATATTGTGACATACCGATATGTCACGTTAAAATAAACTAACATTTATTTGTAGACAATATGGTGGAACATGCATTACGAAATATCACGAGAGCTAGAGCTTAGCAACGACCGTGAATAAACAATGTAGTTTTTGTTTTTTCTAAATGCATTAAGAGTTTTCTGGATGCCGAAAGTAGAAAATTTGGGATTGGGCGAAGAAGTTTAGACGATCAAAAGGTCAGCTACACCAAAATATAACGAACGTATGGATTGGCTGGGTGAGAGAAGGACGGTCAAATGTTATGAAAAAAAGGATACGAAGTCTTCGAGGGGTGAATCATGCAGGAGGATTTCATTCTGCCCGGCATCGCGCTTCTGAACTGATCGTAGGTTCGTGAGAGGGAACGAGTACAATCTAGATAGTCGGAATTGGGTTATCAATGAAATTTTAAGGATAGTGAATGATATTGCAGATATTTTCATGTGGAAGCACTATTGATGTATGAATTGGAACTTTGTCGGGAGTGGTAATCGAGTTCGGGACTATGTCATAGAACGTAATCGGGACTGATAATTTTGATAGTTTGAGACCAGCTTGGATAGGGGCAGAGGAGGATTTCTTGGAACTTTGGACTACGGCAAGCTCGCAAGATATTTCGACTGAGAAGTCTACGAGGGACATCAACGAAGAATAGATAAGTTAACCGCGGTATAAAATTGTAAATAGAAAGATATCTTGATCAAAGGCCTAACTTAAATTCACTAAATTGTTTGTTAGAAAGGCAAAAATAAACTTTGTTGAATTTTGTTCTTTAGAGAAGAAAGTGATCTTTCATTTAGTCAATCCAAACAGAAATGAACTAGGAATAGAATCATTCTATTTCAGATTCCCAGCTGCGCTGTATAGTCGGCGGATCCTATAATCCATTATAAAGGTAATAAGGATTATAATATATCGTGACCCATTGACCCAGCAAGCCGGACGCTAAGATCTTTAGCAGATATAGATGTAGAGAGAGAAAATTTTGTATATCTCAATATAGATCATTTAATTGTTGATGGAATTAATCTTTTTATGTCTCTTCCAGAGTCCGATCCATACTGTGGCGTTGTGGTATGAGGCCAGCAAGTTCACTCTGAGGTAACTAAGATCGGGTCTCGAAGCGGAAAAAAAAGTTGCTGGTTGAAAACATCTTTGTTTGTTTATGTAGTAGTATGTAGTAGCATTTAGAATCAATGCGAAAAAGGTATGCGCTTTTAAGTATCACTTGTTAAATATCTCTCATGACTAATATTCACATTTCCAGAAATGTGTATTGACTGTTGCATTTGTGAGTAAATTTACTTCCAATAAATTTGGTCGAAAACTCGTCTCCTGAGAAAAATTCAAATTTCACATTGGCAGTAATGCTTAAACTCTTATTTTCGTAAAATGGGGTCCAAAAGTTTCAACGAAAATTTCCATGTAAAATGAGTTTATAATCTTTTATTATATTAGTAAAGTAATTTTTCATTTCTGCCAATGATAAACCGAAAAATTGAGAAAATGTGATAAGTTACCTTAGAGCAACTGGCTGGTTAGCTGGTTAGATTGCAACTGGCAAGAGGATGGGGCACCACCCAAAAGTTAGATCCGGCCAAATATTTAAGGAAGCTAACTAGTACACAAAGTCCGTGCCATTCAGTAGCACCACTAGTTACTTTCTTGTATACGTACGTGAGTATACGGAATAACGTACTTAGTGTAGAGAAAGCTAAGTAATGCTGCGGAAAATATATTTCGAGAATTCAACGGAAATAAACGTTTTGAGGTCCCCTGATACTCAAAAATGAAGTTGTTTGAAAACGTCCGTCTGTCCTTCGCACAGTGGTTGATATCCAGAATCTAGCGGTATTTATATCAGAAATGCATATGTTCGAAACGAATGAAAGTCAACGTGAGCAGGTTCCTCTTAGTCTTGCCTGAACTGTAATGATCGCCATAAGCATTCATTTTTCAGAAGAATGGTGGGTGTGTTTGGTGAGCGCGCAGCCGCGACTCAGTCCTGCTTTGACGCACTTGGTGTTATTGCCTACTGACACTGCATTAAGGATAACTTAATTTTTCGATATGAGTGAGAATTCGGAAGGTATCTTCTTTAGAAAGCACTAATGTTACGTAGATTTTTTTCATTTTTCCTTGTATTTTATATGTGAAAGTATCCCGTGTATTTGAGTCATGTTTCCTAGTGATCAGAAATTTAAAGCGAGTTATCTTGAGTTGCCAGCAAATGCCAAGTGTTTTTTGTCTGCTTATATTCCCTAAATCTTGGGAAACAATAGTGGCAAACATTTCTGCGCGAATTTGCCCATTTCTAAAAAAAACAAACTATTTTTTTCCAAATGCTTGTCCAGTTCCTCGACGGGAGCTGTTCGACCCCTTGCGCGAGGGTGAACTCTCTTATTCAACATATTTACTGAAGAGAAAAATGCTAATACAGTGTTTCCCGTAATGTTCTTGGAATTTTTACAGAGGCAGTATTAAGTGAGAAAATATGAAGATTCATCTGAAAAATTACTGACAAATGGAAGGCTTGGCATAGAATGGTAGACAGATTCCAACCAAGGAACCCGACATGACTGGACTACGCAATGGTGTATGTCAAAGAAGTGCAGAAAACGACGAAAGGTAGACCTGAAAAAGAATTATTTTCGTGTACGAAGAGAAAATAAGACGAAAAGTAGAGCAAAATTTTTCAGGCCCATTAAATTTCAATTTGTGAAGGAAACACCCCATTGAGCAAATTGAGAAATATAAATTAAAAGAAACTAGTGATGCAACAGAATGGCACAGACTTTCTCGTACCAAACTTTTCTAATTTCCTGGTGTGTCTACATTGCCAGTAATAGGTATAGCAATACCTATTACTGGCAATGTAGACACGCAATGTACACACATTTACATTCTCATTTTAAAATTACATTTGTGTAATTTTAAAAAACATCAAAATAAATTTTACGTCGTGTAATTAGCACTATCCATTAAAAAAATGTGAAGAAAAAAATTGGAGATATTTTTGAGAAACTGGCATTTGAGCATTTCTGAAAATGCGAATTTTGGGTCCCATTTTATAGAAAACTGTGGAGTTTGCGAGAGAATTTATTTGACATTATTTCAAGCACATGTACTCATAAATATAACAATTGGACGAAATCGCCTCTAATGCAGGTATTACCGTCGTGAGAGACAAGTCAATATAATTATATTTTTCTAATTTTTTTAAAGATTATAGAGGAATAAGGCGTTTATGGCATCGTTTAAGGTTCGTTTAGCACTAACCCTACAAAAATTTAAAGAAAAAATATGAAGTCGGTTTTCAGAATATCTTGTTTTTAAAATTTAAAATGTAGCACGCATTATTGCATGAAAACTAAAATTAAAAAAAACAATGTACTTGACAATGAAAAAACAATTATGGACAAAAAATTTAATTTGAAGGAAAATTTTATTTTTTATATTTTTTATCAATTTTATATTTGTAGTAACACAGAAAAAAATCGAACATCTGCAATTTTTGAAAATTCAGAGTTAACCGTGGAAGTCGGACACGTGCTACGTTGATAAGTGCATTTTCCTCTATTCTGGACTTTTGAAAATTTTAAGAAACAAATTCGATTCGTTTTCGAGAAAATTTTTAAAATGACCGAAGGGTAAGTAAAAAATTCCCCCAAATTTTAAAGAATGCTTTTCAACATTTCAAAACTTCAACTACAGCCAGATGGATAGGAGTTGGAAAATCAACAAAAAATTCAGTTTGGAAAAGGTAGTGCGTATGGGAAGCGTTAGTGGTGTTCACATACGGCCGGACAGATTGACAGACGGCTGGAGAGACGGACGGACAGACGGACGGACAGACGGAAAGAGAGACAGAGAGAGGGACGGACAGACCGACGGAAGACAGACAGACGGACAGACAGACAGACAGACAGACGGACAGACAGACAGAGACAGACGGACAGACGGACAGACGAGACAGACGGACAGACGACAGCAGACAGACAGACAGACGACAGACGGACAGACAGACAGACGAGACGACAGACAGGACGACGGACGACAGACGACAGACGGACAGACGGACGGACAGACGGACGAGACGACAGACGGACGGACAGACGGACGACGAGACAGACGGACGGACAGACGGACGGACAGACGGACGAACAGACGGACGGACAGATGGACAGACACAGACGGACAGACACAGACGGACAAGAAAACTGAAAATTTCTAAACAATTTTGATCATATTAAAAGAACTTATTTTGAACAGTGATTTTATTTGAAGGGAAATTCTCTAGTTTTATTGTAGTTGTTGAAAGACGCCGGATATAATTCAAACTTTTAAAAGTTTCGAAAATTTACAATTAACCGAAAAAATGGGATCTATGGCACCTTTATAACTGTATTTTACACTATTCTCACAAGAAATATAAAGAAAAAATTGGAGACTTTTTGAGGAAATTTTGAAAATATCCGAGTTTTTACATGTAAAGTACCCTCAAATTTTAAAGGTTTTTCAAAAGTTTAAATTTTCGACTCAAACCAAATGAACAGGGATTTCTTCAATTTTCAAGAAATCCAACTTATGGTTCAGGGACTAGTGGTGTTCACAGACGGACTGCCGGACGTTTAAAAAAAATTCCGATTCACGTGACCCCAAAACGCGTATTTCCTTTGAAATCTCAAAATCGATTTTCCGCAGCATTACATAACCTTCTCTATACTACGTATATTAATCCGTGTATATGTATACGAGAAAGTAACTTATTGGTGCTACAGGGTTGTACGGCCTTGTTTCATTGTACCAGCTGCCATCTACCGCCGTCCAAAGTACATTTTACACATCTTCTCAATTTTTTGGAGAGTAAAACCTGCTTTCAATGGCAATTTTCATTTAAAAACCTAATGCCTTTTTTAAGATAATGTCGTTTAAGCGTTGCATATGCATAATTTGAAGTTCTTTTTTTACATGAATCTATTAAGTTTCAAAAAACTTCAATTGTAGTCATTTGAAGCACATCCACTCTCAAATAAAACCATGAGTTTAAATATCTGGAAATGTGCATATTAACAGCGTGAGAGGTATTTAAAAAATACATTTGTGTAGTTTTTGAAAAAACAAACAAACAAAAAAACAAAAGAAGACACCAAAATGAACTATACGTCATATTAAACACTGCAATTATCACTCTCCGTTGGAAAAGTTTGAAGAAAGAATTTGGTGCCATATTTTAGAAAATGGTATTTGAGCATTTCTGAAAATGCGATATTTTGAGCTCATTTTAACACAAATCTGTTGAGTTTTCGAGAAAATTTCTATGACATTATTTAAGTCATTTGTAAATACGTTAACGTGATCAAATTATCGCTAATTTAAATATGAACGACGAATGACGAGACAAAAAAATTAATTTTTGAAAACTTTGAATAAACGAAGGAATATAGCAATATGTAGATTCACTCTGTAAGATTCACTCTTATGTCATCTTACAGAGTGAATTTAGGATTATCATTACCAAAAGTTTAAAGAAGAAATTTGGAGCCGTTTTTGAGTCCGTCTTGTTTTTGTATTTTTTTAAAATAGCAAATATCGCCTGTGCTCTTGCAAGAAAACTATTTCTTTTTAAAGAAATCTACAGACCTTAATGAACACATTACAGACCTTAGTGACCTTTATGGGCACACAATTTCATTTGAAGGACAAATTTACGCCTTGAATTTTACAATTTTTTGAAGACACCGAAGAAAATTCAAATTTTTTCAATTTTTGAAAATTCAGAGTTTACCGTGAATGTAAGATCTATGCCACCTTTATAAATGAATTATACTTTATGCTTACAAAGAAGTTTTGGAGCCATTTGTGAGAAAATTTTAAAAATGTCCGAGGGACTTTCTGTAAATTAGCCCCCAAAATTAAGGAATGTTTCCCAAAATCGCAGAGCTTTGACACAGGAAAGATCAACAAGGTTTATTCAGTTTGAAAAAAATTGTACAAACAATATATGACATTCACCAGACATACGGATAGCCGGACGGACGTTTTAAAAAAACACTTTTTCGGTGTCAGGGGACCCCAAAACGTATATTTTCCTGGAAATATCGAAATTACATAAGTTTCAGCATTACATAAGTTTCACTACACATATGCTCCGTACATGCTCAGTAAATTAAAAATGATTTGTTTACCTCGTCTAACATCGTGAAGTAATTTTCGATACATTAGTTTAGAAACTTTTCCAGGGAAAATCCCTCAGAATTTTTGAAAAGAACGTGGTTTTGAATGGTTTTGAAAAAAGTTTTAAAAAATAAAAAGTGAAAATTCGAATAGTATATAAGACTGTTCTACCTGCGAAATGTGCTGTAATTTGTGTACAATCGTCGTGCGAAACGCGCAACCAATCTCCACAGTAAACAGAGACGGAGAGGTACACAAAGATTGATTACCACCTGAGAACAGTTATGGTAGAGGTACCTTACGCGTCGTTTAATTAAAGATTCTACATGAATATATCGGGTGCGCTGCGTAGATCCGCTCACCGCACCTCGAGACGGGGCATGCGTAGTGCCATTTGACAGAGATCGTTGGTGCCGCGAACGTTGATGTGCACAGCTTTGGGCAGCGGGTCGTCGAAGCGCACACTGGCGGCCGCGTGGAAGACGACGGCGACGCGCTCCTCCAGCAGCGTTCGGTCGCCGTCGCTCAGCCCCAGGCCCAGCAGGGACACGTCGCCCTCCACGCCACGCAGCTTGCTCATCGCGGCGGGCTGCTGGCGACGCACCACGTCGAACAGCTGCAACAAGACACGGCCTCGCTCAAACGCCGCCCCCGTTTCACCCAGTTTACCCATGGCGTGTTGAAGCTGGCAGCGCACAGCATCGAACATCTGCAGAAAGACACGAATTCAATCAAACCCTAACACATTCCACACAGTTTATCCATGGCGAGTTGATGCTGGGAGCGCACCACGTCGAACAGCTGCAACAAGACACGGCCTCGCTCAAACGCCGCCCCCGTTTCACCCAGTTTACCCATGGCGTGTTGAAGCTGGCAGCGCACAGCATCGAACATCTGCAGAAAGACACGAATTCAATCAAACCCTAACACATTCAACACAGTTTATCCATGGCGAGTTGATGCTGGGAGCGCACCACGTCGAACAGCTGCAAAAGACACGGCCGCCCCCGTTTCACCCAGTTTACCCATGGCGTGTTGAAGCTGGCAGCGCACAGCATCGAACATCTGCAGAAAGACACGAATTCAATCAAACCCTAACACATTCCACACTTTATCCATGGCGAGTTGATGCTGGGAGCGCACCACGTCGAACAGCTGCAACAAGACACGGCCTCGCTCAAACGCCGCCCCGTTTCACCCAGTTTACCCATGGCGTGTTGAAGCTGGCAGCGCACAGCATCGAACATCTGCAGAAAGACACGAATTCAATCAAACCCTAACACATTCCACACAGTTTATCCATGGCGAGTTGATGCTGGGAGCGCACCACGTCGAACAGCTGCAACAAGACACGGCCTCGCTCAAACGCCGCCCCGTTTCACCCAGTTTACCCATGGCGTGTTGAAGCTGGCAGCGCACAGCATCGAACATCTGCAGAAAGACACGAATTCAATCAAACCCTAACACATTCCACACAGTTTATCCATGGCGAGTTGATGCTGGGAGCGCACCACGTCGAACAGCTCAACAAGACACGGCCTCGCTCAAACGCCGCCCCCGTTCACCCGTTTACCCATGGCGTGTTGAAGCTGGCAGCGCACAGCATGAACACTGCAGAAAGACACGAATTCAATCAAACCTAACACATTCCACACAGTTTATCCATGGCGAGTTGATGCTGGGAGCGCATCACGTCGAACAGCTTCAAAAGATATTGGAGAGTATTACCTAGATGTAGCGCTAATGTAGCGTTACATATTGAAGGCGCCATATTGTTGGCAAATAGTTCCTTGGCAGGTGCTGACAGGCGTGTTGTGTCCGTACACGACGAGAGTTGAGGGTATTTCTCATGTAAATTATAACTTTGCCGTGCTTTTGTCTAGCTATGCAAAGGATTATTTATGCATCAATAAAAATATATGATGAGACCTTCATGGTTGTGTGACCTGAAGGCCAAAATAAAGCAGCATTGGGGTTACGTGAAACAAACTTTCAAAAACCCAAATAATACAACCGTTTCATATAGTAACTTATGAGTATTTTTCATCTAGTTGAAAAATATACTTTAATTTGGTTCTAGCACATCCGCACACTGCTTATATATTGTATATTTATATTTTCTTAGCAAAAGTAGTTTATTCATTTGAAAACTTGCACTTAAAATTTGGAAGATAGGCTGCAAAAGTTCTGGTATTTCATAGCATTCTTAAGAATTAAGTTGTGTGCGAAGCATTACTTAACTCTTTTTCTTTTCAAGGAATTTGTTCATTTCTAATGAACATCCAATGAACAAATGAACAAATTCCAATGAACAATGAAATAATGATCTTCTAAATTAAATACTTCGTAAATTAAACCCTAAATTTGACACTTGCGTAACTCTATGGGGACGCTTATAGGCGCATATTTTGTTGGCGCTACAGATGCCTGAGGTGAAAGTATATGTTCTGTTCTTATGTATTTAACACCCTTAGTTGGTGAATGTTTGCATTACGTACATTTTATCCCCTCGTCCATTCTTAAAGGCTTCGCTTTAAAATACGAAAAGTGAAGAAGATGATAGTGGAGATACATTTTCCTCATCAGCAAATACTTCGACATTTTAAGCCGTCAACCTGGTAATATTTTCGAATAAACTGTAGTTGAATTAATCACAATATGACTCACCGACACATTGGTGAACTTCTGGACGCGCTCGTGGGCCGGCACGCCCTTCTTGGCGCGCACCAACACGAAGATGGTGCCGATGTCGGGTGCTTGTCGCAGCAGCTTCTCAATGAGCACGCGCCCGATAAATCCCGAGCCGCCGGTGATGAAGACGTCTTTGCCAGCGAAGAAAGCGGCCACCTGTCCGGGCTCTGCCCCCGCGGCGCCAACTGTCACCAAGCCAGGGTCTTTCCTCATGGTCTTCGCTCAAGAGAGTACGCGGTAGGCTCCTAACTGTAACATTATGCGTAATTAGAACATCACCTTACAAGATGGTCTATTACCACAAACAAAAAAATATAGCCCAAAGCAAAAGTTGGTGAAATAATAAACAATAAAAACTAAAGCAAAAGTTGGTGAAACTCCGCAGATGGACGTATTTAAACTTCAGTACAATTTTATCAATTTTATGGAAAAGTTGCAGTTTGAATCCCACCCTTCATCCCCCTCCTCCTTTCCCCACAAAAAAAACAACACATTGTGCCCATCTCCTGCAAGGGGGTAATGTGGTGGCAGTTGAGGTAATACTTTTTCAAAGTAATGAACACTACTTGCTAACTTAAGCATACATTTTTTGATTTAACGAGAGACCGTTAAGAAATTTCGCCTATCATCAGACAGTTCGGCTTTCGGACTGGTTAATACAAACCCGAAGTAGATTTGTATTAATAATTACCTGTTATGAATTATTATTACAAATTATAGTTATGGTAATTAATTTTACTTTCTCGTATACTCACGTATATACGGAGTAAATATACGTAGTGTACAGAAAATTATGTAATGCTGCAGAAAATGGATTTCGAGATTTTAACGGAAGTACACGTTTTGGGGTCCCCTGATACCGAAAAAGTGTTTTTTTTTGTTTGTTTTTTTCAGAACGTTCGTCCGTCCCTCCATCTGTCTGTCTGTCCGTCCGTTTGTGAATACTGCTAGCGCCTAAAACATGTGAACTATCTTTTCCAAATTGAAGGATGCCCTGCCGATCTAGCTCTAGTTGAAGCTTTGGGATTTTGAAAAACAATCTCTAATATTTCGGAGTACTTTATATGAAGCCCCCCGAACATTTTCAAAATTTTCTCAAAAATGGCTCCAACTTTTGTACTTAGAGTTCTTGTAAGAATAGAGTAAAATATGCTTATAAAGATGGCACGAGTTCGATTTCCACGGTTAACTCTGAAGTTTCGAAAATTGCGAAAGTTTGAATATTTTTCGGCGTCTTCCTACAACTATAAAATTGAAGATAGAGATTTTTCCTTCAAACAAAATTGTTTGTCCATTAATAGCTCTATCATAAGGGTCATGTAAATTTTTTCGAAAATCTTAATAGTTTTCGTGCAATAGAGCGTGAAATATTTGCAATATAAGAAAAATACAAAACAAAAGATTTTCTCAAAAACGGCTCCAAGCTTTTCTTTAAATATTTCGAAGAGTTATTATCAAATGCACACTATCCGTTGACATAAATGCCATATTGCTCTGTTCTTTTTTTACAAAAAATACAAAAATGTAATTTTTTTGACGTCTCTCACGTCGGTTATATTAAATCTAGAGGCGATTTCTTCACGTTATTATATTTATGAATACATTCGTTTTAAATAATTCAAATAAAGTTTCTCGAAAACTCAAGAGTATTCTGTGAAAATGAGCTTTAAATTCTGCATTTTTAGAACCACATAAACCTATTTTCTCGAAAATGGCTCCAAATTTTTTCTTCATTTTTATAATGAATAGTGTTAATTGCACTGATTGATATAACGCAAAGTGCATTTTGTTGTATTACAACAAAACACATGTTTTTTAAATACCTCTCACGCCGTTAATATTGGCATTTACATAAATTTGTATGCAGTATTACATTTGTGAGTAGTTCTTCAAATGACTTATTTGTTGCGACGGAGTCCGCCACACCAAAGCGCGCGCCGCGGAGTCAGCCAGCGGGAACTGGGCAGCCGAGCAAGGAAGGAGCCGGCCAATGAGGACGGAACGGCCGGCGCGCGAAGCCTCTACGAGGAGACGAGTCTTCGACGCGCAGCAAGTTATAACGGGCAGCCGCCGGGGTAGCGGCAGAACAGTATACAGAGTGTTTAGAGAGTAACTTGAGCTTGGATTGTGTTTAGTATAGTGATTGCGACCCGGCAGGGTACAAAGTGATTTCTTCTGGTGATTTCTGTGGTGAACTCAGCTTTGGACTTGGACTTCGACTGAACATCTGGTGACTCGACTATTGTATAAAGGTTTACTCTCTTTTGGATTTTGGTGCAACTATTGTAAAGACTGAGAGGCTGCAATAAAAATCTTGTTTATTGTTAATTTGCTGATTTCCATACATAACATTATTAATTAACATTTTCGAAAACTCAATAGATTTCCGCGAAAAAGAGATTCAAATTTTGCATTTACAGTAAAGCTTAATCGCCATTTCCTAAAAAACGGCTACGAGTTTCTCAATGAAAACTTCTATTAAGACGAGTTTTTACTCTTCTGTAATATTTTTAAAGTAATTCGGTTGTACTACTAGGAAAGCAAAAAGTTAGGAAATTGTCAAAAAAATGCACTTTGGGCGACGATAAATGGCAACTAGCCAGAGAATTTTGCTAGATCTTAAAGCCAGTTCACACCTTGGAAATTAGAAAAATTTGGTACGAAAAAGTCTTTGCCATTCTGTAGCACCTCTAGTGTCATTGTTAATATTGTCTGTGTATTGTAAGTAATAAGTGTATTATGTATAAGTAAGTGTATTGTAAATAATATATTTTAGATAGTGTTGTCTTCATTCCTTATGTTTTTGTTTTGTACTGTAACCTTGATGAAGAAATTATAAATTCCGAAATGTTGGCAAACTCATTCTTTCATTAACTTGATTGACCAATCCCGTGAACCACATACCGTAATTATTTTAATTAATTAACTATCTTTCCTCAATTCTCAGTAGTTTATTATAATCCTTTCCTCCATTCTCAGTAGAAAGTTACTCTCCAATTACACGGTCTCATCTATTTTTAAACTAAACGGGACGTTTGCAGACGTGACTGTAGAGTTGGACATCTACACGAAGACACTGACCAATCAGGTCACAGACATTATCATTGGAGGGGACAATGGCATTAATTTGGGCGGTGACTTTACACCTGCAAAACATGTAAACAAATTACAATGATTCGCCCAAAGTACTAACATGTAGTCTCGACTCCGCCCTTCTGGAATAGCAGACCAACACTATGCTACAGAGATTTAGCACGCAAATCAACAATAAACACTGCAACTGAGAGAAACAAATGTCACACTTTTTGAAATTAATTTCCTCTCAGCAAAACACTGCATCCGGCATGGTCTTCACATGAACCTTGCTGGAAAACATGCAGTCGGTAACAAGCTTGCACAGTCCTACGCAGTCTCCTGCCAAAAATCTATTTTACCCCCGTTACTCCCCCCATTCCCACTACCAAATCATCTACATCTGATGCCCCACTTTCCTCACAACCTGCAACTGCTGGAATACATCACAACAATCGATCACGCACTTGAGGTAAAAATGGAATAAATATATAGCAACTACAGATGCATCAGAAAAACATTGGTGTAGATACTATCAAAAGACATACTGCACCATAATGTTCAGTTCCTTTCAAATAAAACTGAGTTTATCGAAGCACTCTACAGAGCGATTTAAATCAAATGGATGTTCTTCACTTAACATAATATTGGCTATCTCCTAATGAACTTATCATTTTCCTAATTCCAAACATTTTCTTCGCAGGCTATTATTGTAGAGAAAGGGAACGGTCCTGCATATGGGGGTTCTTGTATTTACGTGAGAAATAATATCGATTCTATCTCCTTGACCGAATTAAATATTTATTCCTTTGAAAAAAAATTGAACTTCTGTAGTACATCTTCCTTCACTAAAAATGATATTACTTTGGAGCTACAGGCCTCCAACAAAGAGAGCTGCGGATTATATTTTGTTTTTAGAAAACCTGGAGATAACACTAAAGAAAGTCAGCAATCGCTCTTTTGAGTCCATTGCTGTATGCGGAGATTTTAACATTGATTTTCTGGCGAGAAAGAGCAGTTTCTTAATTTAATTAATTCCTTCAGTTTGAATATTACAATAAATGTACCTAGACGGATCATACTAAATTCAAAGAAGGTAATCGATAAAATTATAATTAACAAAACTACTACTCTATAATAAATTGTAACAAAAGACTTAGGATACAGTCTCAGAATGCACATATTTTAACCAGATTACAAAAAATGCGACCACTGACACAATAAATAATACATGTATGAGTAGATTACTAAAAGTAAAATTTATTCATAGATTACTTGCTGCAGGAGTCATGGGACGCGGTTGATACAAACGATAAATTAATTTTTTTTCAACGCTCTCATTTCATTTGAACACTTGCTGCAAGTCTAGGATAACAAAAGGAATTAAGACCGCATGTACAAAGAAACGAATCCTTTCTTTCATTTCTAAGCAGCATAACGTAACGCAAGATTTCCACCTCCAGTTTTAAAAATAAAAATCATTGTTAAGAAAAGTCGTACGGCAGTCTACAATCATGAAACATGATCATATATTTTAAACTCAAGTAACAAAACAAAAACAATGTGGGATGTAATAAAAAATGCGACCAAATCAACTAAAAACTTTGTCAGAATGTTGTTGTAAAATATAACGATGGAGTTTACTTCGAGACGCCCTACTAGTAGGTCGTGCCGTGAACACTGGTGTACTAACGAAACACGAGTAAATAGCTTGAACTATGCGAGTTTGTTTCTAATACTATAACCAAAAGACAGAATATATTCACGTTGAACTTCACGTATGGTAGCTACAGGCGCTACCAAATAGCACGGACTTTCTCGTAAAATTGTTTCTAATTTCCTTGGCGTGGTCTGACTTTGTAGGCATTTTCTCCATTCTCTCGCCAGCTGCCATCTATCGTCACCCGAAGTACTTTTTTTTGACATTTTCTCACCTTTTTTCTTTCCTAATAGTAACACTGCAATATTACTTCCAGATTATAAAAGAAGAGTAAATCCTCGTCCGAAATAGAAATTTTCGTTGAAAAAATTTGAAGCTGTTTTTAAGAAAATGGCGATTAAGCAATAATGAAAATTCGAAATTTGAAGCTGTTTTTCACACAAATCTATTGTTTTCAAAAACCTTTATTTGAAGTCATTTAAAGAACATCCACTCACAAGTGTAATAAACCGGGGTAGCTCAGTGCATCAACTGAAGTCACTGCAGCACCTCTGACCAGGAGGTCCTAGGTTCGAGTCCGGAAGATGGAAGGTTTTTCGACACCAGCTTATCAGCTAGGTCGAATTCATCGCTGTCTGGAAGAGAATTCTAGTGAACGGCTGCTGATGCTGCAGTTTTCCATGGTTTCTCCGATCAACAACGCGAATGCCGGAGCAGTACCCAAACTTAATGAAAGAAATATTTCTTTTTTTTTAATTTAAATGAAAAATATCTTTAATTTTATAATTGTAGAAAGACGCCAAAAAATTCAAACTTGTGCAATTTTCGAAAATTCAGAGTAAACCGTGGAAATCGGACCTACGCTACTCTTATAAGTGTATTTTAATCTGTTCGTACAAGAAATATAAAAGAGAAATTTGCCACCGTTTTTGAGAAGATTTTGAAATTGTCAGGGGGGCTTAATACCTCGAATCTTAAAAAATGTTTTTGAAAGTTTCAAAGTTTCAACTAGAGCAAGATGGACAGGGGGTTCGTCAATTTGGGAAAGATCGTACATGTGGTTTAGGCGCCAGGTTTGTTCACTTACGACAGACAGACGGATGGACGGACGAACCGACGGAAGGTTGTCCGTTATTTTTCCATTGCATATTTTATAAGCAAAATTCACAAATGTGCATAGAAAATCTACGACAAGTACAAAAGAACGCTAATTTTTCGCTAGGAAATGTTCTTGAAGTTCAGACAGCATTATATCACATTGAATAGAAAAACGTAAGCTCAAAATAACACTGTGTACAGGTTCTGTGTCGTCTCAAAAATAAGCATCTGTATTTTCGAAGTCAGTTAATCTATTTTTGTCGTATGAAATTATTGTGTTACGTTTTTCAAAGGTTTTAAAATTTTTAATTGTGAAATAGGACACGACATTTAAAAATAATCTTACCTTGTGAAATCGTCAGTGGAGCTTAAAAAATATTCAATGTACAGACCACTTGAGACTAGTAGCTTTCTGCTGAAGACCTAAAGCAGACTGCCGTCCTGGTGCTCGTGGGAACGGGCAATCCTTCTTCCGTCACCTACTGAGTAAGAATGGAGAATAACATTAGCATTTATGTAAATTTAACGATTGGCCTTTCAGAGGAACAACATTTCATTCGTAATGAAAAAAATAATGAATTAGACATTCAATTATATGGTGTAAAATAACAATGTATTCGTAGATACCAGGTAATCATGATTTTCGAAATTCGTTTTGTCTGATTACGTTGTCATTTGAGATTACGTAGATATTTGTCAACTATAATTACTATTATTAACTACGTCAATTTCAATTATTTAATACAAATCAGTGTCAAATTGCATGGGGGACGTCCCGCACGTGCTCATATATTTGATAATTTTGCACAATTTATTCAAAATAATTATCATATATAGATCTTATCACATTCAAAGCACTAATGAATGTAATCTTACATCTTTACTTTTTCGCACTTACTTCGAAAGGAGAGAAAGTTATATGCGCCGGAAAACGAATTTTCAGCAGAAAGGATTATTGTGAGCCATGGCAACGGAAAATTGCAGTAAATTTTGCCAATACGTGGTGTAGACGGAATCCATTGTGTTCCTGATTCCTAAAAATAGATTGTTGACAAAACGTGTCTGTCTTCCCTTCTATGGTCACCGATAGCGCCTAAACAAATTAGCCAACTTTCTAAAAAGTTTACAATCCCTGATCGAAATGAACTAACTCAAAACTTTAGAAATGACAAACAGATGTCTTGATTTTTTAGGGTACTTTACATGATGCCTCAATGTATTTTCAATTTTTTTTAAATAATGGCTCCAAAGGGTATCTCCGGATAAGATGGTAAAAAGTTCCCCAAAACCAAATTACAATTCTAATATAAAAATTTTTATATTATAATTCTAAATAAAAATAATATTATTGAAACGTTTCTTAGCCCCCGTACCATCACCCACACCCCTCTACAGCCAAAAATGTGTTTTTAAATTTTAATTTTTTCGGCACTTGAACATCTGGCTTAAAAACTAAAATAATAAATAACAAAAAAAAATTGTATCATCAGAAAAATATTTTTTGATATTTCCTTAGACCCAAATTCAAACAAAAGTTTTTTTTAAGGAAAACTTTTGTCTTAGAATCACGGAACAGGCTCGAAAAAGAATCACAAACATTTCTCTTAAAACACATTGTTGTGGAATTTTTGAGAAATTTTCGCCTTATCCATTTCCCGTCTTTAAATCATCTTGACTATGTAAATGCAGCAGTTATATGCATTTATTTTAGTGTTTTAGCACCTAGTAATATTTTGATTTTTAAATTTAGTTACAAATTATCATTTTTACTATTTATCTACTTACTATTTACTATATATTACTATCATTTTTACATTTATACGCACGTATATACGGACTATATACGTAGTATAGAGAAAGTTATGTAATGCAAGAAAAAACGGCGGATTTTCGGCAAAAAAATTAATTACCGGGCCTGATAACGAAAATGTAAATAAATCCAGTTGCTAAATTAAGAAGAAAAAAATCGTCTAACACGGTGTAGCCAGAATCCCTTTTGTGGGTTCTAGATGTCGAAAAATCAATTGAAACTTTTTAATTAATGAATTTTTTTCGGCGTCTACCTACAACTACAAAATTGAAGAGAGATTATTCATTAAATTAAATTTGTTGTGCATAAATAGTTCTTTCATTAAGGCCGCGTACATTGTTTCGGAACTTTTAGTAGTTTCCGTGGTATAGAGAGTAAAATATTTGCAATTTTGAAAAATTACTAATACAAGATTTTCTCAAAAACAAAAAAGGCAATTTCTTCACTCACACTCACACAATATATTTACGAGTACACGTGCTTTAAATAATGTCAAATAAAGTTTCTCGAATACTCAACCGTTTTCTGTAAAATTAGCTCAAAACTCCGCATTTTCAAAAACGGCATTTTCTCAACGCCTCGAAATTTCTCTTCACCTCGAATGCCATTTTTTCAAAAATCGCTCCAAATTTTTTCTACATATTTTTCTAATGGTTACTGCTATGTGCGCTGTTTATAATGACGTAAGTTTAATTTTTTGTATTTATTTTTTCAAAAATTACACATATGTAATTTTTTGAAATGTCTCTTACTCCGTTAATATAGACATTTTCATCGATTTTTATGCAGTATTTGTATTACAGTTGTGAGTGGATGTGCTTCAAATGATTTCGAATGAACTTCTTCGAAAACTCAATAGATTCATGTGAAATATAGCTTCAAATTTCGCATTTACAGAATTGCTTAATCGCCATTTTCCTAAAAACCGCTTAAAAATTTTCTATGAAAATTTCTATTTAGGTCGAGTTTTGACTCTTCTTTAATATTGAAGTAATATTTCGGTAGGAAAGCAGAAAGTTGAGAAAATGCCAAAAAAAATGTACTTTGGGCGACGATAGATGGCAGCTGGCCGGAGAATGGACCAAAACAAAGTCAGACCACAAGGAAATAAGAAAATTATACTATGAAAAGAATAGTGTTATTCTTTAGCACCTCTAGTTACTTTCTCGTATACGGGAGTAATGTACGTACTATAGAGAAAATATTGTACTGCTGCGGAAAAATTTTTCGAGATTTCAACGGAAATACACGCTTTGGAATCCCCTGACACCGAAAAAGTGTTTTTTAAACGTCCGACAGTCCGTCTGTGTGTCCGTCAGTGAACACTACTAGCGCCTAAACCACACCTACTATATTTTCTAAATTGAAGAGATCCTGGTCCATCTAGCTCTAGTTGAAACTTTGAGATTTTGAAAACCATTCTTTAAAATTTGGGGGTACTTCACATGATGCCCTAGGAACATTTTCAAAATGTTCTCAAAAACTGCTGGATATTTTTGAATATTTATGAATAAAGTAAAATACACTTATAAACATGGCATAGGTCCTATTTTCACGGTAGCTCTGAATTTTCGAAAATTTCCAAAATTTGAATTTTTTGTTGTCTTCCTAAAACTACAAAATTAAAGACAGCAATTTTTCTTTCAAATTAAATTGGTTGTCTATAAATAGTTCTTTCATAACGGTCATGTCAATGTTTTTTAAAAAAATAGTAGTTTTTGTGAAATAGTGCGTGAAATATTTTCAATTTTAAATAATAATACAAGATTGTCTCAAAAACAGCTCAAAGTTTTTTCTTTATATTTTAGAGAGGGGTAGTATCAAATGATCCTTGTACAATGACATAAACGCCATATTGCTCAATGTTTTTTGTTTTTTCAAAAGTTACAATTTTTTTTGTTTCTCACGTCCGTGATACTTAATCTAAAGGCGATTTCTTCACATTATTAGATTTATTAATACATGTGCTTTACATAATGTCAAATCCGTAAAGTCTCAAGAACACAACAGTTTTCTGTAAAAATGAAGTCAAAATCCCACATTTTCAGAAACGCTCAAACGCCATTTTCTCAAAAATGGCTCAAACGTTTTTCTCCCGCGGTAAATTCTTGAAATTATTCAAAGCAAATGTAATTTAATGTGAACAAATTTCCGCTAATGTAAATATTAACGACGTGAGAGGCTAGTAATTCTTTTTGTAATTTTAGAAACAAAAACAAAATAATAGATCAATATGGTGCTTGTACCATCTTATGCAGTACATTTAGCAGTAGCCATACCAGAACAAAATACAGGACAAAATTTGAGTCGTTTAGAGAAAATCTAGTTTTGATTATTTCTTGAATTACACATATTTCACGCAATATTGCGCGAAAACTAATAAAATTTCAAGAATACTACTAAAAATACAAGACCATATTGAAAGAAATAATTACGGAGAACAAATTTTGTGGAAAGGATAAATCTCAATCTTCAAATATGAAGTTGAAATTCAAACTTTTGCAATTTTCGAAAATTCTGAGTTAACGGTGAAAATTGGACATAAGCTACCTTATAAGTGAATTTTAATATTTTCCTATAATAAATTTTTTAAAAAAATTGGAGCCATGTTTTTATAAAATTTTGAAAATGTCCCAGTGGCGAGGCAGATCGTCCGGAGAATATCCATTTTGGAACAAATTCTACGTATGGTTTAGCTCTAGTGGTGTTCGCAGACGGACAGGCAGACGGACGGACGTTTCGAAAAAAAGAACACTTTTTCGGTATCAAATGTAACCGATACGAGATAAAACTTCGGGTTCTCATCGAGTAGCGCTGAAACGTTGATCACGTACCTACGACGACTGATAGGAGACACTGCTACATATCTCTGATTTGGGAGTTATTATGAAAAAAAAAAAAAACTATCATCTCGTCCGCAAGAATGAGATATTACTAAGCTTGTAACAATTACGTATTCCACCAGACGTCAAACTGGATCGAAAATACAATGTAAAATCCAGTAATCAAATTTAAAGAGAAGTAGTAAAAGAAACATATGCATTAAAAAAAATTCTTTGGAGCTCGTATTTTGTCCTCGTCACATTCTATCCACTGCCGGCAATTCTCCCGGATCACATTCTTCAAGCTGGCCACAAAAAATGGTCGAGGAACATTATTCTTTTCTTTAATTTGTGACTTTTCTCAGAATAAATTCCTGATTGGACAGTGCAATGAAGTGCATAACACCCAAATCAGATATATGTAACGGTGCCTCCTATCGGTCGTCGTAGGTACTCCCGATGGTCCCGTAGGTCTTGAAGCCGATGTTTTACGGAAGCTTCATCTCGTAAACGCGTGAACGGGTTACACGAGGAGTCATAACTTCTGAAATCTGACTACATAACGAGAGGGAGTAATTTACCACATATTAGAAGAGGATTTATCAACCTTTCCTGTCAGGGACCCACAATACGAGTTTTTGTGTCAAAAAATCGTCGTTTTTGGCGCAGCATTATATTCTCAATACTACGTATCGCATACACGCATTATACGAGAAAGTAAAAAACGGGACGTGACTGTATGTGCTTTGTCAATTTGCAAGTTTCAATTTTTTTTTCAATTCTCTCTAATTCGATTTGTAAAACGTATGTCACATCAACTCACTTGCTGTCTTTCTGTATGAACCGATTTAAGTAACCTAATCAATCTAACAACAAATTTGAATACAATATTTATATTACCCTTGGGACCGACTAAGATATCTTTAACGGCTGACTGGGAGGGGTGGCTAAGGGCAAATTCTGTAGTACCAACAATCGAGTTCTGACGGTGTGGAGGAGAATTGTTCGGACCGGCTGCTTTGATTGGTAGTTTTCCGTGGTCTGATCATCTTAAGCGAATTCCGGAGCAGTACCCTAACACGCGGGCCATCTTTTCTTCCTATTCATTGTCCTATTCTATCCTTTACACTTACACTTATTATTTACCTTACACTTACATACACCACACTACCACACATACCAGGAGGCAGGTGGGGAGCTTGGAGCAGGTTCCGGCTGGGACGATGGTTCTGGTGTAAGGTACGTGGTTGAGGAAAACCCAGCTGGTCTATGGTAGGCCGGATTTAACCATCCAGGAGGGAGAGAAGATCACTGCTACCTCCAGAGAAAAACATACAACACTTCCAGCACTAATATAATCAGCAGTCGACGTCCCCGTAATCACCATCAATCCAACAAACAGCTGTCAGACCGACTGAGGACAACTGTAGCGCCTAAACCGTTCATCCAATTTTCTCCATAATTGATATTCCCTGAGCAATGTGAACGGACCGCAGGCTTTGGGAGTTTCTAACGGATATTTTGATTGTTCAGGTGTTTTTACATGAACCAGGCATTTACCTTTTTATCCCTCTGACCAAGTTCGACACATCAGCGATTTCAACGAACGTGAGATATACAACATCTCTTAAACGTCCTTCGCACTATCCAACAACAAAATTTAATCCAAAATGATGGAGCTATTTTTTTTTTAAACTTGAAAAATGTACAGGGCTTCATGTAAAGAACACCCAAAATAGAAATATCGGATTCAAATTGACGAGGTCGCGACATCAGCCAGATCGATTGGGGAATATCAATTTTGGAGAAAATCGACTGAACGGTTTAGCGGAACGTTGTTCACGGACGGACAAACTGAAAGAGAAAGGGGCGGACGGATGGACTGACAGACGTTTTACTATAATTCGATTTTTTGGAATCAATGACCCACAAAATAAGAATTGTGGCTAAACCATGTTAGAGGATTTTTCTTAATTTAGCACTGACTGTACCCACTTTTTCGTTACCAGGGCCCTGTAATAAGAGATTTTTTGCCCCAAATTCGCCTTTTTTCGCTCAACTTTGCATCAATTTTTCTTAACTCTGTTGTGAGAAAGTGAAAAGTGCAAGTGCAAGGCGGCAAACGAAACTATAATATTAGCCAGAGGCTAATTTACGCATAGACACAGAAGACACATGCCTACGGTGACAGAATTTCAGGAGCAGCAAATTGTGGACTAAAATTGTATCTAAAGAGCCTCTTCTTTATCCCGTCCGATTTTTCTTTTTTTACTATGTCGTATACATACACAGTAATATACGTAGTTTAGAGAAAGTTATGTAACGTTACGCGAAAAACGGCGAATTTTCGGCACAACAAAAATCATTGCTGAGCTTTAACAAAGAAAAAGTGGCCAGTCCAAAATCCAGTTGTTAAATTTAAAAAAATCCTTTAACACGTGTTGTAGCCAGAATCACTGTTTTGTGGGTTCCAAAAATTCGAATTATGGAAATTGAAAGCAAACCGCCCGTCTGTCCGTCCGTGTGTGAAAACTACTAGCTCGTGAACCGTGCGTAGGATTTTTTTCAAATGAAGAAGAAACCCCGATCCATCTGACTGTAGTTGAAGCATTGAGATTTTGAAAATCATTCTTAAAATTTGGGGATACTTTACATGAAGCCCCAAGGACATTTTTAATTTTTTTTCAAAAACTACTCCAAATACTTTCTTTAATTTTCTTCTAAGAATAGAGTAAATTACGCTTAGAAAGGTGGCATAGGTCCTATTTTCGCGGTTAACTCTGAATTTTCAAAAATTGCAAAGTTTGAATTTTTTTCGGCGTCTTCCTACAACTATAAAATTAAAGACAGACCTTCAAATGAAATTTGTTGTGCGTAAATAATTCTTTCAATAAGGTCATGTAGACATTTTTCAAACTTTCACTAGTTTTCGTGCAAAACTGCGTGCAATATTTGCAATTTTAAAAATAACAAAAACAAGATTTCTTCAAATACCACTTTAGACTTTTTTCTTAAAATGTTTGGTTGGAGTAATGCCGAATGTACTCTATACGATGACGTAAACGCCGTGTTACTCTATTCTTTTGTTTTTTCAAAACTCATAAAAATATAAATTTTTTGAGTTGTTTCTCATTTCGGTTACATTTATATTAGCGGCAATGTTTTCACATTATTATATTTACGATTACATGTGCTTATAATAATGTCAAATAAAGTTTCTCGGAAACTAAACAAATTTCTGTTAAAATGGACTCAAAATTCCGCATTTTCAAAAACACTCAAATGTCATTTTCTGAAAATGGCTCCATATTTTTTCTTCAGACTTTTCAAGAAAGAAACAAAGAAATTTGAAAATATGTCAATAAAATGTATTTGGGTGACGATAGATTGCAACAGCAATGGAGCACGACCTTAAAGCTAGTACTCCCAAGGAATTTAGAAAAAATTGCTGCAAAAGTCAAAGTAAGCGATGTTAACATTTTCAGTTTAAATACGCAAATTAATTTATTAACTTAAAAAGTATAATTAAGGTTTGTTTATAATTATTAAAAAGGAGTCTTCAAGTTACATCCAGTTACTTTGATCGGAATTCTTAGAACCTATAATTCTACTCTGTTGAATGTGTAAAATTTATTTTGATAAATTATTTAAATAAATTATTATTTAAATTTAAAAGTATAACAATAAATGGTTGAATAATAAATATGCATAACTACAAAAAACATAATGAATTTATGTTATTTCTATAGAAATATATGATTTGAAAATTAATTGATATTTGAAAAAAAACTATAATTTATTAATTAAAACACATTAATTTTGGTCAAATATATGTATCAAATTTTTAAACATGAATTATACTTATAACTTTTTCCTGGGTAATTTGAATAAAATTCCGTCAATTTTTCGCTTGTCTATAGGCGACAAAGTTGTTAATCCGCCTTTGCGTAAAGCACGGTATTTGTCGTATATTTATAGCACTCTGCTATTGTGATGCCGGGCACGTCAACTGCCAAGGTCAATTATATCGTAAATGTAGTGAATGTTTTGGTGAAGGGATGGTAAGATACGGCGTAAGTAAGTTTGTTAGGGTCCTGCTCCGGCCTTCGCCTGGTATTGATCGGAGAAACCACGGAAAACTACCGATCAAAGCAGCTGTCTGCTAGAATTCTACTCCAGACGGCGATAGAATTCGACCTAGCTGACAAGCCAGAGACGAAAATCCTGCCATCGTCGGGACTCGAAACTCGGACCTTCCTGTCACAGGCACTGCAGTGACATCAGTTGGTGCCTTTAGCTACCTATCGGTTAATAGAACACATTTCTATATAAACATTACAACAAAATTATAACATTAACCTCCAGAGGTTTGATGTAACACACTGAAAATTGAATATTTACAAGACTCCTGTTGAGCGGCTCCGAGAAAGATATGAAAAATTGCATAATACTCGTATCTTCCTTTTTGTGCTCCCGCCCCCCAGAGAAGGTTAAAAGACCCTCAGAGTCTACATACGGGGTGTACCGATGGAATAGACCGCTGCGGACGTGACAAATGAGCTGAGAGAGCTCGGTTACGCCCCGCTGAGCGTCAGCCAATACTGGCAAATCAAAGAGCCTGTAGCGGCACCCTCCCCCCCCCAAAGGCCTGAGAAGCTCTCAACTGGATTATTTATAGTCAATTTTGCCGACACACCCGCCGCACGTAAGATTTACCGATTTATATGGCAGATTGAAACTTTCGAGTGACTGTCGAAAGAGAGAAACAATAGAGAGGCTGTTCTGTGCTCCATGCTACCGGAGGAACATATCCAGAAGATTTGCGAAAACGAATTTCGTTGCAAGATCGGACAAGCCGGACAGAAAGGGTACTAAACATTGCCCTAAACGCGGCAAATTTGAACTAGATTCAGAATGCAACTACGGCGGCCGCATGTCGTGACCTTCGCCAGCTGCCAGTACTGCGGCCTACCAACAAGCCCTTCAGGCGAAAGGACGTAACCAACAGACCAAGGGTGAAAATGCCCAAAATTTGGGCGTGGCGCTTCGGCCGCCACAAGAGCGAGAGGGAACCTGGGCGGGGCTGTGAAGCGCCCAGAAGGTGCAGGACGGTCCGCCGCGCAGGCCCTCGCACAGACAAGCGTCGAGAACGAGGATCACTCTCACTCCTCCCTCGCAGTTTTCAGTTTAGCATCCAGGATCGAGATCCTGAAATGAATGCAGAAAATAGCAGCTATGGTCTCCGATGGCCAGTCGTAGGTTTTCAAAGAACCAATGAAACTCTCCGCTGCGCGCGTGGAACACACGAGGCGCAGTCCATAAGGTCCTGCAAATAGAAGACTTCAGGAAAGAACTTGATTTAATGGCGAAGAAATATGGTTCACCGCACCGCTCTACTTCCGAATTCAAGGAATCGCGACATACCGGTGCGACCGCGAAGGCAGATTGGGAGGTACTGTCGCACTCATTATAAGGCATGACATCTCGTAAATTAAGGCATCACTCCCATCCCACGATTCGTAAACTCGAGGCATACATCTGGGTAAGCGGCGACCGGCTTCCAGTTGTGTCACCGTACTGCCCCAACCAAACACTGGATGCGACTGAAATCGATGCGCTAGCAGCGCTCAACCCTAAGGTTCTGATACTCGGAGACTTTAGTGCCAGACACCGATTATGGGTTTGCTTGGGTACCAACGGCAACAATCTAGCAAATTTCATCAGGTCAACGCGGGGTGTATTTGTATACGCACCGAAACGTCATACGCATTTCCCGGGGTGAACGGCGCGAGACCACGGAAAGATAGGCGTTATTGATCGTGAAGGGGATAGAATGCGCCGAACCATAATTCATTCCCACCCTGTATTCCAATTACAAACCCGTAACATGCTATGTGACATCCCTTATTTTTGAATACGCAAATTACGCCCGACACAGACTGGGCAGGGTTTCAAGCTCAATTGAACAAGTTGCTCGAGCTGACGCCACTTGAAAACTATTGGAAATTTGAATCTGTAGTAAGCCTTTTTATTGATGCAATTCAATATCACTACAATAAGAATACGAAAGTGAGCGCGGATAATCTAGAAGCCACGAGGACACTGCGGGGAGCCGCAAAGACTCACTGCCGATCCCAATGGCGGAGAACAGCGCGTTCTCTCAGCCGAAATCCCGATCGTCTCTAAGAGGTGAGAGAGAGCACTAGCAGCGACTGTGGCATTTATCCAAAGCGTTAGGGCCCGCTGGGCGGAGCACCTCGGCGCGCCGCGCGCATAGCGGGTAGCGAGCATCGGAAAGTACAGCGTTCTCTCAACACGAGAAAACCACAGCCTTCCGGATAACTAGAGGCGCTACAGAATGGCACAGAGATTCATCTAGCAATTTTTTCTAATTTGTGTGGACTAGCTTTAAAATCTTACTCTATTCTTTGGCCAGCTTACTCTATTCTTTGGCTATCGTCACCGATGGTACATTTTCTTGACATTTTCTCAACTTTTGGCTTTGAAAATAGAACCAAAATATGACCTCAAGAATATTAAAGAGCAGTAAAAACCACGTTCACAATAAAAAGTTTCATAGACAATTTTGAAGCCGTTTTTAAGAAAATGGCGATTAAGCATTACGGTAAATGTGAAATTTTAAGCTCTTTCACAGGAATCTATAGTTTTCGAAATACTTCATTTAAAGTCATTTGAAGAACTATTAACAACATGAGAGATGTTTCAAAAAATTACACTTTTGTCATTTTTGGAAAAACAAAAGAATACATCAAAATAAACTTTACGTCACATTAAACAGTCTAATTAGCACTATCCATTGAACAAATTTAAAAAATACATTGAAACGTTTTTGATAAATGTAAATCGTAACCAATTTCTAAATTTATAAATAATTTGGACGCCAGGAAAAGGTTGGATATATTATAAAAAATGTAAATCCCGCTAGCTCGGTTGGGAATAATTGTTGCTACTTTTCTCCGTAAGCAATTACTCAAATTGCCATCCATCTGCGGCGAGGAATCTGAAAATAATTCTAAAATGTCTACTCTAGGATTTCACGTAATTGCAAATCAGCACCACTCACTGCTGATTAAGAATCAGCACCATTCGCTGCTGATTGAGAATCAGCACCACTCGCTGCTTCTCTTCTCCCTGCACGAGTTGTTGGGTTTTCCATCTTCCCCGCAACTCGCGACATACGCTTTTTCAACATTTCAAAAATTTGTTGCTTTAAAATTATAATTTGAATAGTGAAAGGACAGCAATGCATAAAGACAAAGTTTTATGCTATCCCCTTATGAAGGACATTCCATATCCAATGTGCCAAGTTAACAGTGAGTTCTCAGTAGTTGTGTATTGTGTCAATGTTTTAATGCAGAAGATCGGAGGGAAATTGTTGCCATCTAAAGAATATAATGGGAATCAAATAGATGATGAAAATAATGAATAGTTGTCCAGGGCGAAGTGAATAATGTTCAAGAATACAATAAAAACATTAAGTCATTTAGACACGTGTCTGGCAGAGAAAGGTCCGATTGTTCCATTTTTGAATGAGGGGTGTCCCTGTTCAATGTAAGCAAACCTAGGTTTGAGAATTACCCCCTGAAGTTTTAGTAAATTGTTCGTTGTTTTCCATTTCATCTCGTTTAATTTTTTAATAAGTTCCCAGTTGCTTACACTTCCAAAACAGTCAACGGTAAAATTGATGTGTGGTAAAAAACAACAAACTCTCAGTTGGAACAAGAAGTAAAAATTACGTTCAAATACGTTACAAATAAAATCCAGTATTTGAAAAAGAAGGATTTGTCTGTAATTCTGCTTATTGATGAAATTCATTTGCAAACTCAATTTGACTATAAAGGTCGGAATATCGTAGGTAGAGCCTTTAATATTAATGAAGGAGCATCAATTATTTTTGTAATTATGATTAGTAGCCTATTGTCACCGTACAAGGTTGTTCACATTTTGCAAGCAAGCAATATTACTGGAGAGGTTTTTAATCCTCCTATTAAACGTGTACTTGTTGGACTTGCAAACAATGGTTTTAAAGAGCTTACAGTTGTGACCGACGACTCCACAAATCTGCTGGCCAAATCTATTGGCCGTACCACCTGAAATGAAACTAACCTACAAGCAGAGCCAGGATTTCTGATAATTTATTGGGGAGCGGAAGGCAAAGTTTGGAGGGTAAATATTTTTTATAAAAATTTAAAGTTTGCTTTAGAAAAAAATAATTCTTTGTTTAAATAATAATAATTTTAATTGAGTTATATTATTTAGCTTTTAATAATCTCTATTGTTCACAATATGTATTTGATGCATAATTAGGGTTCGAATAGTAACGAAATTTCGTCTTTTCCTTCACTTAAAAAAAATTAGTACCTAGTAATTTAGCGTTGTGACATAAGAAAAATGACCCATTTTTACTTTCTCACCCTTACTAACGTAAGAAGAGAAAGCATTGTGATCGTGCGCCGGAAAACGGGGAATTTTCGACACCAAAACTCTTATTGCCGGGCCTTGGTAACGAAAAAGTAGATAAATCCCGATGGTAAATATAGAAAATAATCCTCTAACATGCGGTGTGGCCAGAATCCATGTTTTGGGGGTTGGGTCCTTGATACCGAAAAATCGACAGACGGCAAAACGTCTGTCCGTCTGTGCACAACACTAGTACATAAGCCCCTCAGCCGATTTTCTCCAAATTGTATCTTTCCCAATCGTTCTGGCTGATGCCACGGGCCCTGGATTTTGAAACCAATATTTTAATTTTCCGAAGTACTTTTCATGAAGCCCCTCGGACATTTTCAAAATTTTCAAGAAAATGCGAAGAACGTTGGAGAGAATGGCGCATGACAACTTTTCGTTGAAATCCCAGATATTTTGAAAATTACAAATATTCAAAAGTTTTTCGGTGTCCTTCTACAACTATAATATTGAATATAGAGATTCTTTCCTAAATGAAATCTATACCTTGAAGACAAATCTTAAAATCATGTTAAATTTGTCTAAATATAAGTAATTTTGTGTAATTTTACGCGAAATAGATGCAATTTTAATTTTTTTTTCAAAAATCAATCCAAACATTGTCTTTAAATTGTATCTACTTATGAAATAAGGGACGGTGAAAAAATGCTGCTAGATCCATTTTCGGGTATCGCTCAGTTTTTCAAAAATTGCCAAAAAAATTTTAAAACTACAAACTTGAAGATAGTGATTTTTACCCCACACAAAGTTGGTTGTACAAAATTAACTCTTTATTATATACAATTTTACATTTTTTTACAATATTATATATGTGTATATATATATATATATATATATATATATATATATATATATATATACACAATTTACAAAATTTATTACACAATATATACAATTCTTTAAAAAAAGTAGTTTTTGCGTAATTTACTCTCGAAATTTATGCATTTTTTCCTCAAAAACCGATCACACTTTTCCTTTACATTTTCTCCACTTATGTAATAAAGGTCAGTGAAATATTTGGAGCTAGTCTCATACTTGAAAAAGTATTGCTCAGTATTATGGAAAATTGCAAAAAAAAAAAAAAAAAAAATCAAAACTACATAATTGAATATTGAGAAATTTCTCTCAAAGTCTGTTGTTGAAAATTCTTACCGTTATAAGTAAATTCCTTATAAGAAAAGAAAAACAAATTCTTACCATTATAAGAAATGCGATCACTGACACAATAAATAATTCACGTATGACTAGATTGTTTACAAAAAGTAAAATAAAATTGTTCATTGATAACTTGATGCAGGAGTCACGGGAAGCGGTTTATAATACTGTTGATACAAACGACAAATATAATTCTTTTTTCAACTCTTTCATTACATTTTAACACTTGCTTTCCTCTTCAAAAAATAAAAATAAATATTTCACGGAAAAGCAATTCTAGGATAACACAAGGGATTAGGACATCTTGTAAAAACAAGCGAATTCTTTCTTTCTTTTCTAAACGTCATAACGTATCTCAAAATTTCCTTATCTACTTTAAAAAATACAAATCATTGTTACGAAAAGTTATAAGGCAGGCTAAAATCATGAAAAACGATCAGAATATTTTGAACTCAAATAACAAAACGAAAGCAATGTGGAATATAATAAAAAATACTACCAAATCAACTAGAAAACCCGTTGAGAATGTTATTTTAAAATATAACGATATAAATGTGAACGATCCGGCAACAGTGGCTAGTCAGTACACAGTAGCTATTGGTACAGTAGCTAGCTAGTACAGCAACAGTTGCTATTAGTTAAAAATAACCAATACTTTTCGAGAATTGCTGCCGATCTCACTAAGGGTCTTCAGCCACAAAATTCAAAAACAGACAGTTCACCCAAAATTTTAACACGATTTTCGTTTCCGAAACTTCTACCTATAAAATTCTCAAAATAATCGGCAAACTAAAAAGTAAATATTCGTCCGGTTTAGATGAATTCCCGGATTCTTTGTTAAAGACTTGACTTAAATTTTACTTTCAAAATTACCTTCATATGGAATCCGTGGTGTTGCTCTAGATTGGTTATGTTCGTACCTTAAACAACGATCTCAGAGAGTGGAAATACCTTACTGGAATGATAGAATATTACATACGCACGTTTCCGACTCTTTGCCCATTGCACGTAGAGTTCATCAAGGATCGATTGTAGGCCCTATTCTGTTCCTACTTTACGTAAACGATATGCCCTCGACGATTCGAACCAGAAGAACGGTTCTCTTTTCAGATGATACGAACATCCATATTCGTTCCTTTTAGTAAAGAATTTAAAAAAAAAAAAAAGATTTTCAAATTGGTTCCAAAAAAAATTTAAAAAAAAAAAAAGGTTTTAATGCAGTCTTCCATTTCAAATAAACAATTCTTGCTCCATTGAAAATGAACAGTGTACCATTGACTGATGTTAAGGCAACAACATTTTTAGGTCTCTCAATTCAGTCAAACCTTAAATGGAACGTCCATTTAAATGAATTGAACGCAAAATTAAGTTCATTATGCTACGCGATCAGAATTCTTGCAAATTCAGTCAGCCTTCATACTGCTCGTTGCGTATACTTCGCGAATGTTCATTCCCGCCTGAGATATGGCATAATATTGTGGGGAAAAACATCTTATAGCTCCCAGACTTTTAGATTACAAAAACGAATTGTACGAATAATAACCAAATCCCACCCACGTGATTCATGTAAGCCTCTCTTCATTAATCTAGGAATTCTACCATTACCGTGTCTTCTTATTTACGAATCAGTGGTTTTTGTAAAAAAATGACTTGCTCAAGGGCGGGAATATATTTTCAGAAAATGCCGAAGTCTATTACTATAACACTCGACGTAGAAATCATATTCATCAGGTGACAGTATCAACAGCTCATTACAAAAAATTCACATACAATACATGTACATTATTTTACAACACTTTGCCAGATGACATTAAACGATTAAATTCAATAGAAAAGTTTAAATCTCAAGTGAAATCGTTTCTGCTGCATAACTGTTTCGATACAATTAGAGACTATACTGAGCATCACAAGGAAAGTAACATTAATTCTAAAAATGATACATAATGCATTATTTACCATTTGAACTGTATAAATGTGTATAAACAACCTGTAACAACTATTGTACTACAGCTTCCGGGTCAATGACCCCATCTCGATCAGGTTTTTCGTCCAGTTTCCCTGATCCATTGAGAAAATGGTGAGATGGCCCCTTGTTTTTCTTCTGGACATAAATGTAACTTCATTTTCTGTGCACGTCTTCTATAATTCAGTGGGAAATACAATTATTCAAATTATCGTTTCCATATTGTCGCGTCAGGAAGTATTTTTTCGAAGGACAACATGGATAAGAGCCAAAATTTATCGCCTTTTTATTGATAATAGATTTTATTACATGGGAGTGTGTGTGATTTTTTTTCAATTTAAAGTAGTATATGACTTAGTGTAGGGATCACAGAATTTTGAAAATGTGCACACAATTCACTTTTCCCCATAGCACGTCATACGCAGTTTGCAACTGCTTTTTTGACGTTAAATAAATAAATAAATAAATAATTTATTTAAGAAAGTCATGTACAACTATTTGTTAAAGTTAAAAATTTCTCCCTCATTTCTGTTTGAAATCAATGAAACACATAACTCCCTCCAACTGTGGCTCACAAGAAAAATTATTCGGAGAACAGCAATGAATCAAAAAGGCTATGAAAAATAATTAATTGTTTTAATTATAATTTATTATTGAAAATTTCAATATTAATTTGATTTTACTCTGTTCTACAGTTTGTATTCTCGCACCGTATTTTCTTCCCGCGCTTCGTGAACGTAATTTGAGAAGTGCTATCAAAATAAACTCAGGTATGCACCACATGCGCGTTTGAATGAGGTGAATTTGGATTATATTATCATTAATTCTAATACTTAACATGAAAGGAAAATTATCACGGAGCAACCGCTCCCGGTCTCTCCCTCTCTGGGTACTGCTCGGGCATTCGCCTAGTGTGGATCGGCGAAACCACGGAAAACTACCGATCAGAGCAGCCCGCCGCTAGAATTCAGATAAAACGCCCGTTTTCGGGGGCCAGTAAACGACGGCTATAAGTATACGTTTCATTTCAATTTGGATTTCCGCAAACATATATTCGATACCAGACAAAATGGATGGGGAGTGAGCAACTACTTTAACCTTAATGTCATCACGAACAAACAATGCAACCCCTCCACCCATTGTAAGTTTCTTACAACTAATTTATATTCTAGCGGGATAATAGTAACAATAATTATACAAATAGGGACAGTATTAATACAAAATAAAAGAATGAAAATGTAGCAAAATGAAAATAATTCTAATTTAAGTAATAATAAATTAGAGGAAAATTAAAATCATTATAATAGAATAATAATAATAGTAATAATAATGACAATAGTAATAATAATAATAGTAATAATAATAGTAATAATAATAGTAATAGTAATAATAGTAGTATTAATAATAGTAATAATAATTTAATATCACTGAAACAAATAAAGAAAGAAGAAAAAATTAAAAATTAAATATATTTTTGTTTTAAAAAGAAAGCTAGTAAATAGACTTTTGCTCCTAATTTTCTATGCCCAAAACTTTCTCCATACTACGCGTATTACGCTGTATATACGTACGTATACGAGAAAGTAAAAAGGAACGTTTGCAAGCGTTAGTTTACATTTTTAATCATTTGTTGCGTGGTTGTTGTTGCAACGCGTCTCTTGTTGGCGGTTGAGTGCTTTCTTCTGGGGTAATCTTCCGTTACTAATTACTATACTGAATAATTACTATATTTGCAAGTCTTGTCAACTGGCAGTCGGTCAGTGTCTTTTAGCCCTTCGACCACGGGCTCGACGCCGCTGGATCCCAGGGTTCCTCGCCGGTTATCCAACCAGGAGCCCGCGAGTCTCGAATTCACTTAACCTTTCTGACTACACAGTGCGTAGTAAATGAATTCGGCTAGCACCGCCGGCTATACTTACGAAGTGCTTTCATTTACATATCTTTGAATATTGTAATAATGAACTTTCTCAGTCTTTGTATTCCGTTACGAGACACTTGTCATGATTGGAAGGTGTCGCAACACGAGAAAACACAAATGCACTGCATGTACTGTAATTTCTGTGAACGTGTGAATCTAAAAATGTAAATTTAATGAAACGAACCAACTATGTGTTTGTTTCAAAACAAGTCTACTTCATATTGTATTACTTATTTTACGCTTTTCAAGGAAACAATGTGGTGAAGGGTTCCTATAAACTTTTGTGTCGCATCTCGAATGAGAGAAAAACGCTCATAGCCGCGATTACCGGTTGAGGTGGCTCAGGGCAACAACTGATGTCATTGCCGTCTCTGGAATGTCCTAGGGTTCGAGTCCAGAGTTCGAGATTCTTTACCAAATCTGTTCCACAAAGAGTCCTTAAAATAACGTTAAATATTAATTTCCAACAATATGGGTAGTTTTAGAGTACTTTGCCCCCCAAAGGCAATTTTTAAACATTGACTGCGAAAATGGCTGCAGGAATTTTCCTTAAATTTTTTCTCGTTTGTAGGAAAGGGAGGGACAAGTGGTGGTGGCACTCTGTTTTCCGAAAATTGCGAACTCATTTTTGTAAAAGTACAATATCGTCAATAGACATATTTTCTTATATGGAATGTGTTCTAAAGTATTAGAACTTTGAAAACGGTCAGGTACAATTTTTTGAAAAAATAAGTAGTTTGGCCATCATTTCCGATTGAAGATATTGTAATTTACAACACATAACTAGTGGTGCTTTTATGTCATCTGGAACAGTGCAATCAGGGAAACCAGTAAGAAAAATTTCAAAAACAAAATTTGGAGGCATTTTTTGAGAAAATTGCGTTTAAACATTTGTAAAAACGCGAAATTTTGAGTCCACAGAAAACTCTGAGTTTTCAACGAACTTCATAAGACACCATTGGAAGCACATGTAATCATAAATGTAATAATCTAATCAACGCCAATGTAAATATTAAAGTTATGTGAGACGTCAAAAAATCACATTTTTGTGATTTTCGAAAACACAAAATATTAGATAAGAATTGAGTTTTTTTTATTTTGCAGAGTTAACTTAGCACTATCTCAGCCAAATGTTGAAAGAAAAAAATTAGTGCTGTTTTTTAAAAAAATCTTGTTTTTCTATTTTTTATAATTGCACATATTGCGCGAAAACTACTAAAATATTTTTAAAAAACTAGTTAAAAGTGGCGTCGCTGACGCCAACGCATAAACTGTTTTAAAAGTAGTTTCATGTGTTGAACATTTCTATCATTCCTAGCTTTGTTGAAATGTGTTTTTATATTACAAAAAAATTATGATTGTGTAATTTTTAAAAACTAAAAGAATACAGCAAAATTAATTTGAGGTCATCATACACGGTGATACTAACTCTATCCCTACGAAAAGTTTGAAGAAATTTTGAGCCGTTATTGAGAAAATTGTGTTTAAGAGTTTCTGAAAATGCATAAAATTGAGATCCTTTCGACAGAAAACTTGAGACTTTTCGAAAAATGTTATGACATTCATTACAACACATGTACTCATAAATATTGTGAACAAATCGCCGGTTATGTAAGAACCTGAGAGTTTAGTCTAAAAAATTTTTTTTTGCATTTTTTGTTAAAACAAAAGAATATATTAAAATTGTGTTTACGTAATCTAATCTGTACATTTAGCACTATCTCTACTAAAAGTTTAAAGAAGGATTTTTCAGCCGTTTTCTCGTAAATCTTATTTTTGTTTTTTTTTAAATTACGCAAATTGCACAAATTGCGCGAAAACTATAAGTTAAAAAAATGTACCGTCGCTTGCACAAAAAATGGGCGATGTCCTGAGCCGAACTTTACCAGAGTTTTTCGACCCCTGACCCGCCCTGCGGGATCGAGCTGACCAATCCGCTTTAGCTTCATTTCAGGGAGGCGGGACTATTCATCTTGAACATTACAAAATGGCGGTAATCGCCAGTTATATTATAGGAAATATTTGAATATAAATATTAAATCAACCAAGTGTTACATAAATTTTTCTATATACATTTAATTACATAAAAAAAGTCATGCCATTTCCCAGTAAAAAACATATTTTAAAACTGTTATAAAACGGGTTTTTTGCAAAAAATAACACTGGTCAACGAGTATTAAGCTCCATGTCTACATTTTGTCGTTTATTATTGTAATATTTAATATAAAATGCAAATAATTTGCATTGTATGCATTGTTTAACCTAGTTATTTTATTGGAAAAATTAATAACAAATTAATGTTTTAAAAATAAAAAATTAACGTTTTAGAGTCAGTTGCACAAACCCGTCTCCGAGATAGCAGCTTTCAGTTGTGAACTACTTCATCTTCAATTTCTCAGATGACCGAATTAAAAAATACTATATGGTCACGGACATTAATATTGTAATAAAATAGTTTTGATATGTAAAATACTAAATAAACTAAAACTATTTAAAGTTCATTTAGTCACAATGCAAGTTTTCTACTGCAGACATTATGATTGGTAAGTGCAGCTGTAAGCAAATGAATGATTTTTGATCTTTTGTTTTGGGGATCACAATTAATTACTTCTTCAATATAACGTTAGGGTGATTTGATTCTACATGGAGTTCTTTACCGCAACTATTAAAAATCATATGTGATACCTAGTCTTTGAGGATTTTTGCGTGAGAATAAAAAACTAGATATGACTCTTATATAACATTTTTATATCTTAATGTTTGCAAAGGTAGAAACACCAGCTTTCTATTGCGTGAACTTTGGAGGAACACACACACACTCATATCAATATATTACATACATGTAATTTATGTATGATTTCCAATCCAACGCAATGAAATTAATATATTTATATTATTATAGCAAGTATATTTTTACATTCCGATATTTTTATTTTCGAGAGACGAACAATGCACACGAAGATTTTTAGACGTAATCGGAATGTTGCACCCACTTCTTCTAGATAAGCAGACCTATGCAAACACTGTTTTCGCTAATCCATTAAGAATCACTAGAATTCTCCTGTCATAAATTATTTCAAAATTGTAATTGTTAATAATGTTTCAAAATTTTGTCAAACTTCGGAAATCTGTATACGATAATCGTTGAAAAAAAAGGGATCCTGTTCTGTAAAATATTCTTGCAAAATAGAATTTTGTCTATTTTCATACATTTTTTACATTTCATACAAAATTGCCAATTTATTGGATATGTGTTCACTAACGCATTATATTTTTTATATTTATTTAGTACTATAATTAAGGTTGAATTTTAAAATTATAACTAAAATATTTATTATTGTTGAAACGCATTGCTACTATATGACAATGTAATGCTTTAAAATGTACTGCCCATTGATTGATAGTTTGTGTTCGTATATAGTATATCTCACACAAAGACAATTTTCCAAAGAAAATCTAAATAATAACGAAATGACCTCAAATTCATAATTCATTCAGATTTGGTCGCACTTTTCGGCGACCACTTTAATGCAAGGTCGGGAAGAAGGAGAAATCTGCGCTATCACTGTTGGGTTCATAACCAAATCTTCAGGGGCACCATTGCGTTCCTTTTACTTAAGTCTTAGGATTCCGAAAGTGATACTAGATATTTCGACATTAACTTGAGAATACATGTGGCATACCATGAGAGAGAAATGAACAAATGTCTGGAGTTTAAAAAAAATCTGCCTTTGGAATACTGCATCAGAAGTCCTACTGGCTATTGTAATTATATTTTCTGTCATTCGTCGATAAAATGCCGTACACTCTCCGGTGAATTATGTTACCGCCGCTAAAGCGAAAGATTTTCTGGTTAAAGAGACCCACATATGTTATTGGTGGGTCGAAAATAGATTTTAATTGCGGAATTGACACCATTCATTGGTGCAACATACAAGAAATGTGAATTTACTATTTGTGATAGTTTTCTCTTTTTACTTCAGTCCCGTCAATTTTTCGAAAACATAATTCAATCATCTTTTTTTACCTAAATACTATATTTACTTTTCGACATGTCAATTCGAAAGAATAGTTGTTCCCATTGAAAAAGCGATCATGCCGATAAATGGACAAAGTTTACAAATATCATAAATACCAAATAGAGTAATATCTGATATTTGTTATCTAAAGGACTCCCCTCTAGAAAATAATCAAATTTTCTTCGTTTTCATTTAATCTTTTCAAATAAGAACGTAACTTTGGTTTTGGTTTGGTATTCCGGGAAGATCTGTTAGCCCCACTTACTTGTGCCAGCACATAGTAACAAGGCTTTTTCATCCGGTATCTTCCACTTCGGGTTTAAGGTAATTATTATTCATTCTTAGGGTGCGTTTATGTTGGAGCAGGACAAACGATGAGAGCAGCTCTACGAGCGAAGCAACGAGAACGTCCACATGTAAACAGATGGAAGTGTTCATGTTGGCAGCGCGCTGATCACGTGACCAGCGCTGCGACCCGCGATAAGAGCGAAGAAAACCCTTTTGTAGGTTTTCGCTGCTAGTATCGCTGATCCCACCGCTGACACAGTTCCGTCGTTTGAGTATCGAATAAAATGGATGTTGAAAAATTGATTGGTTTTGTGATTGCTCGGAGTCCATTATGGGACAAAAGGGACAAGAATCATCACAACAGATTCATTTTAGATAAATTGTGGGATGAAGTTGCCGTGGAAATGAATACAACACGTAAGTTTTAGAGGTCATGTTGTATTTGTTTTTCATTCAACAAAAAATACAAATAATTACTGGAAGATTGTCATTTTCATTGTTATATTGTGTTGTGGAAAAAATGTTAACTTCAGTAAATTGCAAATTACAATTTACCAGGAAAATATAAAGACAAATGTCAAAAGTTAAAATAATTTATTATATAGTAATGTTGTGTACAATTGGATGACTGTTTACATAATCTCTGAATGTGTCCCTTACATTTACTGCAGCTGTTGAGGGCCTCCCTCCAACATTTCTGTCCATGGTATTTTTAGGAAAGAAAGTTAAATCTGTTTAATTATGTTCCATTCCCTCTCTATCAATGATCAGGTTATGTAACAAACAAATTGATTTAACAATATTATCTGCTGTTTATACTTTAGTTTCGATTGATTTTGCCAGAATCCTCCATTTACTATACAGAATACCAAAAGCACATTCAACAGTCCTTCTGGCCCTAGAAAGTCTGCAATTAAAATACTCCTGATCTGAACTTAATCGAGTTCCACTGTAAGGCTTCAACAAGTAGGTGGACAATGGATATGCATCATCTGCAATTAAGACATATGGAGCAACAATATCTGTCCCTGGAAGTACATCATGATCTGGCAGTAATAATGTTTTATTTTGAATCATTTTCTGTATTGCAGACATTCTAAAAGTACCCCCATCACTTTGTTTTCCATAACCACCCACTTCAATGTTCATAAATTTATAATTCGCATCCACAACACCTTGTAACACTATAGAAAAAAATTTCTTATAATTATAGAACATTGCCCCAGAATGTTTGGGACAATTAATTTTTATATGTTTGCTGTCCATGGCCCCTACACAATGTGGGAAATTCCACAGTTCTTGAAAATCATTTTCTACTTTCTTGAAAGCATTCTGTGTGGGGACAGGCATGTGAATCGGTGCAAGAACTTTCCATAATAATATTACAGTTTCTTTAATGATGGTGGAAACTGTAGCAACACCCATTCTGAATGAGAATGACAATCTTCTGAAGGACATGCCAGTTGACAAGTACCTACAATTGAGAGAAAATAAATTTTATTTCAGGTGATTTAGCAAGAAGCAAATGGAAGGCTTTGCGAGATAAGTACAGGACAGTTCTAAATCAGATCCCTATTCCTAGATCCGGAGCTGCTGCTCAGCACCATCAAATAAGCTGCCCATATTTTCAAAGTTTACATTTTCTAAAAGACATGTTCACTTCAAGGGCGTCTACAAGTAATTTTGATGAAAATAGTGAAGAAGACCTTTTAAATTTGGAAAGTGAATCCTTGGAAAATTCCAGTGATGTGATAGTCGTCCCAGAAGAAGTTGAAAGTGAAAATACAACCACAGGAGGTAACAATACTAGGAAGAGGAAAATGAATGAAGGAATAGGCGATGTTTTAATAAGCATAGAAAAAGAAAAGTTGGAATTTTTTAAGCAGCAAAAAGAACTAGAGCGGCAAAATACAGAGAGAGAATTTGACGATGATATCAATTTTTTTAATTTTTGCCAGAAATGAAGACACTCTCTTTTCAAAAGAAAATAAATTTTAGAATGGGAGTAATGAAATTACTCAAGGAGGAAATGCAAGATAGTCAGGAGGATTGTTACTAATTTCCTATTTATAATTTTGTATGTACTATCTTTTTTATTTTGATACTTGAATAAATTAGTTTACTAATTTACCTTATTGTCAGCATTATGCGTTCTTCAATACCAATTGGACGTGGGTGGCAATTTAACCAGGTTTTCCTTAGTTCAGGTTTCATCATATGGCAGATGTAATCAAAAGTCTCGATACTCATTCTCATGTACTCACGAAACTTCTTATCATCATTCCGCAGATCCTTGTATAAATGATGAAATTCGCCGTATTCTTATTTATTTCATGAGCAGAACTAGTACGACCATTAGTATTTGTTAATAAGTACAATTTAGTTAGTGTACTGCTCATGAGGAAATCTATATCCAAATCAGAAAGATACATTTCCCGATCTAATCACACAATTTACAACACGTAAATATCAGCTGCTCCTCGTCTCCCAAATCTTCGCTAAAACAATATGGTGGAGTTCTGCTAATGCCAACCGCATCGCACGTAAAATTGGTTAGCTTTAACTTAAATGTATGTAGTTGGCGTAAAATATGCCAAAACACCTAATTTTTATTTTGTAATGAGGGTTAATTCAAGTAGGCATATTTATAACAAATTTTAAAATAACGAAAATGAACTTGTTTTTATTCAAAAGATTAATTAATCAACATTGGATGTTTTATCAGGAATAAAAGTGAAGTGGGATACAAGTAAATGAAATGCCAGGAATAGAATAATTTTTAATTTTAAACTAGAAAATTTGGTGAAAAAAATCTTTATTGAAAATGAATTATCTACATTATTCCTTTTGATAATGCATGTAATATCAACACTGCCGTGAACATTTCAAAAGGATGAAAATTGCACGTTTGTAATTAATTGAAGGGATCAGAATGTAACAATTAGGCCAAAAAAACTGAGAAGTTACACTATACAGCAGATACAAATAGCCTTAGCAGATTGTTACTGTTTAAGATTTAAGAAATATTTTTAAATAAACAATGAAATTTCCCTGATCTGTGATTTTTGGAATTCAGTGTAGTTTCTACTTCAGAATTCAAATTCGAAAATTTACAATGGTTTTTGGAAAACTCACAATCGTTTCAGAAGACCTCCTTTGTAAAATTGGATCAAATTTCATGCTAAACTTAAATGTTGTGGTAGGAAGTGTTATGTTATTTAGTCAACATGGACTGTGCACCCCTAAAAATTAATCATATGGAAATTAGTTTTAACATTGGATGGTTATATGTAATTTGCACTTTATATTCAGTTAAATTAAACACAGAGATATCACCGCAATATAGTCTCTTCACAAACACAATAGGAAACAAATAATGCTGAGAATTCACTCAAGATTGGTAGCATTAACACCTAAATTCTTGTGTTAGGCAATATTAAAATGTGAACAGTCCTTTCTTATTTAAAGACAATAATAATTAATTTAATAGATCTTTTAAACTTTCCCATATATATTATATATATATATATATATATATATATATATATATATTGCATAACAGACATTTTACCTATATCACATAAAAACAGAAATTGAAATAGAAAATTCTACTTAAAATCAATTTTTAAATTTTAAAATATATGTACAGAACAAAATTCAGATGAAACTTCACTGACTAATAGAACAATGAATAATAGAAATTGACAGAAAGAACACTGCACACATTGGAAATATTCTGTGCATAGTCACTTTTCATCACACAATTTCACACTTGTCTTCAATGCTTTTATTTTCTACGTAATATGGCAGAAAATACTCTTATGTTTGTGAGATTCACGTAGGCCTATAGTACACTTCAGATTTTCTTTCCTACATACAAGACCGAATTCCATCAAACAGTCATTCACATAGTACAACATTTCATTCATCAAGAGGCTTCTCCCTGTAAAAAAAAGGAAATAACCATTGAGTTATTCAATTGTAATCAATTACTAAACTCAATACAAAATTATATACTACAGTTATAACCCTGCTAGTAATATATATATATATATATATATATATATATATATATATTTCTAGCAGGGTATATATATATTTAATATTCGGCAAACACACATTTGCCGTATAGATTGTATAATTTTTGTATTGGTGTAATAAATATGTACAAAATTTACGTTATCTAAAATAATTTTCAAAAAATAATTAAGTACTGATTCCATTAAAGATGTTTAATGGATGTAATGATTGTAATGATTAATGTAATGATGTAATGATTATTTATTCCTATGAAATGTTCGAAGCAGATCAACTTAATAATTATAGTACCCAATGCAGCATACCTTCATCATCGCCACTTCAGCCATGAGATCACTCTGGGCAATTTTCTCTTCTCTCCGTGAATATTTTTTGTCTCACTTTCTAAAATTCTCCTCATCACATTCATTTAAGTTTTTCGTAAGGATGCATCGATGAAAATGCCAAGCACAATGTAAAATAACATATTTCCAAAACAAATCTCAAGTGAATTCGCTTGCAGTACAAAACTTTGAAATAAGTACGAATGACCGACTCCCTGACGGGCTCCACACAGCTTTTCGCTTGCTGCCGCAAGAGGAGTGGAATGATGTTGACACATCTCTCTTTATCAAGCATGCCAACTTGTAGCGAAGAAAAATACTATAGGGTGCAATGCCTCCATTGCATAGGGGAATGAAGTTGAGGTTGACCCCCACTGCGGTTCAACTTAAACTGTAACGAAAAGTCCCTAAGCAAGTTACGTGCATATGGCGGGTGATTTACGTCAGGTTGGTATGGAAGAGAGGAGTTAGTTTCACCAAAATTCCTGTAGATGTCTCTGGCAGATTCGGAGTGGCACCGCTTCGCTCTACTCCGACATGAACACATCAGCGCTGCGATTTCGCAACACCTACTCTCTCTTCGCTCTCATCGTTTATCGCTGCTCCAACATAAACGCAGCCTTAAGCGAGTATCTTACAGTTCTAATGACCGTTTTTTGCAATCTACACACCAATGTTTTTTATTCCGTCAGGCATCTTCCTCTATTCTTCTGCTCTTCATTGTCGAATCGATGACGTACTTACAAGATTTCCTTGGCCTTCCTCGTTTTCTTCTTTCGAAAGGGATTCACTCAAAGATAATTTTTGATATTCTGTCAGCATGCATTCTGCAGATACCATTGGAGTTGTTTGGATTCTACATTTTCGATCACTTGTCTCTCAATCATTATTATCTGTCTCATCTCTTCGTTTGGTATTCTATCAAACAGTATACTGACAACATCGTCTCCAAAAATTCCTTTTCATAGCATTTAACTGAGAGTTTATTACATCATTTTTAATCCAAATTTCTGATCCACATGTAACACAGCTCTCCACCATTGTCTTGTATAGTGTTTCTTAGTTTTCTTTCGAAAATTCTTGTTTTATACAATATTATGAAGTCTACTAATAATTGGCCTTCCCTTGCTTATGTTTTTAATAAAGTCATTATATTAGATCCCCCTGCTCTAATAATCTCCCCGAGATATTTAAATTCCTTTACTACTCGAAGTATACCTATTTTTGTTCTAGATCATATCGAGATTTCCCTACAACCATGTGTCTTGACTTTTCATTATTTATTTTGCGTCTCCATTTTCTATATGATTTTATTAATTTCTGGATTAAATGTTACAGATACAAAAAAAGTTATTTTTCTACCTATTTTTCAAGTGATACGCTGACTCCAAAAAGCGGGAAATCGCTTATGTATGAAATCAAAAGTTTTGCAGCAGTTCTCGAAGTGTTAAACGATATCCACCAACATTTTTTAGTGATTTGGATTATGCACTAAACAACCCTTTCAACATTTTGTTTTACCAGTCTTACATTACTTATTGAGTGTCTCCTAGAATAATGTAACAAATATTTCAACGTCAAGTTAAGTGTTAAAGAACTGTTTCTGATGAAATAATATTATATAAACTAGTGAGAACCCGTCAAAATTTGACGGCGAGATCTGAGATAAATATAAAATGCTGTACCCAGACTAATGTTCACAATAATATTGCATTGTTTGGATCTTGAGGGTATAACGAAGATATTCTGTGATGAGTTCCCAAAATTTTGAACACGTATGGTCCATGACCAGATGGCAATGCAATATCGGCAAAAATATATAGCACTATTATACTGAAGGATATTATTTATAAAGTTTTTTGATGTGTCATCATATCCTATAAACAACTGTTTGATTTCTTCTGGCATATTGCTCGAAGGTATACTTATTTTCCCATTTAAGCAACACAGAGAAAATCGTTTGCAGAATTTATGTCACATGGAAAGTACAAAGCAGAACAAAACTGACATTTCATAGACAATGACCCAATAGAAAACGAAATGACCTCACTATCACGACACCTACGCTGAGTTTCTTGTTCCCTGCGTTCAGTTAATGTACGTTTGCGTCTTTTGGGGCGAGTGGACAACGATTCGGCATTCGACATAACCTGTAAACAACTTCACTTAAGTATTACAACCGAGCAAACCCACTGTACGAATGTTGTCTACAAAATACACCACAGAAACAAATACATGAAAACTGTCAACACCACAATGCAATTATTACACTAAAAAAACCCTTGACGAATTGTAAAAATCTAAACAATCAAAACAAAATACCCAGCAGCGTGGACTCACATCTATGGGCTCATGTATATCGATTTTGAAACTGCCACCCTTTGAAAGAAAACAATTGACTATTGTTAAGCGTACAATTAAAGAATGATACAATTAATTAATTTATAACGTAAATGTTGGTGAATTAACACAAACAATATACGATAACACAGCTAGGGATCATATTCTTTCATTTAAAAGAAAAAAATACAATAATCGGTTCAGTAGAAGCCTAAAAGAAGACATGGCAGAATACCTTATTTTTTAAAAGATATAGATAAAAAATCTTCATATTCGTTTCATTACTAGTTTACCACTAGTTCATTAGGAGAGAGAAATGAATATTTTATAGGATGAAGAGAGGGCACGTGACCCTGAGTCTTTTCTTTTGGATCCGCGGTTGGGATAGTTTAGAAAAATAGTTGTAGCATACTCTTGAAAGAATGCTTGAGAAGAATATTTAATAATAGGTTTGTTTATTAATCAATATCATTCCAAATATGTAGCCTTTCAGAATGTTAGCAAATGGGAAAATTTATTAAATAAATACATGGTTTTAAAAAACAATAATTATTTTTTTCAACTTCATCACTAACTCATTCCTAAAATTTATCTGCGTAACGCATGTTAACAAACTCTTTACATATTACTTTCTCGTATACTTCCGTATATACGGAGTATTATCGGTAGTATAGAGAATGTTATGTAATGCTGCGCGAAAAAAATGCGCATTTTCGGCAGAAAAAAATCATTGCCGCGCTCTGGTGACAAAAACCTGAATCAAACCAATTGCTAAATTAAAAGAACAAAAATCCTCTAACGCGCGGTGTAGCCAGAATCCCAGATTTGTTGATCCTTGATGCCAAAAAACCATTTGGAAGCAAAACGTCCGTCTGTCCGTCTGGTACAACTCTAGCGCCTAAACCATGCATATGATTTTTTCCAAATTGAAGAAACCCCTGTCGTTTTTGCCTGAGCTGAAGCTATGCGATTTTGAAAAAGATTTATTAATTTTTGGGGGGGACTTTATTTGAAGCCTTCCGAACATTTTCAAATATTTTTCAAAAACGGCTCAAAATTTTTTCTTTAAATTTATTGCAAGAATAGAGTAAAATACACTTATAAAGGTATAATATGTCCAATTTTTACGGTTAACTCCGAAATTTAAAAAATTACGAAAATTTGATTATTTTGCGGCGTCAACTACAAAATTGAAGATATAAATTTTTGCTTCCAATGAAATTTGTTGCTCATAATTAGGTCTTTTAATAAAGTCATGCTATTTTTTTTAAAAATTTTAATTGATTTTGCACAATATGGCGTGCCCTATTGGCAATTTTAAAAATTTACAAAAACAAGATTTTCTCAAAAACGGCTCCAAATTTTATCTTGAAATTTTTGGTTGAGGTAATGACAAATGCAGCCTATCCGCTGACATAAACGAGATATTACTCTATTCTTTTGTTTTTTCTAAACTTACAAAAATGTAATTATTTTGACTTTTCTCTCGCATTTGTAATATTTACATTAGAGGCATTTTTTATGGCATTTATTTAGAGGCAGTATTTATGAGTAAATGTGCTTTAAAAAATGACAAAAATAGTTTATCGAAATATCAATTCTTTTTGTAAAAATTACCTCAAAAGTCCGCATTTTCAGAAAGGCACAAACGCCATTTTTCCAAAATGCTTCCAAATTTTTTCTTCAAACTTTTCCAATGGTTGGTTCTAATTGCACTGTTTAATATGACGTAAAGTTCATTTTGTTGTATTCTTTTGTTTTTTCAAAAATACACAAATGTAATTTTTGAAATATGTCTCACGTCGTTAATATGCACTTTGAATAGATTTGTATACATTATTTAACTTGTGAGTAGAAGTGCTTCAAATGACTTTTGAGGAAGTTTTTCGAAAACTCAATAGATTTCTGTGAAAAAGAGCTGTTTGGAACCGAAAAGTTGAGAAAATGTCAAAAAATTATTTTGTGCGGCGATAGATGTCAGGTGGCAAGAGAACGGAGCAAAACCTTAAAACCAGTCCACACAAAGAAAATTATAAACATTTGCTATGAGAAAGTCTGTACCATTCTGTAGCACCTCTAGTTCTTCATATTTTGGTAGTAGCGAAGTGTAAGCATTTCTTAATTTTTTAAAGCAAAGAAAACAGTTCAGCTAGAAAACTTGAAAAAGAACAGAGAGCCACAAATAAATAACATTAATTACAAAGGACGTAATACTCGTATTAGGGATTGGGAAAGAAACGAACGTACCAATGTAAAAACCAAAAACGCCCTATGAAGAGGAAAATATGGAGTAGTGAATAATCTGGTAAACGACCAGTAACCGAAAGGACGTCAAATTCTTTCCGCAGTTTTGTAATGGTATCATCTTGCAAAGAAAAGGAATGTTAAGAGCATTCTCGACAATGTTATTAGGAATTGATTTTCATTGCTCGTCAAGTAAAAACTCCCTCATATCATACGGGATTCGAACACGCGTTCCTCGATTGTGAAGCCACGCACCTAAGCGATTGCGCTACCAACACAGACGTACGTGCGCATTTCCTTGAACTTACTCAGTTATGAATCTTACAATCGTTGCTTTACTGCGCTTCTGCAATTTAAAATATTAAATAAATTACCTCTAAGAGACAATAAGAAGGCAAAATGCTACGTGGCAGTATAAAATAGTTAATTCTACTTAAGAATGTTTCAGTTCAGTACAATGTAGTTTTTGCTAGCAGACGCTTCGGTTCTAGCCTGACGCTCAACCCTTATCGCCTCTGTCCAAGGTGAGATTATTAGACGTGATAACGTTGGGCTAAAAGACAAGTTTCGGCACGGCCCGACATTCAAAATTCATTTGGTGCAAGTAATTACTAGAATCTAAGAAACATTTATTGACTTCAAGAAAAATCACCTATCATTACGCAGTTATTATCTTTTTGTTCACCTACTCACATTTAAATAAAAATAAGCTCTTAGTTTCTCGTGTTATTGGTAATATTAATATATAAATGTTACACTATTACCACTTCATTAGTTTTTGTAAACTCTCAAACGACAGCCGCCAATGCATACCTTAAATTATTGAAAAGGAAAAGTATTAATTAAAATCTCACACATTGTCAAAAATAAAAAATGCATGAACATGCCAGGATCCGAACTCAAGTCTTCCAGTTCTTCAAGCAAGCGCCGTAGCACCTTAACTACATGACGACTCTACCCGCTGTCACTTATACAATGTTAGGATGTGTTGACGAGGGATACTTGTTAAGTTTTGCTTGCTGAAGACAGGAGTGTTCCTTACAACGAAAGAAACAGTAAAAAGTACGATTTCGCAAAATCGGTTTCAAAACAATTTAGTAGTAAGAGAAGATAAACGGTTTCATTGCAGTTTTGCATTTCAAATCATTCTTTAAAATTGTAAATATTGCTCACACTTTTGCACGAAAAATGCTAACATTTCAAAAAAGCTTACACGACTGTTTTGCAAGAACGAATTATGGAGAACAAATTTCATTAGAAAGAAAAATCTCTGTTTTCAATTTTGTAGTTGTAGGAAGACGCCCCAAAATGTTCAAACTTTTGCACTTTTGAAAATTCAGAGTTAACCGTGAAAATTGGAACTATGTCATCTTTCTAAGTGTATTTTACTCTATTCTTACAAGAAAGCTAGGAGCCGTTTTTGAGAAAATTTTGAAAATCTCCGAAAGGCTTCATGTAAAGTACCCACAAATTTAAAAGATTTTTAAAAATTTCCAAGCTTCGACTACAGCCAGAAAAACAGGGGTTTCTTAAATTTGGAAAGTATCGTTCGTGTGGTTTAGGCGCTAGTAGTGATCACAGACGGACGGACGGTTTGGATAAAACCACTTTTTCGACTCCAAAATGTGTATTACAGTTAAAATCGCGAAATCGATTTTCCGCTGTATTACATAACTTTCTCTATACTACGTATACGCACGAATATACTACGTATATACGTCACATACGAATATTCCACGTATATTCGTGCGTATCCAAAAAAGTAAAAACGAGGAGTACAAGTTTTGTTTTGTGCTGAGATGTCGAATTATCATAGTTCAAAATCCATCTAAAGTTATTACTGCAGTTCCAAAAAGTGAGATACAAAAAATGGTACTGAGAATTTTCTGCATTACTGACTGTCATTTCAAGGTGAGTTTTTTTATAAAATGATTCATATTGCAAAATATGAATGTATTTATCTAATCAAGAAAAAATGAGTAATTTGTCACAAACTGGGCACAACGTTGTGTAAAGGTCACAACTTTAATATCAATTACTTAAAGGTTCAAATCTTCCCTCATATTTGACTTACGTAAATTATGACAGTGGTGACAAATATCAAATGCGTGGGGAAAACACGAGCCCAAGAACCAAACTGTAAAACGCATTTTATCGGAAGCTCAGTGGTCAGAGCAACTGGTCGTGCAAGTGATCACTAACGAACGGGATAAATATTTCCTCATATTTCATTTCCTATAAACAGTTACATAGTGGTGACAAACGTTTTTGGAAGTGAATGCAAAATGTATGTAATGTAATGGGACAGTCGCCCATCTGGGTTCCGCGACGCAATAAATAATATTTTATCATAATATTTTTCACGACGCCTGTGGTAACATGCAGCGGGAGCTCGCTGAAAGCTCGCAGGATTCGGGCACAAACACCGTTAGTTGGCGCCGCCGACGCGGTGGAAGAGGATACTCCTTGTCGCACCCAGCGTCAGGTATGCGGTGACGCAGAGCGGATTTTCCTGACGACGAGCGAAGCAGCGGCGTCTCCCAGGAAATCGTGACGTAGGTGATTTCTGAAAGGCGCCACCTTGAAATTTGCAACGGAAAAGCAGGTGCAACCACGATTGGCGCCCGTGCCGCGTGATGTCGGAAGCCAATGAGGCGGACATCACGCGGGCATGGTCACGTGGCCCCGGAGCCGAGGAGTTCTCGAGGCATCGTGAAAGATTCTTCTGGATCGAGCAGCGGTAGCGACCAGACGTCTGGGACCTCGGATCGCGCCGTCGTAGCGGGCAGACGCCCTCACTTGAGAGTCGTGCAGTTAGGCTCTGGCCGCGTTCACGTGCGTGCACGTATCATCCGCCTCGGATGTGTGCTTTGCCGCGCCGACCAGGGCCATCGACAGGTGGACGGCCTGTGACCGCGGCTTGACCGCCATCGCCGCCACCGCCGCCGCATCCGCCCAGGCTTTCATCCGAACGCTAGCGGGCCGTGCCGGCTAGAGATCGCCTGCACCGCCGTCCGCCACCGCCGCCTCCGCTCAGGCGCCTTGCCTACCGACGCCGGGGCACCGCACCTGCAGCGCGCCGACCGAGCCGCGCGCGCCGCCCGCCGCCGCCGCTCCGGGTCATCGATACCGCCCGCCAACTTCGTCCTTTCCGGGCGCGCAGCGTGCCTGGACGGCAGCCGAGCGCCGCCTTTCGCCGCCCTGCGAGCGGCGGGAACAATGACCGCGCTCGCGCCGGGATTGAGGGGCGAATGAACGCCGGCAGTAAATATTTAGGTTTAAGTTAGGTTAAGTTTCTTTTCTGTCTGTTTGTTCATCTGGCTTCCCGACTGGGAAATGACAATTTTTTTCACCAGAACTGAATTAAGTGATTATTAAATTAAGGTTAAACTGAGCCTATGTCTTTCAATGAATACTGCATGCCAATGCCCACGCCATGCATGCTCCCGCTTGATCATTTTAGGTTTGCAGTGGGTGTAGCCGAGCCAGCTAATCCGCCATAACGGCGCCAGGTAAAGAGGTCGAGTCGAGGTTGACCCCGGGAGCACCTCCAGTCAAGGGGGGGTGTTATAGTGAATGGCGCCCTGCAACGTGTGGCTCGATGGATCAGATTAGGTGAATCGTCGTCCTTTTCTTGTTTTATGTAATTTTATTGACGACGTGCCGCCGAACCTGAAAAATCGGAGTGGACTTTGATCCATGGGCCGAACTTACGCAACCTCGACTGCTTTTTCCTGGTAGCTTTGAATTGGAACGCATGCGACCGTGGCATTGGCATATGTTTTTATCTTTGGCAAATTGCCAATCTAATTATTTGATTTCTGTGTTTGATATTGTTTATGGCTTTGTAATTTTTCTTTGTGTACTGTTTTTGTTGTGCCTGTGTATTGTGTACTGTGGCAAGTTTTTCTCGTGTGCGCGAGTGCTTAGCAAGATGTCCGACCACGAAAGTGACCGTGAGGGCGAGACGTCCGGAGTCGAACGGGATCAGGGCGAGCTTTTCGCGATGTTGCGGTCGCTTATTATTGAATCGCGCGAAGCGATGGCGAATCAGCTCGCCGAATCTCAGGAAGCTACGGCGAATCAACTCGCCGATTTTAATGCAAAGTTGGTCGCGTCACAGGAAGCCACGGCAAATCAGCTTGCCGGCTTTAAAGATGACTTAAAGCAGGAAGTGACCGAGAAACTTGACAGCATCAGCGCTGAAGTTAGTAAACGTATTAAAATGGAGGTGGGCGCGGTTACTATTAATCTCAATGAGCATATGGCAAAGTGCGCACAAGAGTCTGAGGCAGTATCCACACGAATCGAGGCATTGACCGCCCGGTTAGATAAGAGCATCGAAAACGGTAACATTAGGTTTTACGAGTGCGAGGAGCGCGTAGGGGCGAAGCTCGATGAGCAGGAATGCAAGATTCGCAACCTGCACGCGCATGTAAATTCGGCGACTGATGAAACCGCAAGTAAAGTCACGGAACTTTGCGACGGAGTTAGTAATGCCGTACTTGAAGTTGAGCAGAAAGGCGCTGCCAACTGTAAAAAGATAGCTAGGCTAGATGGGAAGGTAAATGCGGAAGTCGCGAGGCTGGATGGGGCCCTACTCGATTTACGATCGGCGAGTGAGAGCTCGCTGGAGAAACAGAGCGAGGAGGTAAAATCGCTCATTCGGGAAAGCGTGTCCGAGCTCCGCGAGGAAATCCAGTCACCCGCGGGAGTTCAGGCGAGTGGTCAGGGCGGAAGAGTTCCGTTCCCGCCGCCGCAGAACCTCGGTTTCGCGGAGCAAAGGGCGAGCATCCGTGCAAGTTTTTGAGGAGGCTCGAAGACTATTTTGCTTTATCGGAGGCAGTGCCCGCGAGATTAAAAGCAAAGTTCGCGCAGCAATTTTTGTTCGGCGCCGCATTGCAATGGAGCCTGTCCATGACCAGGTTTCCGGAAACATATGAGGAGTTTCGGGAGAAGTCCCTGAAACGGTTCTGGGGCGAGGAAACCAAGTTCGCGTTCGAGCGCCGCCTAATGGAGAAGCGATGGTACCCGAAAATCAGTTACTTAGATTATGCTGTCGGAAAAATTGCCGCGCTTCGCCTGTGTGACCCATCCATCTCGGATAACCGACTGATATGGATCATCACGTCCCAGTTTCCGGAAAGAATCCAGAAGTCGTTAAATAGCGCGAGACTGGAAAACATCCACGAGTTCCAAGAGCTACTCGGAAAATTTGACCAGGCTAGAGTTTCGGGGGGCAGTGAGGCCGAAAAGGAGCGGTCGCCGCCGCAGGAAAACCAGAGATGGCCGCAACGCAATGATGCGCGGATTGATCGCGCAGGTGATAGGGGCGAGCAGCGTCAGGGCGGGCAGCGCAATGAGGCTGGGCCGGCCGGGGGCAGAAATGATGGCCGTCGCCCGGAAAACTAAGTTCGTCCGAAGTAGGGAGGCATCGGATTTCAGGACGTAACGCGGGAATGCAAGAGATGCCAATTTTATGTACTATTGTTGTTGATGAAGTTGTAGAGGAGATAGGAGATCGCGGTTGCAATGATGTGAGAGCCAGGAAGTGTCCGATTATTGAGGCTGAATGCGAAGGAAGGCGTGTAAAGATATTAGTTGACTCTGGCAGTGAGGTTTCCGCTGTGTCGGAGAGGTTATATTTTATATTAAAAAGTGATCATCCAAATTTGCCGGAATTCCCTCTTCTTAAGACGCACGTGGTAGGAGCTGACACTAGGAAAAGCCATCCAATTACGAAACAGATTTTAGTCACTATCAGCCACGGATCTTTCCAGTTTGATGCTACTTGTCTCGTTATTAGAAATGTAGCTTATGAGCTCATTTTAGGTGTTGATTTTATGTGTGAGAATCGAGTGTGTATTGATTTCAAAGAGAATGTGTTAAGGTTTGACCCGTTATATCTAATGCCGTTTACAGGCGGGAATGAAGTTTTAATTACTGAAGAGTTCAGGATCAACAGTTTGAGTAGGGGCGAAATACAAGAGCGTATTCCCCAGATTATTGACAGTAATGAGAGTCTGACAGCAGCCGAGAGCGGTGAATTGCGGGACTTACTGCTCAGTAATTTAGAAATTTTTCAACGGCCAAACGAACCAATTAAAGATTTTCTCTTCCGTATTCAACTTACCGATCACTCACCATTTAAGTGTAGAAATTATCCCGTTCCATTTGCTTTAAGGGCGGAGGTAGATAAAACAATAGCAGACATGGTTGCAGAAGGCATAATTAAAAGGGCGTCCACGCCTTATATAAATCCCCTGGTGATAGTTAAGAAGAAAGATGGCAGTGTTCGTATTTGTCTTGATGCTAGAAAGTTAAATGAAGTCAGTCTCCCAGATCACGATTCAGTCGTGCCAATTGATGTAACGTTAGGGAAATTTCATGGTGTAAAGTATTTTTCAGCTATTGATTTTGCTTCTTCTTATTGGCAAATCGCCATACATCCAGACGACCAGAAGTATACTGGATTTCTATACGACGGATTGAGTTATGTTTGGTGTCGTACTCATTTTGGGCTCCGAAATTCAGGGGCATATTTCATTAGGTGTTTGGATCAAAAACTGCCAGATCACGTGAAAAGATTTGTTACGCCTTATATCGACGACTTAGTAATTACTTCGCAATCCTTCAGTGAACATTTGGACCATTTACAGGAAATTTTCAAGATCATGTTAGATAATAATATGCAGCTAAACATTGAGAAGTCGCAATTTTGCACGCAGGAAATTCATTTCCTGGGATATATCGTCAGCACTCACGGGATTCGCATGGACCCGGAGAAAGTGAAGTCTATTCAGGATTTCAGGCCGCCGAGAAATGTCAAACAGCTGCGTGGATTTTTAGGCACTTGTAATTATCAGGCTCGTTTTATTCAGAATTATGCCGACTCCATTGCACCACTGGTCGAACTCCTCAGAAAAAGTAAAAGGTGGGAATGGACTCGTCTTCATGACGAGGCCTTTAACAAAGTGAAGGACGCGTTTAAAACCGCCATTGAATTGTCGCACCCCGACTTCAATTTGCCGTTCTTTTTACACGCCGATAGTAGTGCCTATGGTCTAGGGTCTGCTGTCACAACGCGACGAGCGCGGAAATGAAAGAGCCGTTTGTCTGGTGAGCAGAGTATTGCGCGGAGGTGAATTCAATTATTCTGTCACAGAGAAGGAGGCTTTGAGTATTTGCTGGGCACTCCAGAAATTACAAGGCTACCTACTACACCGGCACTTTACGATCATTACCGATCACAAGGCTCTAACTTTTTTAAATAAATGCCACTGCACGAACGCTCGCTTACTTAGATGGACGTTATGGCTTCAGAAATTCGATTTTAAGATCGAGTATCGGAAAGGTAATGAGAACATTGCCCCGGATTATTTAAGTCGAATTGCACAGAAAGAACTTGGCCGCGGTGAGGGCGGACCGAACTTTCAAATGAATGCAATCCGAGTAGAAGTTGAATCTATTCCGGAAATGCGACCCGCCAACCTAAAGCTTTTGCAGGAACAGGACGAAATCATAGGTAAGGCGAAGAAATTTTTAAAGAATGAGCTAGGTGACGAGGACCCACTGTTTGCCAAATTTCAAAGTGATAGTTCAATTGTTAAGCTATCAGCAGATTTAGTTTTATTCAGGGCCGCGAAGGAACCAGACCCGCAGTACAGGATTTGGATTCCCGCCGCTATTACTAAAAAGCTAACGACTCACCTGCATCAAAAGCACGGGCACTACGGCAGTAAAAAAATGTTAGCCATAGCTCAAGCGCTTGCATATTGGAAGAATATGACTCGCGAAATCAGAGTGGTTATTGCTAAATGCGCCGTTTGCCAGAAAACAAAATATCCGAACAGGTATTTCGCCGGACCAATGGAGCACATCATTCCTCGTGCCCCGGGCGAACTTGTTTGTTTGGACCTTTACGGGCCATTGCCTACTGCACGTTATGGCTATAAGCACGTTATGGTAATTTGCGACGCATTCTCCAAATTTACGCTCACGTATCCGATTACACGGCCAACGGCGCAAAACTGCTTGCGGAAACTGACGCAGGAATATTTCCGCGAAGCAGGGCAAAGCAAAAGAGTGCTTTCCGACCACGGGACGCAATTTTCAGGAAACCTGTGGCGCACTACGCTAGAAGCACTGGGCGTACGTGTAATCTTCTCGTCCATCAGACACCCACAGAGCAATTTGAGTGAGCGGTATGCGTGAATTATCACGTCTTTTTCGGGTGTATGTCACCGAGAATCACAAGAGATGGCCGGAAGTATTGCCTCTCATTAACAAATGGATTAATCAGGTTCCTCATGAGAGTGCATGCATGTCTCCTTACGAGATTCATTTTGGAAAAAAGCCGCCGGCCGACTTTCCGTTACTGGAGCGCCTGGCTACGCACAGAGCGCTGAACTATGACGACAGGTGTCGCATAGTGTATGATAACCTCAATAGGGCCGCTGAAAGGAGAAAGAAACTGGTCAGAAACCCATACAAATTTCAGCTGGGCGACCGTGTGCTTCTGCGCACACCTGCCACGTCAGACGCTGCGAGGGGGCTCTTCGCCAAGTTTTTCCCTTTGTTTTCAGGGCCTTTCACTATTCAGGGCAATCCCCACCCGAACGTGCTCCAGCTCGCCGCAGACGACGGCAGCCCAGCAGGAAAATACAACTCCTATAATTTGGTTCCTTTCCGCGAGTAGTTTTCATTTTTTTTATATTTGTCAATTAGATTCTTAATATTAGTGGTGTTGTTAATTTCAATTTATTGTTTTGATCAGATGTTGTATTGTCGGTATTTAATTGTTGGCATTAATTTTCTTGTATTGCTTCCCTGTGTTTGATTCGTTGTTTCGTCTTGTTATTCGTCGTTCTCGTAATTTAGTGTGTTTAGGATTTAGTTTTTCTGGTTTGAGGGTATTTCCGTAATTGTTTATTATTTGTCTTTATTTGATGTTTTCGTATTTTCTCTCATTTATGAATTGGTTGTAGTTTGTTTAATATTTGATGATAGGTGTTTTCTAATTACAGTGTGTTGTTCCATTTTTGTAATAAGTTTGTAGTTGTGTTTGGTTAACTTCGTCGTTTCTGTTATTGTTTTTAGTGTTTCGTCGCATACTGTTGGACTCCTGTCTCCATTAGTTTTTTTTTGAGCCATGAAATCGTTGTTTCTCGCCGATTTCACAGCTAGACGGTGGAGGGGGTAAATGTAATGGGACAGTCGCCCATCTGGGTTCCGCGACGCAATAAATAATATTTTATCATAATATTTTCACGACGCCTGTGGTAACATGCAGCGGGAGCTCGCTGAAAGCTCGCAGGATTCGGGCACAAACACCGTTAGTTGGCGCCGCCGACGCGGGTGGAAGAGGATACTCCTTTGTGTCGCACCCAGCGTCAGGTATGCGGTGACGCAGAGCGGGATTTTCCTAGACGACGAGCGAAGCAGCGGCGTCTCCCAGGAAATCGTGACGTAGGTGATTTCCTGAGAAGGCGCCACCTTGAAATTTGCAACGGAAAAGCAGGTGCAACCACGATTGGCGCCCGTGCCGCGTGATGTCGGAAGCCAATGAGGGCGGACATCACGCGGCATGGTCACGTGGCCCCGGGAGCCGAGGGTTCTCGAGGCATCGTGAAAAGATTCTTCTGGATCGAGCAGCGGTAGCGACCAGACGTCTGGGACCTCGGATCGCGCCGTCGTAGCGGGCAGACGCCCTCCTGAGAGTCGTGCAGTTAGGCTCTGGCCGCGTTCACGTGCGTGCCACGTATCATCCGCCTCGGATGTGTGCTTTTGCCGCGCCGACCAGGGCCACAGCCATCAGCGGGTCAGAGTCAGTTTAAGTGGCCGCGCCGCCTAGCTTTATTAATAGAGGCCGTGTAGTTGGGCCAGGCCGCGCCGCACACCGCGAGAGCTCGGCCGATCAGGTTCTACCCCGGACGGGCCATCGACAGGTGGACGGCCTGTGACCGCGGCTTGACCGCCATCGCCGCCACCGCCGCCGCATCCGCCCAGGCTTTCATCCGAACGCTAGCGGGCCTGGACGGCAGCCGAGCGCCGCCTTTCGCCGCCCTGCGAGCGGCGGGAACAATGACCCGCGCTCGCGCCGGGATTGAGGGGCGAATGAACGCCGGCAGTAAATATTTAGGTTTAAGTTAGGTTAAGTTTCTTTTCTGTCTGTTTGTTCATCTGGCTTCACCAGAACTGAATTAAGTGATTATTAAATTAAGGTTAAACTGAGCCTATGTCTTTCAATGAATACTGCATGCCAATGCCCACGCCATGCATGCTCCCGCTTGATCATTTTAGGTTTGCAGTGGGTGTAGCCGAGCCAGCTAATCCGCCATAACGGCGCCAGGTAAAGAGGTCGAGTCGAGGTTGACCCCGGGAGCACCTCCAGTCAAGGGGGGGTGTTATAGTAAAAAATGTTCACTAACTTAAATGCAAGCGAGGTTAGGTAAAATTCTTATTAACTAGATATAAATAAATACACATTTGTATAAATATTTGTAATATAGCGGGATAAAACTCCTGCGAAATAATTACACATTATATGGTGTAAAAGCAAAGACCTTATACACAACAAACAAATACAAGTATTTTCCGCTAAACATTCTTATATTTTATTTCTCAGACTTGGTTAAAACAGAACGCGGAACATAAGAAAAAAAAAGGCATCGCGCAGAACTCGATCCTCCGTACCTCAGATCTAAAACCCGATGTTAAACGATTTCAGCTACAAAGAGGGTTATTTGTATTTCAGTAATTTGCAAGCCCTAATGTATCTATGAATACGAAATAATGTTTTCTGTAATTTCTCCATTTTCTCTGAGAGTAACATTTAAGACGTAATAGAAATAATATTCATATTCGTTCTCAAGCAGTACAATTTCTTGAAAATGCAATATTAGGGCATCTGATGTTTTAACAATACATGATAATATATTTATTTAATTAACTCTGTTATCTTATTGATGAATTTTTTGAGAAGTTCAAAATTTAAATCCAAAGACCGACTTTATCCCGGAAATTTTGAGATCCAAAATTTGCACCTCCTTGTTTTTTCCTATATTGAGACTCAATGACAGGTGATTTGTGCATTGGATCATCTACACAAACAATGCGAATAATCATTGTATATAACTCAATCAAAATTACTTATTTTCTTTGTGAAAATTGGGACTGAATGAATGCTCACCACTTAGTCTCAGTCTACCCCGCACCCAAGATATGCCGTAACAAAAAATTGTTTATTTAAAAATGGAGATAATAATAAAAAAAATATGATTTCTTTCACATGACCACGTCAAATCGTACTTTATTATGTTTTGGAGTTAATATTTTTTGATATGTTGATCCACCTACCGAAGACTTACATTAAACATTTTAAGAAGACCATAAAAGAAATACAATTATCAATAGTTACAAACCATTAGGGGATGCGTTCTGTTAGCATTTATCACAAAGGCACAAACACAAAATGGTAATTTTAATGAATTCGTAATAGCCTCTAAGGAACTTTGATTTGAAAGACATATTCCCTTCTCAATTGTTAAAAAGAAATTACGTTTATTACAAAATTTTATAATAAACCCAGAGATTTGTTAGGATTCTGATTATCTCTAGAACTGTTAAATAGGTAAATTACTAATGATTATACAACTTGGTACAGACTCTTTCATATTATTTCTAACGATAACATAAAAATATGATAATGATATTGCAATTGAGACACTGTTAATATTTTAGCTACCTCTTCCAAATTTCGTTTCGTCTCATTCTTGGAATACAAGATACCAGCACACAATCTTAATATAATCACATTAGCGTTTACATAAACAAGTTTGTTCCTTCTTGCAAGAATTTTGGAATGTCTCTCTCGTGATGAAAGTGATGTGTTCCATGCATCAGGTAAAAAAACAACCTATTCGGCAGGATTTGATCTGGCGTCCATTCCTCTATCTACTACGCGTTTAATCCACGTAGCTCAGAGTACCTTATAGCACCGATGAGGGGAATTATAGAATGAATTCTATCTTGAAATTTATTGTTCTTACGACATACTACATTTATTCCAGGTTACAGCAAACTCACATTCTTGATAAGAATACAGAATCATCAGCGCGATACTATTCTATAGTTGATTCAAGTTAGAAATGTTTCGATTTGAATGCCTATTGTGTAGGGCTTGCGAAGTAGCTTCTATCCTGCGAAGTGCTATCTTGCCCCCCTCCTATATCTTCAAGGTGATCTCCACATTACGCGATAAGACTGAACTGTAACTCGTCGTGAAACACCAGTCTGAAATACAGAACCGCCTAGTATTAAGCAAGTAACTATGTGATTTTTATAACCAATTAACACATTTAAGAAAATTGCCGGTCAAATTTGCATTCGTTATTCATGAAAACTTGTAACCTAAAATTGAATGATATAATGCTAACAATATTTTAATTACTTGCAAATAGTTGATTGATTGCTTCTTAAAAAAATTATAATGCTTATAACGTAAACAACGGAGTAGTTGTACTACAACAGCACCTACTTTCTTCTCTAATTTGTCACTGATCCGCAACATTATACTATTATATGAATTGGGAAAAGAGTTTTACACCAGTAAGATCTCTATTTTCAATTGTGTAGTTTTGAAAAGTTAACTTTTTTCAATTTTCAAAAATATATAGTTCGTCGAAAATAGGACCACCAGCGCCTCGGTCAGATAGAGCGGAGGCTTCTGGTCGTCGTACTGATGGACGACAAAACCGGCCCTTTTTAGGGCTCCTAAGTCTGTTCAAAAATTAATATTAATTACAAAATATTGGACATATTACTACTGAAATTACACCATAAAAGAAGAAAAAATCACTTTTGGATTCGACCTCACAACGTTTGCAAGCCGACAGGGTACCTATGACGTTAACCATTCGGCTAAAGCGGTTTCTGTTTCAGTTGCCACTTAGAAAAGTAGTTAAATATAATAAAACCTATGATAAATGGAACATAATCGTTTCAATATATTTTTTTCGTTTTCAGAGGTAGATCCTTTTTAAGTTTAAATATAGTGTAATACCGGTTAGCCCGGTAATATAGTGTAATACCGGTGTAAATATAGTGTAAATATAGTGTAATACCGGTGACGTACCGGTTAGCCCGGCTTGTTCGCAGTAAATTTATTTGCAAGGGACAGGTGTTCTTTTCGTGAATGGACTCGGGGTTATTAATCAGACACCACTGTTCTGTGAACAAAATAATCATGAATTATTTATTATTCTACACAAATCACTATTGATTACAATATCTGTGGTGGTCTTTATCCTTTTCTTTACCTCACCCAGAATCACTGTTAGTTCTTTCGATCTTACATCGATCGAGGAAATATTTACCGTTTAATCCTCCCCCCTCGAGCGTCGCCGGCTTCGGGGACTCTCGGGTTGCCTCGTACTCCTTCGCTGTCTGCCTATGCCCGCTCCACTGGGGGCCAGCCGATGCGATGCGTTGCGTTCCCGAAGTACTTTCACCAGCGTAATCTTCCCACGGTGCTTCTGCGCCTCCCCGCTGAACTCCTTTCCAGTTCACCCAGATCTACTCGATATCACCTTCCGCGAGCTGATAAACGCCACAAATTATTCAAGGTACAGTTGCTAGTACGTGTCTCATCATTTCAGCAGGTTACTAGACTCGTGGTGTACTCCTCTGCACACAAGTTCTCTCGATCAGTACTACCCCGGATAATAGCTGTCTCTCTGGCACTACGTCCGAGCTACTAATGATGGTTATATCTAGCACAAATCGTCCGGCAATCACTTTTTTCCTGCGCTCATTCGTTCGCGACACTATTCTACTTTGTTCGAACGCGGAGCAGCCCCAGGTACTTCCTTCCTTACCGGCGACCGGCCAGACACTGAAGCCTCGCGGCGTCGTTTCCCACGCCTTCAGCCAACCGACAACACTTCGCCGCCCGTAACTGTTTCTTGTGGCTAGCGGGCGCCCTCTGGCAACCGTTTTGCCGCGTGCTTACTTGTTGTATCACCGTTTCGTTAGGCAGAGACGCGGTGCGTTTCATTACCCCCTGCCCCCTTTTTTGGATTTTTCTCCGGAAAATTCAACGACGTAATGGTCTATTCTTGTCCATTGCCTTCTCTTGTTGGGCAAGGTCTTAAATTGTAGAAATTATAATGTCCCACCACTTCTGTGTTATCGTTGACTAGTTTAGCCACGTTTGGGTTTGTTATCTGTTCAATGATGTACGGCCCCTCATATAATGGAAAAAATTTTGCGTACAACCTTAGTTTAGGGTTGGAAACTTTAGGGACACGCAACAATACTGTCTGCCCCTCGTGAAACTCATATGTTCTCTTCTTTAACTTTGCCTTCCTGTCCTTACCCGCTTGCACTAAGTTCTGACGTATCTGTTCCGATGTCTTCGGTGGTCCTTCCTGGGTGACTTCCTCTCTCTCCCGAGCGTATAGTATGTGAGGTGGTTTCCTTTGGAAATGTGCTTCCCAGGGTGTCATGCCAATACTGTCATGAGGAATTTGATTCAGCCAGCGATTGATGTCCGGTATTAACTCATTCCACTTCCCATGATTCTCATTACAATATGTTCTAAATAGTCTGAATAATTCTTTCATTATCCGTTCTGACGGATTTGATTGAAGGTGTCTCACAGTAGAATGAATCGGTATCGCGAACACATACATCTATGTCTGAGGTGGAACCCGCGACCCTTCGAACCCAGGCAGCTACGGCCTGGTCGTCCATTTCTTCCTTCTCTCCTAGTAAACTTTTGACATCAAATATCCAACATCAAATACATCGAAGATGTCGCTTAATTCTCCATCATTTGAATTACGTTTTTTCCTGTGTCCCTGGCCACGTGGGGATAAGTGGAAATGAAACCTCTGACTAGGTAGTAAAGTTGGCCTTGAGGAAGCCAGAAAGACATCTTTATGGTCATATCTGCTCTTACTACCAAGATTTTTATCCAACGTTGCATTTTGAGTGCAAACAGAGTGGCAGAACTCTTTTCAAACTCACAAGGATCATAAACCCTTGTCGTGGTCATCCCGTGGCTCTAAGCCCGAGGCAAGAATTGTTATTCACCTTCGGATCGGGCACTGCCACTTCTCGCACGGACATCTCGTGCAGTTACCCACCCCCTATCCCCCAGAAATGAAGAACAGACCTTACTGTAAAGCATGCTCCTGTGCACTGCGATAATGAAAGAGCCGAAGAAGGAATAGCTTGTCGACTATAGAAGAGATGCTGGCTACTGTCCTCCGCAAACTCTTTAAACTTTCTTAGAGAATATGGATTTTATAAATCTAATATGCGTGAAGGGGATGATTTTTAACATGCCTTTTATAACTAATTTTGCGTTGTTGATGTAACACTGTCATTGTCATTTATTTCATTTTTAAATTAGTCATTTTTTACTATGTTTTTACTCTTTTAATCTTGTAATTAATAAAAATTATTTTAAATGACTTGTGTTCGAATTTTCAGAAAATTATGCGAATAATATTGCACTATGTAATTGACAAGATATTTCATCACAATGGACAGTTCATTTAGATTATTAAAGATGGTATGAAGTTTCACTTCGTGTAAATAATAAAGACAGTTTAGTTTCCAGATTTTAGGACTTGTGATCTTATTGAAACTCTTGTGTTTTCCGTGTTGATCTAAAACCAAATGTATTTTCAGGGTCGATATGCATTCAAGTATTGGGATCTTATGAGCACAAATTATTTGTCATGCGTATATCTTACAATGGCTAAAATTATTTCACAATTAATCATTAGAAAACAAGGACGGTGTGTTTCCTGTGAATAAAAACCGTTTCTTACTTCAATATCGATAACAGTGTCAAGGTTTCCGGATGTTTGAAATTGCCAGAGAACTACTTGAATCGAACTAAACACTCCAGAAACTGTTTCTGGGGGTCATACAAAAACCTAACAAATTGGAAAGATAATACGATTCAGAGACACTGTGTTCCGCTTAAATATTTTAATTGGAAAATTGTCCCGGAATTGAAATTTTTTAACTAAATACTCAATCTCTTTTCGAAGATAATTCAAACAAGTTTTTGTTTCTTTCTTAACAGTTCGTTTTGAAAAAATTACATTGATTCGTAACATTTTAAGGTTTTCAAATTTATTCTTTTTTTAAAATGTGGTTATTCAAAAATATTTAAGAAAATATTTAACTTAAAATATTTAACCACAAATTAAAATAATTAAAATGTGCTATTTATATTATTAGCTGTTTATTAACGATATCAATTATTACAATTTTGCTATTAATATCACTGGGAAAGGATAGATATAATTTTATCAACAGTGTAACAGAAAAATAGCAACTTTTGAAAAATATATGAAGAATAAGACAATTATATTTTCGCAATATTTCTAATGAGAGGTTCCCTAGTTCCTTTTCACCAATTATCACTATAAAATTGCATCAATATTACAAATAGTCTAAACAATATTAACAATTGCAATTTTGCAATGATAATTTACTAGGAACATTCGGCAGTGATTTTTTGATTAACGAAATCACTAAATGCACCTGCTCATATAGAAAAAATGGGCGATTACATTTTCATAATACGTAAGAAAATGTGTGTATTGCTTGCATTTCCTTAACAAAGGAGTAATAATGTCAAAATACAAATTTTTAAATACATGAACATGAATGTCAATTTGCTTGATAGGAAATGTCTATATTATGTAAATGTATTATATTGTGTGTTTCCCGAAAATGATTATGTAATAATTAGTGTTCCTTGCTTTAGAACCATTAGCATTTTAAAATAGTTAGTAAGAAACAAAACTTACAATACTATTAATTTAATCCGACACGAATTTCTCACAATATTAGGTATCAAAAATTAGAGTTAATTTTCATGGTAAAGAACTCGATAAAAATGTCACAGCCCCTTTCCGAGATCTGCTGCTTCTTGGTTCGTCAACGTCCACGGGGTTGACAGGGCCAACGTCCAGTGCAATTGGCGGGGTGATCCTCGCGCCCGCGCGCACCAATCCGTTTTGTTTCTGTGCCCTCTCCTGTTACCTCCTCTTACTTCCTCTCACCCCTCCCTCTCCTGTTACCCCCTGCTCACGTTAGCGAGGCAGCGTCACTGACCTCAGAAATTGCTCCGCCCCTTTGAGATAACTAGGAGGAAAATCTTCGAGGGGAGGAAGGGGGACGTGTCTGAAACTTGGAGCAAGAGCCAATGATAAGAGCGGCTAGGCCTAGACGCCAGGATTGGTCAAGTGTCCAGCGATGGTTGTCCAAGCTGTGGAAAAGCCACATTTGGCATCACCCATATGGCACAGGGCTTCACCCATATTCTGTGCAAGGGAGTATACACTGGCTTTCGGCTGTGCAAAGAAATGCAAAGTCGATTAGGGAAACCTATTTCCACAGAGCAGATCACTTGCAGAAAGTTCAGACAAGAATTCAGAAAACAGACGTTGGACATTCACGAATCGAATTATTAGAGACTGGAACGGTTTGTTTATAACAATCTTTGATCCCTTCGCTCAAATCCTAAGCAAATGAAAAAATATATTAGATTCCTGTAACTATATGTTTTATGTGTATTATATCTTTAATATTATTAAATAACTGGTCTACTATGTAATGTATGTAGAATTATTTCTATTATTATTAATGTTACACATCGTAGGTTCACAGGAAGACCTGGTTCTCAAAGAACAACGGGCTTTCCGCCAAGTGTGTTATTTGCTATTTATTTCAGAATCTGAATTTCGGAAGTTCCGGACAATGCGGCAAATATTTAAGATAGAAAACTTCTGTATTAATTTTAAAAACCTCGGAGGAATATCACATTTTTAACGTGTTTAAGTCATTACTCAAATTAATTATTTGTTGTTATTATTATTATTATTATTATTATTATTATTATTATTATTATTATTATTATTTGCACTGGCGCGTATTGCAGTGTTGTGAAATTCAGGGAAACGAGTGTGTAAGAAACACATTATAACTCAATGATCCGCAGTGTGGTGAAGTGAAGTGTGATGAGGTGGAGTGCTATGAAAGCTTGCACAGTGAAATGTTCATGTTAATTTGTTGAAAATAATATGTGTTTTTTAAACAATATTATCCAATTAAAAAAGGTTTTGATAAGTTATAATAGCTATAATAACATAAAGGTGATTTTGATATAACTATAATAGCTCAATAATATTCCAGATGATGCAGCAGAGGCCAATGCTCTGACGGAGGAGGACATGGCAACACCTGAAAACATTGGGACCTGAAAGCATTGGAACTATGTTGCTGGCTACGTTGGCAAATGCATGGTAGGGGTTTTAAAGGGGCAACATTGCTCAATATGCCTAACTGCGATTAAGAATGATGAGCCATCCCTGGGGCAGATGTATACTCAAAGTCTGAAATATGATCCTGATAATTCAGCTTTGATATATGCAAATAAGCAGTTGTGGAGTGCGGTCCAAATGACTCGAAATCTTTTAGTGTCAAATTTTGTTGAAACTAAAAGTTTGCACTCAAGAAGCCTAAAGGGTGATATTGATAGTTTCCTAACAGCAAATTTAGATTATAGCTGGCTTAATTGTCCAGATCACAGCTGCATAATGGTTGCCGTAATGATAGACACTATATCCAGATTGGTTATCAGGGCGTTTTGCCGTGATGCAAATATGCGGATAATGGAAGACCATGAATTTTTGTAGTTATGTATTTTTTCAATTTATTATTTATTTGTAGTTATTTTATTAATTTTAGTATTTTAATAGTATTATTAGTATCATATCAATCATTATTATTATTATTATCATTAGTATTAGTTTGTATTTATTAGTATTATCAGAAGGTATCATTAGTATTAGTTTGTATATCCAAAGGCATCATTTGCCTTTGGATTTTCATCCACGATCCATTGAGCAACTAGCAATGCTTTTGGACAAATATATAGCCTGTGATATCGGAATATTAATGAAACCTACTAAGTCCAAAAACTCTGCTTTGAGAGAAATGAAGTTGAAGTAGAATCACGTAATTTTTTTACTTAGTTCAACACCTTACTAGGTAGGAGGTAAATCATGTTTCTTGTAATGCAGTTTAATGTGTAATATTGCTTTTTTGAAGAAAGCAACCAAAAAATGATAGATTTTGTGGACTGTTTGTGCAGATGCAAGTTTCTTGTTTATTTGTACAAATTTTGAATTACGTAGTATCCAACTGCCTTGCATCACCATTCACGAAACGCAGTAAATTCGTGGGCGACAATGTTTGTCGCCAAATCACACAACAAAAAAAACTCATATTTTCAAAAAATTCAGCATGACCTTACTTGAAGATGTTTTTGATGAACACATTTCATAAAGAAAAAAGTGTATCTTCACAATAGTAGTTCTAGGAAGAAGCCGACATTTTTTTAAAATTTTCAAAAATGAGGCATTTCAACGAACATAAGACCTGCATCATTCTCTTAAGCGTCCTTTAAGCTAAGGTCTAAATTTATTAAAAACATTTTGTGTTGTAAGGAAAAGATAGTTTAAAGAATGGAAAAATTGCCTATGTTGGACACAAAATTTCGCAAAAAATACTCATGTTTTTGGAAAATTGAACATGACATTATTTTTAGGTCTGTTTTTTGATGAACATATTTCATTTAGGAAAAAAGTTTATCTTCATAATTCTAGTTGTAGGAAGTCACCGATTAAATTTGTAATTTTTCAATTTTCGAAAAATCAGGGTTTTCAGACAACATGAGATCTACACCATTCTCTTAAACGTCCTTCAGATTATGGAGAAACAAAATTTAATGAAAACCGATGACGTCGTTTTTGAGAAAATTTTGAAAATGTCTGAGGCTTCATGTAAAGTACCTCCAAAATTAAAATATCGCTTTCGAATTGATGGGACCGTGATATCAACAAGATCGATTGGGGAATATCAATTTTGGACAAAATCGGTCGAACAACGTAACTCCTAGCGTCGTTCACAGACGGAAGACGGACAAAGAAACGTTTTGCCGATATTCAATTTTTCGGTAACAACGACCCACAAAATATGAATTCCGGCTACACAACGTGTTAAAGGATTTCCCCCCTAAATTTAGCAAATAGTAATATATATATATATATATATATATATATATATATATATATATATATATATATTTATTAATAGTAATATAATAGTTTGGTAGAAGTTCTAAACGAAGGCATGGAAAATCTTCCATTTTTTTTCGTGCAGCATTACATGAATCAGATAAAATACGAATAAAATGAACATATATTCAATGAAAAAATTTACAGTGACGCAATTTCACCATACAGGATAATGACGTTAAGAAGCTGGCCACTAAAAAAATAAAACTAGACAAAACAAAAAAATAGGCGTCACCTCAACTGCCTGAACACAGAGGATGGAAAAAGGGAGCAAAATTTACAATTTGCTCACTCCTTTCTGAGTTTTTCCACAACCCAATTATATTACTCTTTTAGCCTCTAATTTTTCCGTGCACGGCTTTTAAAATGAATTTCAAGCCGAAATGTATGGTATGGTGAAAAGGAGAGAGGGATAAAAGTAGTGGAAAGAGATAGAAAACAAAAAAGAGGGGAAAGAGAAAAGGGGGGGAAATAGAAAGAAGAGAGAGATGGAAAAGTATAGATGGAAAAAGAGAGGTCGGGATACAAGACGGAAGGAAAAAGCGAGGAGGCGAGATGGAAAAAGAGGAAGAGAGAATGATGGACAAGTTCACAGGAGGAGAGTTAAAGAAGAGAGAGCAGGACGTCTGCCGGGTCTGTTGCATAAAATGAATTCACATGGGACCGGATTCCACGATGCTATATCCAGCAGCCAGCATTACTGCCATTAAGTGCTCAATGCACACATTCCTCCTTAATAATGTCCTCCACCGACAAGGCAGATTCTAACCTGATTCTAAACAGCCATCAGATATTTCCTGCACCTATTATAAAATTTGTAATATTTACATTAATACACAAAGTAAATATTCAATTGAATGTAGTTTCAACAAAAATAATAAGACTGTGTTGAAAATAAGGAAAATAACAATCATTATCATAATTAGGGCCCAGACTTTATTGACCTAAAAATCAGCAAAATATGCAAGCATTTATGACCTAAAACCTTCATAAATATGACCTTCAGAAAATAAAATATGACTTTATATAAGTTTTTTTTTAATTCCCATTTTTTTAGGTATAACATAAATACAAAATTCATTAAGAACAGATTGTGAGTAAGTACTTTCTGTTTGCAGTCTTTGGAACTAACTAGCATTTTTAAAATATTGCTTGTGTCTGTCAAATAAATCAAGTATAGTATAATGAAACCCATCAATCAACAAATGGCTTGCTTTTCCACTGTGGACTTCTTGTTTAATGTTTTCCCATTTCCTCTGTCTTCGGTTTCTGGAGAGTAGCACAAGGTGCATTTTCAGGTTTTCCATCTTAAAAGACCTGCGGTTGTCGCTGAGGATAGTTTTGTATCTGTAAACACTCCTCTCCAAATCACATGAAGTTACGGGAGTGTATTTGAAGGCGACAATGTCACTGCAGTGTAGCTTTGGTTCATTGTCTTCAAATGTTGCGGCATTTCCAGAAATTATATCGCTAATTTTGCACATTGTAGAATATACAGGATTTCGCTGAAGAACACTTAGCACTTTTTGGACACTTTTTCAGCCACATGACCACGAGCTCGACACAACTCACTCTGCACATGTTGCACAATATTCAAGGCGTCACACAGTTGAGTACTAGCAGCTTCCTGTCGGGTGGTGGCGTTTGATACCACTGAAAAGTTGGCGTTGATGTATGCCGTTTCCAGACAAGGTATCTGAAAAAAATGTCTTGCACTGTTTTGATAGCACTTGATTCGTGGCTATCGAGCTCACAGAAGATTTTTATTTCCTTGTACAGTACTGGAAACATAAATTGATCGCGGCCGTCTGCGGCTAAGTTCAGCTTTTGCACGGCTTGGCCAGCCGTTGTCATGACGAAACGTCGCAGGCGGAGCCTCACAAACCATCGTAGCCAATCTCAATGCAGGGGGAGTGCCCTAACAAAATTACGACGTACAAAATGGCGGGCGCCGCTAGTTCAGATGTGGAAGTATTTTCAAATAAAAAATAAATGGAAGAAACACTTGTTTGAACATGAAAGTAAATTCATTGAAATATATATGAACACATAGCAATTAACCACTGTTAACACAATTCTTTTTGAAGAAATTACATTGATATCAGATAAAATAACACTAATTTTAGAACAGTTACGTTCTTATACACATTCAAATTCCAATATTCTTATCCAAACACAGTTTATGAAGTTCATCAAATGAGCAGTTTACTACAGAATTTTGCGATAAGAAAAACGATTAGAATTGCATATTTTCAATTGTTCATATGTATATTGATCATTAAAGTAACAATTAGACTAGATATTAAGCAATTAATTTGCATCTCATGTCAAAATTGTTATTTTGCTATCATCAAATTCGGGACAATATGGGGACACTCCCCGGCAGGAATAGCGCACATTTCGGAATTGTTTATAAAATTGTTAGTTGTTGCAAAATTGTTAATTGCAGTTTTTGGTTCTGGGACATCAGAAAATCCTTCCCACTTTAGAATTGCAAAATTGGAAATTGTTTATAATTTTACAAATTTTGCAATTCTTTTATTCTCTCATGTCAATTCCTTTTACAAGATGCAAAATTCCGCAATCCAAACGGAGCTATCGCCTTTCGTTTTCGAGATACGCAATTGTTTATAGGATCTTAGCGTCTGATGCCAACCCTCACTTGTTTCCAACTCCCAATTCATTCGATCTTGGCAGTCAAGTATAAAATTCAAATAGTTTTGCAGTGTCTTGCTTTCTGCTGATTAAATTGTATTAACGATTTGTGACAAATCGGTGGAAATTGTTGCTCGTGAGCTTTTAACTTTCGAAATTTATTTCTATCTTCATGTATTGTTGAAACAGTAGTTTGGTTATTTTGATTTTTCTGTGTTATAAATAAATTCTCTGGCAAATTTCAAAACGCTGAAACCAACTATTGTCCTGCAAATTTGAAGATTTCTTTGTGGTTATTCTGTGGTGCAAAGTGTATGCCAATATGTTTAACGTCTAGCGAGGAAATTCATTATCAACAAATTATTTTGCAAAATGTTTTTGGACAGAGTGGTAGCAAGATAGATCATTTTCATATTTATTTCACGAGGCAAGTTTTAAGTAGCAGATATATTCTGTGTATTATTTTTAATTTTGGCGAAATTGAATCACATGTCAATTTTCAAATAGAAATATAAATTTTTTACCTGTAATGAATATATCAATACAGGAATTCAATGATGTCTCATTTGTGAATAATTTAAAGAGTGATAGTGTATATTTGACACCGGGCTTGAGCAATCCTCAACTCTTAAGCAAGCAACGGTTATCATTGGCTCTTCTAGTAATTCAAGTGGCCTATCCTCGGAAGATTTCCCCATTCTCCTCACCTTAAAAGGCATAATAGGCGGAGTCTGTAGAATGTGGCACCAATCCAATAACACTTCCCTCCCCTGGAGAATGCTTCGTTACTCCCTTTTGTGGAAACACGTTCTTATCGTGTATTAAATTGTGAAAAAATATTAAATTCAATATAATAAACAAATAAGACTTTTGTTTACATTGTAATGCTACACACATTTAAAAACAGAAATAAGACATGCAAATAAACAGTATACACATGTTTTAGGAAGACGAAAATTCTTTCTTATTATAACACTCATTTGTATATTTTTCACAGACAATATTGAGAAGCACACCATCAATCTGATATTTTTTTCTGCTAATAATAGATCTTATACATAATTGACATGTAATGATAGAAATTTCTAATGTCTGGTATGGGAAATTAAGTATGAGCTCAGTTAATTTTAATGAGAGAGCAATTTCGCGATGAAAATTTTTTTTAATGCATATATTCCAAATCCATATACAGATACTTCCTTACATTGATTAACGTTTCTTCCATTTCCATTGAAGGCAAGGACATAACATCCCTCACGCGCCTATGCTTTGAAATGACCCTCAGAGAGGTCACTTGCTCGAGTTGCCGTGTTATTGAACTGATCTCTTGAAATGTTCTGTTCATACAGTAGTTTCCGAAACACGTAAATTCCAACAGACAAACTTACAGAAGTCACACCCTACTTCCAAGCATTAGTAGATACCGAGGACTGTGAGACCACAAGTAAAGTTCTAAACAAACTTCATTCTTGTTCATGAGCATGTGTTAATCTGTCCAACTTTTTTTGTGTCGGAGGGGCTGTGATTCTTGGGGAGATAATAGTATAGTTGACATGGTAACAACTCTCTGCACCTAAGCGAGTTCGTTTCCTAGTGTGTACGAAACGTTTGGGGATTGGAAACCTTTCTGCGGGCTTCATGAATTTTTATAATATTACGATTACCAAATAGTGCGTTCTATTATCATTATTCTTTTAATTAAATTTTTTGACATTCATTTTGTTTGCATTTTAATCAGTTTTCTGTTTCTTATATAATTTTGTTAATGTATTTTAGGAATGGGGTTAACTGATGCCAATGTTATTCTTGATTTAAGCTAGATTGCTGTTTCAGTATGCGATTCAAGTCACGTCTTATTGCAATCAGGTGAGCTAGAAGAATACCTGCATTAAGTGGACTGACAATATGCCAAGCTTCAGAAAAAAATTTTCAGAGTCTCGAAGGGAATATTGATGACTAAAAAAAAAAGATTGTAAAATTTCGCGATCGTAATAGTTGTGACTGCCAATCAAATAATATCCTAGCAGAATTTATAGCAAGGGCGGTCAGTTTTGCATGGGCATTCGTGTTCCTATTTATGCCTCGCGGGTGCTGCCACTCCAAATCGTCGCTGCAGCGGGCAACGAAAGAAATTTGAGCGCCGAACATTCCTGGGAGGTAACTGGTAACTGAATTACAAAAGTGAACAATGTTTTCATGAGGATTTTATTAAATCAAACATAATAACTGTTGTAAAAAGTGCTTTTTTTTATTGGAAAATAGAAAAATTCGTAATGAAAATTTTCTGAGAAATTGAATTATACAGAGTCCTACCAACTATGGGCCATCTCATAACTTCTAAACGGTTCCCGATATCTAATGCAGTTTTCGCTTAACAATGCGGAATCATGAGGGAAGTAATTTGCGGTAGAGATATTATTCGAAATATTTTTAGTTTTCGAGAAAAGTAATTATCTTTGATTTTTTAAATGGAACCATATATTTTTTCACTAGCGATAGATAATCATAAATAGACGAATGCATTGATGTAACATACGTTAATGTTTTGATAGTATATTGAGTAGTCATACGCAGTTTTTAACTGTTTTTTTGACGTAAAATAAATAAATAAAAAAAAAATAAATTATACTTTCAGACATGTGATTTTGAACTAAATGTACGAGATTTCGCAGCGCCGCAACGAGCAACCGTTGCAATTATCGCATTTGGGGAAGTTTGCCTTCGCGGCGCCGGCACTTTTGCGAGAACAGGGGAAAGGTCGCGAAGGCCACTTTCCCCAAAAGCGATAGTGTCGACGGCTGCAAGAGAAAAATTGCACGTTTAATTTCAAATCTCAAGTCTGATAATATAAATATATAAAAACGGGTTTATACGGTTATATTATTATCGGTTTTTTACATCACTACCGATGCTTGAACTATTTTTTATTTAATCGCAAAATATCAAAAAATACTGATACAGCCTTACCAATCCGTTTGAATTCATGTAGTTTTGCAATTACAAAGTTAATTGTGAACGAACCTAAATGAAGTAATTTAAAATAATTAAATTTAGTTTAAAAAATTAAAGACTATTGAAATATTTTATTGAAGTTTCTCAAGAAAAGGTTTCAGTCTATCAGAACGGGGATGGGGTGGTACGCTTTCTCTAATTGTAAATTGGGAGTCAGAAAATATACGGACGCACAATATTGCCTGGGAAGTGGAAACAATTAATATTACGGAACACTGTCGCTTAATGTTATTATTCGACGACTTTCTTGCTATCGAAATATCAATATATTTTAGAAGATAACATTATTTTTCAGCTTCATTGTTAGCACAAAGTACTCGATAAATGGATTAAGACGTACGTTTTTCGTTGGGACTCATCAGGACTTTCACTTATCACACGGTAAAGAAGTTATTTTGCTCAATGAATAAGTTAAAATTAATAGTTTTTTTACGAACGTTATTCCGCTGTTTCCATCACCAAACAATTTTAATATAAAAAAACTAGACTATTACTATGCATGCCGCCATTAGTTTTTATCACACAGAATTTCGAAAAAACGAAACTGCTAGCACTTTGGTTAGAACATTATAATATGTAATTTCAGTACAATGTCCATAATCGTTACACTATGCAAAATTGTGTTTTTTTAATTATATTTTATTTTGCAATTTGTTTGTGTACAAACATTTGGCAAAATTACATAGATTTACGTAAACAAATACATGAGAGGTGTAAAATCCAATGACTGTACTCCACCAATGATACATTATTAATACAAATTAACTATTAATTATAATTTCTGAAATGAATAATTTAAAGTCGATATGGAAGATCTAAAGTATGATGGCGTTAGATCGTCTGGTGGAGTCACTATTGTCTAGTAAGTTGATGGCTAGAATATTCGGATGATTATGTAGTCTTTGTAGGTATTTTGCACTGGTATTCTTGATTTCTTCTTTTATAGTTGGAATCTGTAAGTCTTTGCGTAATGTTGCATTTGTTACGTACCAGGGGGCATTTACAAATTTTCTTAAGGCTATTGACTGGAAGCGTTGTAATATTTCAATATTAGAATTTTGAGCTGTTCCCCAAAGTTGAATTCCATATGTCCATACTGGTTTTAATATTGCTTTATATACAATTACTTTATTTGCGATGCTTAACGATGATTTTCTTCCAAGTAGCCAGTTTAACCTTGTAAGTTTTAGGTCTAATTCTTTTCTTTTCTTCTTTATATGTTTTTCCATGTGAGTCGTCTGTCCAGAGTAAGTCCGAAATATTTTGCCGAGTCATTTTGAGGAATACATTGCGATCCGATTTTTATTGGTGGACACGTTTCGTGCTTCAGACTGAAGGTGACTTGGACAGACTTCTTGTCATTGATCTTGAGGCGCCAGCGTTCCTGCCACTTGTGGATGGATTGCAGATGTTCTTCTACGAGACGAGATGCTTCTGATGGATCTTCATGTCGAGCTAAGATGGCTGTGTCGTCCGCGTAGGTTGCTGTCAATGCGTTCACAGATGATGGGATGTCGGCGGTATATAATGAATAAAGGAAAGGTGCAAGTGCACTTCCTTGAGGCACTCCTGACTTTATAGGGATAAGTTTTGAAGTTTCACCGTTAAATTTTATTTGAAAATATCCCTCTGTAAGATACGATTTTAATAAGTGGTAGTAAGGATACGGTAGATATTTCTTAATTTTATATAATAGACCTGGCTGCCAAACCTTATCGAAAGCCTGACTTACGTCTAGAAATACTGCAGAACAATATTCTTTATTTTCTAGCGATTCACTAATTTCGTTTACTACTCGATGAATTTGTTCTACAGTCGAATGCCGTTGTCTGAACCCAAACTGATGATGAGGTATTATTTCATTTTCTTGTAGAAGTGGATTTAAACGTGACAGAAGCAGTTTTTCAAAAACCTTTGATAATATTGGCAGTAGACTAATAGGTCTGTATGATACAACTTCATGTGCTGGTTTGCCGGGCTTAGGGATGACTATTACTTGAGCGATTTTCCATTGATCAGGGAAGTGTCCTAGTCTTAGGATGGCATTGAAGATGGAAGTAAGTAAGGCTATTAGTTTTCTTGGTAGATGGTGTAGAATTGTTGCTGAAATCATATCGTATCCGGGAGCTTTTTTAGTTGGTAAATTCTTGATTGTTGTTTCAACTTCTCGAGCACTTACGGGTTTGATTTGGGGAGCTAGTTGCAATGGTGAATCTAAGAAGTTGTAAATTTCTTCCTCTTCTGTAGCAGATATTTGTGAAGGAAATGGTTGAAAGATGTTAGAGAAATGGGACGCGAAGCATTCAGTTTTTTCTTCGTCGGTTTTAGCCCATGTGCTGTCGATTTTTCTGATGGAAGGAATAGGTTGCATCGGTCTCTTCAAGTATTTAGTAGTTTTCCAAAGAGAATACTCTGCATTCGAATTCGGAATCAATTTTGTGAGTTTATCTTGTAGGGCGTGGTTTCGATATTCTTGAAGTAATCTTCTGAGGTTTTGCGAAGCTGAATTTAGTCTTCTTTTGACTGCTGGGTCTTTAGTGATTTGCTATTGTTTCTTTAATTTACGTTTTGATTTCACCTTTTCTCTTATTACTTGTGGGATATATAGCTTTTTGTTTTGCTTTATTTCTGGTGTAGAATGCCACGCAGCTTGATGGAGTTGTCTGGTTACATATTCTATAGCTTCATTTATGTCGAAAGCAGTTTTCAATGGTAGATTAGCTATGCTGTTATTAATTAGCCATTCTGAGAAATATTTCCAATCTGTTCTATTGTTGTGGATTGAGGTTTGCTTATTGTCTTCAATAATGATTGAGCTAATGACTAGTAGAACTGGTGAATGATCAGACGATAGATCTTGTGACCAGTAGGTGTGAGTGTAACTTTGGTTGATTCCTTTTACAATAAAGAAATCTAATACATCAGGAATTTTGTTAGTGTCTGTCGGCCAATAAGTGGGTTGGCCAGAAGAGTACGAGGATAATTTTTCGTTTATTATAGTTTCATATAGAGTTTTACCTTTCGGGGAGATTAGTCTGGATCCCCACAATGGATGTTTAGAATTGTAGTCACCGCCAGAAATAAATCTTGGTCCAAGTGTTCTGAAGAAGCTTGCGAATTGTGAACTCTGGATTTTATGCTTCGGAGGGCAGTATATTGCTGCAATATTCAAGGTTCCGAATGCATCTCTTACTTGAATGGATGTTGCCTGCAAATACGTGGTGTTAAATTGAGAATGTAAGTGATGTTTAATTTTTTCCCGAACAAGTATAGCTGTTCCTCCATGTGCTGTGCCATCCGGATGATTTGTATAATACATGTTGTATCCTTGAAGCGAGAAAAAACTTTTGTTGGTGAAATGAGTTTCTGAAATGAGCATGATATCCGTATTTGTTAACTGAAGAAAACACTTGACTTCTTCTCGGTGTTGTAGCAAGCCATTGGCGTTCCAAGCTGCTATCTTATATGATTTGTTCATTATTTAGTTAGCAGTTTTGACACAAGATTTAAAAGTGCACTAATTTGTTCTGCTTGTCTGTTGAGTATAGTTTCAAATCTTTGGAAAGTCTGGTCTATTATTAAAAATAATTGAGTATTAGCTCCGTGTTTGTTGCATTGTTGTTCAGACTATCCTTCTTTTGCGAATTTTTCAGTGCTTGTGCATAAGTACTACGCTGATGGAAATTATTTATCGAAGCGTTTCCTTGACCTGTATTCATATTGTTTTGTGAAGCACTGTAGTTTGAATCTTGTGGAATTTTAGACGCCTGTGGATATTTTTTATTGCGTATTTTTTGATAAATTTCACATCCTTTATAACTTGCTGTATGGGGACCTTCACAAAGGGCGCATTTTGCAGACTTCGTCTTGTTTCTCTTGTTATCACAAGTTCTGCTATCGTGATTCTCGCCGCATACTACGCACCGATAAGGATGGTTGCAGTAGTGCTTCGTGTGCTCCCAGCTTTGGCAGCGATGGCATTGCACAAGATCTCGCTTTACTCTTGGAGCTTCGATTATTATTTTGGTATTTTGAAGGTACTGCAATTTATAAATGTCTTTGTTATTATCTCTGGTTCCAAATCAATAAAAAATACCGATAAGGGAGCTTTTGTTACACGGTGTTTGCAGTTATGAATGTTTCTTACAGTATGACCGTTTTCTTCTATTTCTGCTTTCAGTTCATCAATATTTATTGTAGGATGCATATTTTTGAAGACTATCCTAAATGCTCTTTCTTGTTTTAGCTGATAGCTGTGAAACTCAATTTTCGCTTTAGTAAGGTATTTAATAAGTGATCGATAAGCTTCTGTTGTTGCCGGTAAGATTTTAAATTCATCTTGACCTACAAGCTTGCAGTAGATTACTTCCTTCTTCACGACTTTTTGTAAAGTTTCTGACATTGCGTGAAAGTCATTTACCCCAGGGAGAAATATTGGCGGTGGTTTTTGCACCTTCTGAATGTTGCTGGATTTGGAACTTTCATCGATTACTTTATCATTGGATTCATCGTCATTAATTACTTCGAGATCTGCAAATCTATTGCATGTTAATATGCCACTTATATTTGCACTTTGACGTTTTGATTGTTTATGACTTTCAGGGCTGTGAGATTTACATCTCTTGCGCTTGCTTTCAACAACTTGCCATTTATGAATGTTGCTGTCACTACTTGAATTACCGTGGGTTGTTCGATTAAGTTCTGAATTTGTTACATCGGTTGAACTTGAACTTGAAGGCTGAACTGCAGGAGGAAAAAAGGGCAATGGCATTGCTATCACTGTACCTTGTGGTATCTGATGTAAAATGAGTTGTTGTTGCTGCTGCTGCTGCTGATATTGTTGTTGAAGAAACAGCTGACTTTGTAGTTCAGTTTGACTTGTAGTAGACGAATCCATTATAAATTCAGATTCCGGCTGGGAGGTGTTCTCCGAGGCCATAACGATTGTTTACGTCTTATGGAGGCAACATATTTTTTTTGATATCACCAGTTGAAACACAGAATTTTATAAACAGGAAATACAGTTGATCGCGAATACACTACACACTAGACAGAACACAAAATGTGGACGCACAACTTCACACAATGAGTCAACGCACAACTTAGAAATCACGAGACACCGCGGAGTAGAGGGCACGTCCTCTAACCTCCACCGTTCGCGAGAGCCAAAATTGTGTGGAGTGGATAGTTTTCTTTTTTTTTAATTTGTTGCGTCTACACCTTGACGCAACGCGCCTCCAAGCCCCTTAAGGGGCGTTGAGCGCTTTACACTTGGGAGTAATCCTCCATTAATGTGCTTAATTTTTTAAAAATATTTGTCAAGTCTCGTCACGTCGCATCAGTCAGTGCCTTGTATCCCTTCGGTCAGGGGCTCGACGCCGTTAGATCCCGGGGTTCCTGGCCGGTCACCCAACCACGAACCCGCGAGTCTCGCATTCGCTTAACCTTCGTGACTTCACGGAGCGTAGTAAACGAATTCGGCTAGCGCCGCTGGCAAGTTTCGTGGGATGCAGAAACGTAGACGAAAAAATAATCCACTTAACTGCAGTATGGGATTAACTAAGGCTCTTATAGTGGTGAAGTGAATTAAGAGCATGTTGAACACAGTTCTACGAGTATATTATAAATAGGAGACAGATTATAATGATATATCATTTTTACTTTTTTGCATACCTATGTATATACGGAGTAATATACGTAATGTATCGCGCGTAGTTATGTAAGTAGTTATGTAACGCGCGAAAAAACGGCGGATTTTCGGCAGAACAAAATTGATTGCCGGATCCTGTAAACGAAAAAGTGGAGCAATGCAGTTCTGAATTAAGAGAAAAAAGTCCTTAATACTTGATATAACCAGAATCCTTATTTTGTTGGTCCATATATTATATATTATTATTTATATTATTATTCCAATGGTAATATAAATATTACAAAATATGAAAGTAATAAATATTTTGTCGGTTTCTTTGTAGAGGGGACGAAGTCCCCAGTTATACGAAAATTGACCAATTGAATAACAAAAAATTAAACTAATGTCAAAACGATAATAATATTGAAGATGTAGCATTACAATAAATACTATGAAAATCGAAAACTGATTTTTGGAAGGTTTAGAAATGTGTAAATGCCTTTCATCCAAAACAACCAATTTTTGAACTTCATCACTTTTATCAATAATCCTGCGATATTTAAGAAGCTATTTAAACAGTAAAAAAGATTAAAAAAATGCCTTTACATATTTATGGCCTTTAAGAGTGTAATACAAATTTATTGGGGATCCTATTGTATTCTATTTCAATCAACTATGTCCCAGTCTGAAGTTGGGACTCATGGCCGTTGCTTAGGCCAAAGGACGGCCTTGCGAACAACTAGAAAACTCTAGCAGAAACTTCTACTACATAATACGAACGATATGTTAAAAAGAATAAAGATATCAAGTTTAGAAATTAAGACTACTCTTTTTATTCCCTTATATTACAAAAGTTCAAAATGTTACCAACTCTCTGATATTTGGAAACAAAATAAAATGGCCGTTTTTGTATGCTTAAAAAGGCTTCGTACACGCCTGTTGAACAAAACATATTACGTTATTTAATTCTGGGTATGAATTCCATTTGCTTTGATTATTGCCTCTAGTCTTTGCTACTGTGACGTCGTCGTGATGAGAAGAACAACACAGACACGGAGTTCTTTGTACAGTTTTATTTAATATTTCTGTATATTACAATATGTACATCCTCCTTCAGAAACTACCGCTGCACTCTACAGCACTACCATTCCTGAGGCAAACCGCCTCAGCCTGACCCACGTGCCCCAGCGTGCTAACCTGTAGCACCGCTCCCGGCATCTCCTGCAGCCAGCCTCGCAAACCTGCGAGCACCCCTCACGGATCAACGAAGTGCCTCCGCACCGCAATTCGGTCCAAACTCGAATCCCAATCGCCGACCTCCACCGGCGTCTCTAGCGAGGAGTCACGTGACAGACCTCCCATGCTAAAGACCCGCGGACCGCGTCACCTCATTACAGAGGTTTGGGCCGGGCGCACAAAGGGGCCCGCTGACCGCCGGATGTGCCCAGACACGCCCCCGCCGGCTTGCACCCTCGAAGCGACCGCTTCGGTTGCACCGCCAGCCCGACGCCTGGACCACCCCCTCCCACGCCCCGGCCCGCGCCTTGTGCGGTCCGACGACTAGTGCAATGCTATGACGTTACAATCTCTCCCATACTTGGGGCGGAATTTTTTTTCGCAGACTTTATTAATTACAGAGGAAAAAATTCCTCGGATTGTACGCCGATCTATTAATGCCCTGGACTCGTAACCTTTTGTTTTTTGTTGTTGTTTTTTCTTAATGTGATTACTGTTCTGATACAACCTGAATATTTTCCTTCTTACTCAATATTCTTTACCTCAGAACCATACACAATTTTTCATATTCAATGTACGTTTATATACACAAATCTTGCCCTCAATTTTCACTAAACATTTTTTATGACTTTATCCCCCCAAAATACAACAATATAAATACATAACTCTGAAAATCACCAAGTTGCCGTCAAAGTTACCAATTTTCAATAATTTCAGTGCCGGCCATGACTAACATTATTGGCCTTATCAATATTACCTTTACAATATTAATATGAACATAACCTTAAGCAACTATATTAATAACTACCACAAACGCTGGTAAACTTGAAAAATAAAAAAGACATTTTACATAAATCAGTAACACTCTTAAACTATAGTATTTACAATTTTATACAATTGCACCGTGTTTTTGTATATTTTGGCTCCACTGTCGTGGTGCCCTCTTGCACTCGCCTAGGTCACTCCAGGCTAGTACACGCGACTCAGTGAATCCACTTTTTACCTGCTCTGTCCCCTTTTTATATGAGATGGTGATGTATTGTTGCGGACGTCGCACCGTTCCACGAATTCGGCCGTCAACGCCCTCGTATAGCCTGTTGTTATATCTGTCTGCACTTCCCTCGGAAACTCTAATCTGTGAATTAATTTTGATGGTACTTCCCTGACCGATGCTGACGATAAATCTCTTAAGGCTTTAACTTCTGGAATTTTGGAGGTGGTGATGATATCCTTGATCCCCGCCTTTGCCTCTAAAAAGGGCTCACACGCCTGAATTTTACCCTTGTCAAATACTACTGGAACAACGGGAACGGGTTTCAGCGGTGATTGCGTTTTCCCTCCTGCCCGACCTATCTTCTGGCAGCTTCGCAATTGCGTACGTAAGTCTCCATGTCTTTAGAACAATTCGGCCTGTAACAATACTTAGCAATGGAGTCCTTACTTTTTGTTACCCCTAGATGCGCATTCGCCATTTCGTGACAGACCTTCAACACCATACTACAGTAGATATCTGGCATTACAATCCCTTTCACCACTGGACCGAAACAGCAATCCGTCCTTTTCGAAGTAGCCACTTTTTTCTGAACCGACTTCCCTGGCTAGCTCCATTAAACCCTTGATTTCCTCGTCTTCCTGTTGTGCGATCACGAAAGACGGTTTGTCGATTTTTAATAGATTGAGCATTCCTGCGTCTAATTCGGTCGCGTCACCTTCTTCGTTTTTTTTTGTTTTTTTTCGTTTTCCCCCCGCCAGTAGCCCTGGCGGAGCGGTAGTTTATTTTCATGATAGTTATACATACGCCGCAGCTCGATGGCTTTTGCGGCAGAGAATAGGGCAGTGCTTACTTACTAACTTAATACTAACTTAACCTATGGATGAAGCCGGCGCTTTGGCCGGCAACCTAAGATAACTTTCGTGCTTTTAATTATGTCTCTTTAAATGTTTCTTGTATATATATAATCTTGCTAATTTTATTTCCATTCACTCACTCATTCATACTTGTCTGTATTTACACTTATTTACAAGCCTAGCACGCGCACATTCATACGTTGTTATTTACACTAGCACTTTGCGCCACGGCGCCGACTGTGCTCAAAGCGTCCGTGGCGGTTAGGCACTGCACACCCTGGCGACGATAGCCGACGGCTCCACCTCTCGCCGCAGTTCGCATAGCTCTGCGAGGAGTTGCGGCGGCAGCGCCCGGAACGTGAAGGCCACGTGTTTGGGCCCTGCTGGCGCGCAGGAGCCGCGGAGCTTTCGGGCCCAGCGCCCGCGTGAGCGCCGTGCGTGCCCTCCGGCGGATCTCCTCCGGCAGCTGGCGACTTACGCCCAGGGCCCCATAGGTTGCATTGTTCCTATGGTGGCGATTGGGAGGAGGGAGAGGAAGATGCGGCCGCGTTGCGGTGCGTACCGCTCGGTTCTCGGCCGCCCAAATCGGGCGTAAGGTCGAGACCGGCGCTGCGCGAAGGTTTCGCAAGCATACGTCCATAAGCTGCGTATGCAGGCGGTAAAGAGGAGTCGTTTCTGTGGGAGTAACAGGTCCGGGGAGCTGAGGAGGGGGCGTAGAAGGGAGGTCCTGGCGAGTATTTTGTGGCGAAGGTCCTTGGCGTGCTTGTGCCAGTAGAGGCCACGGTCTAGAGTCACGCCAAGGTACTTCGCGCTTGGGGACCAGGGGAGGTGCGCTCCCGCCAACAACACCGTTTCTCGGGTCTGCCCTCTGACGTGGAAGTTAACGGCAACGCATTTTGTAGGGTTTAAGGTCAGTCGTTTCTGGCGGAGCCAGATGGGTAAGGCGGCGAGGCATTCATTCAGGTATCTCACTGCTTGCCTGCTGTTCGCCGACTTCGCGTAGTACGCAAAGTCGTCCGCGAACATCAGGAGCCCGCAACGCTGAATTCCCGTTCTCCTTTCTGCTAAAGGCGCGTCATTGACGTACAGCCGAAGATGGTGGGGGAAAGCACGCTCCCCTGTGGAACCCCCGCCTCGGCACGTCTTAGGGACGATTGTACGCCATTGACACGCACTCTGAACGTTCTCTCTGTGAGAAAGCTACCGATCAACCTAGTGTAGCAGTCGCTTATCCCTGACTCGATGAGACATAAGAGGCCCTCATGCCACCGTGTCGAAGGCCGACCGCATGTCCAGGAAGACGGTAGGCAGGGTTTGCCGCCGCTCGAGAGAGGCCAATCTCGGTGCAGAGGCGTCGCTGCTGCGCGGAGCTGTGACCCGTTCTGAACCCGAATTGTTCGTCTCGGAGAGACCTAGACGCCTACTTCCTGTTGCAAACGCACCAGTAGTAGGCGTTCTAGGGTCTTTCCTAGGAGCGAGAGTAGGCTAATGGGTCGATAACTACTCGACAGGAAGAGGCTTTTACCGCACTTGGGTATTAAGCAGATGTTCGCGGGAAATAACCTGCGCTAGGCAGGCATAAAGAGCGCCACAAGAAAATCCACCCCTTTGTCACCAACAGCTCTCAGCTGCGCGACGGTGATACCGCCAGGGCCGCAAGATTTTTTGGGGTTGAGGCGGCGGAGCACCCGACGGAGTTCTCCGTCCGTCACACGACGGGCTGAGGTGTTTGGTGCGACGGGCAGGTGGTGCCGTAGTCGCTCCTCAGTCAAGGGGGCATCGCTAGCTCGTGTGTTGTTGGTTCGGAACTGCCTCTCGAGCGAGTCAGCAAAGACTTCGCTTTTAGCGGCGTCGTCCCACACATATTCCGGTGTTGCAGGAGGTTGACCGGGGAGCCGTGGGGCGTCCGCGTTGATCTGTACGGTGGTTTACTCCTGGTTGCCGTCCCAGCGCTTTGGATAAGTCCCATAGGATCACCAAATCGGCGATGAAGCTTTACTGCTCTTATCGTGGAGGTTGCACTCTTCTAATGTATTTTTCCACCGAGCGTTTCTCTCGTCTCTCAGAGACGCACGGAATTCTCGGCTCAGCGCTCTCGCCCGCTCCCCGTCTGTGGGATCACCAAATCGGCGATGAAGCTTTACTGCTCTGCAGAGCGCTTGCAGTATCCGTCTTTGCTCGTCTGTGAGCTCGGGACGAGAATCCGGCACGCGCGTCACTTTTGTGACTTTTTTGTACACGGACATGACCGTGTCAGTGAACAAGTTCACTGCAGATTCTATGTCCGTGTTTGTCACTAGCGGTCTCTGCTCGAGCAAGTCGCTCACTTGAGCTTGATAGCCGACCCAGTCAGTGATGCGCGTAGTTCGCATTTTTTGCTGGCGTGCTGCGTCAAGAGATGTCACCACACATATTACCGGGTTGTGATCGGAATCCAGTTCAGGAAGTGACGACGGTACATTGCCATCAACTCCCTTCGCGATCGCAAAATCGATAATACCGGTCGCTTGCGCGCTCCGCGCTGGGCTGTCGGGAAGTATGTGGACGTTTCGGTGCGCATACATATCGCCCCGTCTCATCGCTGCTAGATGGCGAGATTGGAGCCGTTCCTGTTGGACCTAAGCATCCCCACGACCGGTGCCTTGCATTGAAATCGCCAAGTAGCAGAACCTTGGTGTCGAGCGCGAGGATAGCTTCGATTTCTGAAACGTTTAGAGTTTGATCTGGGCAGTAGACAGACGCGACAAGAGTCGGCTGGTTCCCACCCAGATGTGCACTCCAACTGCTTCCAGAGATGTCAGAATTTGGGTCGGGAGGTTTGCTGAGCTGAGGGATGTCGCGACGAATGTTCAATGCGACACCGCCTCCCAATCTGCCTTCGCGGTCGCTCCGGTATGTAGCAAATCCTTGAATTCGGAAGTCACTCCGGGCGTTGAACCAAGTCTCTTGTATCGCATGATATCGAGTTTATGTGTTTCAATAAACTCGCCTATTGGCTGGGCTTTGCGCTGCGCGTATTCCAGGTGCATGCACGCAGCGGTTGCATGCAGGTAGATTGTGGCCTTCTCCTTTAGTGCGCCATCTTCCGGGAGAAGAGCTGCAAGCTGTGCTAACATTGCCAGAAACTGGCTTCGGAGAATGCTGCAGGGCGGCCGCAGGTGGAGCGCTGGACCGCGACTCCACCGCACTGCTTGTGCCCTGCGACACGGGGGCCTGAGCGGTGTTTGCCTCTGCAGGCTTTGTACCACCGCTGACCAGGCTGTCCCGTTACTTCCTGCCGGGCTGCACCGCCCTGGTTTCGAGCATATGTGCCTTGGTTTGGCCGCGGCGTTTTCCCGGCATCGTCTGAGGGACGACCGAGAGACTAAAGTGCTGCAGCCGGAGTATGAAGCTCGTGGCGTCCGCCGCAGTTGCAGCATTCAGGCGGGATATTGAAGTTTCCCGTTTGGGGCAGTGCGCCGTGCCCATAAGCTCCGGCTTGTTCTGCTCCGTAGGGTGGCCATTTCCTTGCAGAGTTTACAGCGGTAGTCTAGGCGCATGGCCGAGTGGTGACCCATCTGCAGCAGCGGGCGCAAAAGAGGTGTCGTGCCCTCTTTTCGCGCTTACGATCACGTCAAGATTATCCAACTGACGGATCGAGTAAATTTTACGCGAGGCAGTGTGTCGCGTAGGGTGACCATGAATGTCCCCGTGTGCAGTCTACTGCGCTGCCATTCATTTAGTGAGGGTTCACCTTCACCTGCGGGTCCGGCGACCGCAGATTCTTTTAGGCGCCAGTGTTGCCTGACGCCCAGGGGTTCGTAGCCGAGCTCTCTTAGCTCTTGCGCCACTTCACCCTCCGTGAACCCTCTCGGGAGCCCCATGATTGCCACACGGAGGGTCTTTTCGTGGCCTTCGCGTGGTGGCGGGTGCGCGAATAGAAATATGCCATTCATTTTCGCGTAAGATTCCGCCTCTAAATACGCCACCTTGTCGGTGGTGTGAATGGCGTAGACAATGCGATTGCCCCGGTTTTTAACTCGGCCAATTGTGGCCTTTTTACCTGTTCTTTCGCCCAGCGCACGACCGTGGGCGAGCACAGCATCGGGGGAGATCTTGAGCCTTATGTAATATGGCTTTTTCGGCGGCCGCCGCTTGAGGCTCCCGTGTTTCGAGCGGAGCGTGCCCGGGCGCCTCCGTCGGAGAATTAGCGTTGCGGGGCCGGCCCGCTTAGCGCCACTTGCGGGGGCTCCGTCGTTTCCTCCTGGGCGAGTGGGGGGTCGCCGCGGCCGCGGAGATCCTGCGACCCTCTGGAGGCGTTGCCGTCTGAGGTGGGGCCGAGGCCTACAGCTGCAGCTGTAGAAGCGACCTTCGGCTTCCGCCGACGGTTACGGTTTCTCCCTCTGGAGGTGGTGGACGTGGTGCCGGCGCCCGCTTCGGTGGGCCGCGGTCGGCCGGTTTCGCCTCCCCCGCTGCTCGTTTGCGAGGAGGAGGAGGAGGCAGCCGCGGGTGGATCCCTGGCGGGCTGTAGAGGGCCCGCTGGGTCACTGACCTCTGGGTCTGCGGGTCGCGGCAACTCTGGCTGTGCTGCGGAGGAGGGGAGCGTCGCACGCTCCTCCGCTGGATGGCCACTGATTTCGCCGTAGGTCCTTGGGGCCAGCGGCGTTGCGGGCGCGCTGGCGGTGCTTTGGTGTAGGGCTGGGGAGTGCGCTTCGAGTGCGCGTACCCATTCCAGCACTGAAGGCGAGGGCCGCGGCTCCGGCGTGGAGCTGGAAGTAGCCGGAGCGGTAGGCCCGCCACAACCCTTCCAGTAGCTCCGCTTCGCGTTCCCGTGCGAAGGCGATTACCACCTCCCAGGGGACCCCTTTCGGCCCCTCCCAGTTGTTCCTCTCCATTTTGGAGGCAGTGCAGGCAGCAGGGGTGGAGGAGAAGCTGCTCCACGTCTCTCCACAAACCCTCTGCAAGCGCAGGTTAGGGACTCGCCGTGGAGTCGAGACCGTTCCTGTGGCGGAGGGCGCCGCTCCGGTTTCCGGCTTTGCTGCCAAGGTGTCCGTCCGCCCCCTGGCTCAGGCGGCCCGGGGGGGCATAGAGCGGCCGGTGATAGGCGCAAGGGAGCGCGGTCCGGGGCGGCCAGAGGAGCGGAGCGGCAGGGGCACATCCGCACCCTCCGACCGCTCGTCGCGAAGTGACCTTCTTCGTCTTCGCCCGGCAACGCTTCCTCCGCTCCTTCCGTGACGTCATCGGACGCCGGCGGTGGTTGCTCACGCGCTTGGCGTTCCGGCGCAGCCGTACGCGCCTTTACGTGAAGCTGTGACTTTACCTGAGCTTCACATGCTAATTGTGATTCCACAACCCCCCTTGAACCTTGTCCATCAAGGTGGCCGTACGGTTACTTAATAATAGTAATCGAGCTGGCAATTACTCTTCGCTACAGCTGCCTTGGTAACGAACCGGCCGAAAGGGCCTTCTAACGTGACTCGCGCCACCGGCAGCTTTTTGGGTTCTGCATCGAGAGGTTGCATAACCCAAATAGATTCCCCGGTCATCAGGTCGTCTGTCACATGTTTGCCACTTACAATATCATAAGTAGCACCACAATCACGAAGTATTTTACAGGAAATTTTATTTACTTTTCCGACACATGTGAAGGGATTCAAGAAGGCCTGCCCTTGCGTGTCGGCCACGTGATTTATTATTTCCACGCTCCTTCTCTTCGTGCATTGTCTTCGAAAATGTCCTGGTTCCCCACACTTAAAACAGTTGGCCGCCTTAGGTCTTTCGAATTCGGCCGTATGGTTAACCTTTGATTCTGGCTGTTTTGTGTCTTGCGGCGCACCTTCCGTCGCCTGATCCTCTCGTTTAACCTGCTTGTTCTCTTTGCTAGTAAACTTCGAGAAGTTACGTTTCCAACCTGCTCGGTTGTTCTCATAGCTATCGAGTTTCTTTGCTAGCTCGAGAGACGCCGCAAGATCTCCCCACTCATCGATAAAGTGGTCACGCATTTCCGCCGGTACTCTCCGCTTTAATTGGTCCGTAACCATTAAATCTAGGAGCTCGTGGAATTCAGTAATCTTAAGCCCCGCTACCCATTGTTTGCAATAGTTACTTAATTCCCGTGCGTATACGTTCCAAGTAGTTCCAGCACGTCTTTGGTGTGACGTAAATAACTGTCGAAACCTTTCGGCGTTAAATTTAAACATTTCTAACAGCCGAGTTTTCGCTTCCTCGTATTCTACGCCACCCGTTCCCGAATCGAGCATCAACCAAGAATTTACCTGATTAGGCAACAGTGCCATGGATTTGTCACCCATTCCGATTCCGGTATTCCTAATTGCCCTACCTGTGCTTCGAACACACTCAGGAACATCGTAATATCATCGTTTTCGCCCTTAAACCGATCCATGACGTTCTTAATTTGAACGGTTGCCTTCGTTGCGGTACCGGTACTACCTATCGATTCCCGCGTCGTGGTTGTCGTAGTGATACGCAACCTCTCCAGCTCATGCTGTCTATCGCGTTCCCGCTCCTGCCCCTCGCGTTCTTCTATCAGAATTTCTTTAGTTGCCTTAGCGAGTTCCCGTACAATTTCCTCCTCATATTCCGCGCTAATGACAATTATTTGCTTTAGTGCAACAACCGTTTCATCACCTGAAATCGTTTCCCCCATTTCCTTGGCCACTCGCACCAGCACCTCCTTCCTGAATCCCGCAAGATAAGCCATACTGCCTGAATTAATCCCGGCGAGTACAAAAAGACACACTTACGTGCAGGGAAAACCTCGGTGCCTCTTGCGCTGTTGTGCCTCAGGGTTGAGTCGGGAACACGTGTAGCCGTCCGTCCTTCCTTCCTTCCTTCAAGGCCCGTACCAGTCTTCTTGATGTTCCCGTTGCTGCAACGTACCAGTCTTCTTTCTTGATGCTCCCGTTGCTGCCACGTAATTTAATGTTTCCTCGTGCTTCCCTGTGCCCCGAAAGCTCCTGCTCAGTTACTTTACTGCTGCACCTTGCATTCCACGCACACGTACATCACTATACACCACTTCGGCCTTTGCTGCCGTAATTAATGTTAATTCAGCACGACTGCGTGAACCAGTTAATGAATTGGCACAATCGCGTGAATGTCCTTTGTAACTGCTGCTACCATTTAATGTTGTAATAGTCGCCTCCGCGTGAAGTCCGTTTTAACCGCTGCCACCATTTAATGTTGTAATAGTCGCCTCCGCGTGAAGTCCGTTTTAACCGCTGCCACCATTTAATGTTGTAATAGTCGCCTCCGCGTGAAGTCCGTTTTAACCGCTGCCACCATTTAATGTTGTAATAGTCGCCTCCGCGTGAAGTCCGTTTTAACCGCTGCCACCATTTAATGTTGTAATAGTCGCCTCCGCGTGAAGTCCGTTTTAACCGCTGCCACCATTTAATGTTGTAATAGTCGCCTCCGCGTGAAGTCCGTTTTAACCGCTGCCACCATTTAATGTTGTAATAGTCGCCTCCGCGTGAAGTCCGTTTTAACCGCTGCCACCATTTAATGTTGTAATAGTCGCCTCCGCGTGAAGTCCGTTTTAACCGCTGCCACCATTTAATGTTGTAATAGTCGCCTCCGCGTGAAGTCCGTTTTAACCGCTGCCACCATTTAATGTTTCCTCGTCTGTGACGTCGTCGTGATGAGAAGAACCACACAGACACGGAGTTCTTTGTACAGTTTTATTTAATATTTCTGTATATTACAATATGTACCCTCGCTTGCACAAAAAATGGGCGATGTCCTGAGCCGAACTTTACCAGAGTTTTCCGACCCCTGCCCCGCCCTGCGGATCGAGCTGACCAATCCGCTTTAGCTTCATTTCAGGGAGGCGGGACTATTCATCTTGAACATTACAAAATGGCGGTGATCGCGAATTATATTATAGTAAATATTTGAATATAAATATTAAATCAACCAACAGTTTTACATAAATTGTTGTATATACATATAATTACATAAATAAAGGCATGCAATTTCCCAGTAAAAACATATTTTAAAACTGTTATAAAACGGGTTTTTGCAAAAATAACCTGGACACAACGACTATTAAGTTCCATGTCTACATTTCTGTCAGTGTTTATTATTGTAATATTTAATATAAAATGCAACAATTTTGCATTGTATGTATTGTCTAAACCTAGTTATTTTATTAGGAAAAATTAATAACTTAAAGAAATACGTTTTAGTCGCTCTACAAACACGTCTCCGAGATAGCAGCTTTCAGTTGTGAAATACTTCATCATCAATTTCTCAGATGACTCCAATTAAAAATACTATATGGTCACGGACATTAATATTGTAATAAAATAGTTTTGATATATAAAATACTAAATAAAACTTAAAGTATTTAAAGTTCATTTAGTCACAATGAAAGTTTTCTACTGCAGACATTATGATTGGTAAGTGCAGCTGTAAGCAAATGAATGATTTTTGATCTTTTGTTTTGGGGATCACAATTAATTACTTCTTGAATCTAACGTTAGGGTGATTGCATTTTACATGGAGTTCTTTTACTGCAAATATTAAAATCATATGTGATACCTAGTCTTTGAGGATTTTGGTGAGAATCAAAACGACATATGACTTATATAACATTTTAATATCTTAATGGTTGCAAAGGTAGAAACACCAGCTTTTGTCTATTGCGTGAACATTGAGGAAATACACACACACACACACACACACACACACACGCACACTACTACACTTACATTAATATATTACTTACATGTAATTTATGTATGATTTCCAACTGACGCAATGAAATTAATATATTTTTATTATTATAGCAAGTATATTTTTACATTACGATATTTTTATTTTCGAGAGACGAGCAATGCACAAAGTTTTTTTACACGTCATCGGAATGTTACACCCACTTCTAGATAAGCAGACCTATGCAAACACTGTTTTTTTGCTAATCCATTAAGAATCACTAGAGATTCTCCTGTCATAAATTATTTCAAAATTGTAATTAATAATGTTTCAAAATTTTGTCAAACTGAAATCTGTGCCACGATAATCGTTAGAAAATGAATAGGATCCTCTTCTGTAAAAATATTGTTGCAAAATAAAATTTTCATTATACATTTTTACATTTCAAAAAATTTCCAATTTATTGATATGTGTTCACTAACGCATCTTCAGTAATATTGCACTGCATATTTATAATTTTACTGAATAAAGCATAACATTGTAAACAAAATAAGCAATTATTTTTTTTTTATTTGGGAAAATTTCATTTAAGTTATAAAGTGTATATGTTGAATTTTAAAACTATACTACAATATTTATTATTGTTGAAACGCATTGCTACTTATATTACAATGTACGTTTTGAAACAAAATGCCCATTGATTGATAGTTTGTGTTCGTATACAGTATATCTCTGCAGAGATGATTTGCTACAGAAAATCTAAATAATAACGAAATAACTTTCAAATTTATAATTCATTGGCATTTGGTCGCACACTTCGGCGATCACTTTAATGCAAGGTCGGGAAGAAGGAATCTGCCTCTATATTAAGGTTCGTAACCAAATCTTCAGGGTCACCATTGCGTTCCGTTTACTTAAGTCTTAGGATTCCGAAAGTGATACTAGATATTTCAACATTAACTTGAGAATACATGTTGCATACCATGAGAGAGAAATGATGAACAAATGTCTGGAGTTTTAAAAAAAATCTGCCTTTTGTGTAATACTTGCATCAGACGTCCTACTGGCTATTGTAATTACATTTTCTGTCATTCGTCGATAAACTGCCAACACTTTCCGGTGAATTATATATCATGCCAAAGCGAAAGATTTCCAGGTTAAAGAGACCCACATATGTTATTGGTGGATCGAAAATAGATTTTAATTGTGGAATTGACATTATTCATTGGTGCAACATACAAGAAATGTGAATTTACTATATGTGATAGTTTTCTCTTTTTACTTCAGTCCCGTCAATTTTTCGAAAACATAATTCGTTAACTACTTTTTTTTTACCTAAATACAATATTTACTTTTCGACCTACAATTCGGAAGAATAGTTGTTCCTACTGAAAAAGGATCATGCTGATAAATGGACAAAGTTTACAAATATAAATAATACCAAATAGAGTAATATATGATATTTGTTATCTACAGGACTTCTCTAGAAAATAACCAATTTTCTTTTGTTTTCATTTAATCTTTCAAATAAGAACGTTACTTTGCTTTTGGTTTGGTATTCCGGTAAGATCTTAACAGATCTTGCCCCGCTTACTTGTGCCAGCACATAATAACAAGACTTCTTCATCCGGTATCTTCCACTTCGGGTTTAAGGTAATTATTATTAATTCTTAAGCGAGTATTTTACAGTTCTAATGAATTGTTTTTCGCAATCTACACACCAATGTTTTTTATTCCGTCAGGCATCTTCCTCATTCTTCTGCCCTTCATTGTCAAATCGATGACGTACTTACAAGATTTCCTACCTTCCTCGTTTTCTTTCGAAAGGGATTCACTCAAAGATAATTTTTGATATTCTGTCAGCAGCCCTGGGTAGCATACCATTGAGTTGTTTGGATTCTACATTTTCGATCACTTGTCTCTAACATTATTATCTAGTTCGTATCTCTTCGTTTAGTATTCTATCAAAACAGTATACTGACAACATCGTCTCCAAAAATTCATTTTCATAGCATTTAACTGAGTGTTTATTGCATCATTTTAATTCTAATTTCCGATTCATACGTAAATAATAACTCTCCACCATTTTCTGTATATTGTCTCTAGTTTTCTTTCGAAAATTTTTGTTTTATAAAATATTGCGAAGTCTAATAATAATGGCCTTCCCTAGCTTATTTTTTAATAAAGTCAATATTATTAGAGCCCCCTGCTCTAATAATCACTCCGATATATTTAAATTCCTTTCCTACTGGAAATATACCTATTTCTGTTCTAGATGATATCGAGATTTCCCTACAACCATGTGTCTTGACTTTACATTATTTATTTTGAGTCTCCATTTTTTATGTTTTTATTAATTTCTGGATTAAATGTTACAGATACAAAAAAAAATATTATTTTTCTACCTATTTTTCAAGTGATACGCTGACTCCAAAAAAGCGGAAATCGTATATGTATGAATTCAAAAGGTTTTGCAGCCGTTCTCGAAGTCTTAAACGATATCCACCAACATTTTTAGTTATTTGGATTATGCACTCAATCAAACCTTTCAACATTTTGTTTTACCAGTCTTGCATGACTTATTGGGTGTCTCCTAAATAATGTAACAAGCATTTCAACGTCAAGTTATGGGTAAAACTGTTTCGATGAAATAATATTATAAATAAAAGATCTTCATCTTCATCTTCATTACTATTTATCACTAGTTCATTATGAGAGAGAAATGAATCTTTCTAGGATGAAGAGAGTGGGCACGACCCTGAGTCTTTTATTTGGATCCGCGGTTGGGATGATAGTAAAATAGGTTGCAGTATACTTTGAATGAAATGATTGAGAAGAATATTTAATAATGGACTTGTTTATTAATCAATATCACTCTACAACAATGTAGCCTTTCAGAACGTTAGCAAATGGGCATGATAAACATTATATTTACTTCAACTAATAATCGAATATTTATTATATAAAATACATGGTTTTTAAAACCAAGAATTATTTTTTCAACTTCATCACTAACTTATTTCTTAAAAATTTATCTGCGTGACGTATGTTAACAAAACACTTTCATATTACATTCGTATACTTACGTATATACAGAGTAATATACGTAGTATAGAGAATGTTATATAATGCTGCGCGAAACTGCGCATTTTCTGCGAAAAATCATTGCCGCGCTCTGGTGACGAAAACTGAATCAAAAAATTGCTAAATTAAGAGAAAAAGTCCCCAACACGCGGTGTAGCTATAATTCCAGTTTTGTGGATCCGTGATGCCAAAAACCAATTGGAAGCAAACGTCCGTCTGTCCGTCTGATACAACTCTAGCACCTAAACCATGCATACGATTTTTTCCAAATTGAAGAAACCCCTGTCGTTTTCGCCTGCGCTGAAGCTATGCGATTCTGAAAAACATTCATTAATTTTTGAGGGGACTATTTGTAGCCTTCCGGACATTTTTAATTTTTTTCAAAAACGGCTCCAAATTTTTCTAAAATCTCTTTGTAAGGACTGTTTACTTCTAGTAAAATACGCTTATAAAGGCAGAATATGTCCAATTGTCACGGTTAACTCCGAATTTGAAAATCGCTAAAATTCCAAATATTTTGCGTCTTACTACAACTATAAAATTAAAGATAGAGATTTTGCTCAAATGAAATGTGTTGCTTATAATTAGATCTTTTAATAAGGTCATGCAATTTTTTTTAAAGTTTTAGTTGATTTCGCACAATATGGCGTAATATTTGTAATTGTAAAATTTACATAAACAAAATTTTCTCAAAAACGGCTCCAAATTTTTTCTTTAGATTTTTGGTTGGGGTAATGCCAAATGCAGCCTATCCGATGACATAAACGAGATATTGCTCTATTCTATTGTTTTTTTAAAAATTACACGAATGTAATTTTTTGAAATACCTCTCACGCTGTTAATATGAGCATTTGAATAGGTTTGTATAGATTATTTAACTTGTGAGTAGAAGTGCTTCAAATGACTTTAGAGGAAGTTTTTCAAAAACTCAATAGATTCCTGTGAAAAAGAGATATTTTGAACCGAAAAGTTGAGAAAATGTCAAAAAATGTATTTTGTGCGGCGATAGATGTCAGCTGGCAAGAGAACGGCAAGAACCTTATGTGTTGGCAAGAACCTTAAAACCAGTCCACACAAAGGAAATTATAAACATTTGCTACGAGAAAGTCTGTCCCATTCTGTAGCACCTCTAGTTCTTCATATTTTGGTAGCAGCGAAGTGTAAGCATTTCTTAATTTTTAAAAGCAAAGAAAAAATTTCAGCTAGAAAACTTGACAAAAGAACAGTGAGACACAAATAAATAAAGTTAATTACAAAGGACGTAATACTGGCTAGGGATTGGAAGGAAATGAATGTACCAATGTAAAAACCAAAAACGGCCTATGAACAGGAAAATATGGAGTAGTGAATGATCTGGTACACGACCAGTAATCGAAAGTACATCAAATTCTTTCTGCAGTTTTGTAATGGTATCTTTCTTGCAAAGAAAAGGAATGTTTAGGAACATTCTCGACATCGTTAATAGGAATTTATTTGCTCGTCAAGTAAAAACCGCTGGGATATCGTACGGGACGGAACACGCCATTGTGAAGCCACGCACCTGCCGATAGCGCTACCAACACAGACGTACGTAAGCATCAGGAACTTACTCAATTAAGAATCTTACGAATTTTGTCTTCAAACTCATTGCTTTCCAAGGCACTTTTGCAATTTAAAATATTAAATAAATTACCCTCTAGGAGACAATAAGAAAAACAAAGAAATTCCACGCGGCACTATAAAATAGTTAATTCTACTTAAGAATGTTTCCAGTTCAGTACTATGTAATTTTGCGTGCAGGCGCTTCGGCTAGCCTGACGCTCAAACCCTTATCGCCTCTGCCCAAGGTGAGATTATTAGACGTGATAACGTTGGGCTAGCAGACAAGTTTCGACACGGCCCGAGATTCAGAATTCATTTGCTGCAAGTAATTACTAGAATCTAAGAAACATTTATTGACTTCAAGAAAAATCACCTATTATTACGCAGTTATTATCTTTGTGTTCATCTACTCACATTTATATAAAAATAAACTCTTATTTACTCGTGTTATTGGTAATGTTTTCTTAATATATAACAAATGTTACACTATTAACACTTCATTCGTTTTTGAAAACTCTCAAACGACAACCGTAAATGCATACCTTAAATTATTGAAAAGGTAAAGTATTAATTAAAATCTCACGCAGAGTCAAAAATAAAAAGTTGCATGAACAGGCCAGGACGTGAACTCTGAGTCTTCCAGTTCTTCAAACAAGCACCTGAACTACATGACGTCACTCCTGCAGTCACTTATACAATGTCTTATACATATTAGGGATATGTTGACTCCAGTGATACTTGTTGAGTTTTAAGTATTGAAGACAGTGTGTGAATGTTAAGCTTGCAACGAAAGAAACAGTAAAAGTACGATTTCAGCAAAATCAGTTTTGAAACGTTTTAATAGTAAGAAAAGTTGAAAACTGTTTCACGCAGTTTTGCATTTCAAACCATTCTTTAAATTTGTAAATATTGCTTGCACTTTTGCACGAAAATGCCATAATTTCAAGAAAAGCCTATACGATTGTTATGCAAGAACGAATTATGGACAAATAAATTTCATTTGAAAGACAAACTGTTTTCACTTTCTAGTTGTAGGAAGACGCCCCAAAATGTTCAAACTTCAAAATTTTCGAAAATTCAGAGTTAACCATGAAAATTGGAACTATGTCATCCTTCTAAGTGTATTTTACTCTATTATTACCAGAAAATTAGGAGCCGTTTTTGAGAAAATTTTGAAAATGTCCGAAAGGCTTCATGTAAAGTACCCCCAAATTTCAAAGATTTTTCAAAATTTCCAAGCTTCAACTACAGCCAGAAAAACAGGGTTTCTTCAATATGGAAAGGATCGTACGTGTGGTTTAGGCGCTAGTAGTGATCACAGACGATGGATGGATGGTTTGATAAACCACTTTTTCGACTCCAAAACGTGTATTGTCGTTTAATCGCGAAATCGATTTTGGCTGTATTACATAACTTTCTATACTACGTATACGCAATGAATATACTACGTATATACATCACATACGAACAGGACTACGTATATTCGTGCGTATACGAGAAAGTAAAACCGAGAAGTACAAGTTTTGTTTTGTGCTGAGATAACGAATTATCATAGTTCAAAATCCATCTAGACGTGTTACAGCAGTTCCAAAACGTGAGATACAAAAAACAGTACTGAGAATTTTCTGCATTACTGATTGTCATTTCAAGGTGAGTTCATTTTTTACATAAATGATTCATATTGCAAAATATGAATGTATTTATCTAATCAAGAAAAAACGAGTAATTTGTCACAATCTGGGCAATGACGTTGTGTAAAAGTCACAACTTTGATATCAATTACTTAAAATGTCCAAACCTTTCCTCACTGACTTACGTAAATGATGACAGCGGTGACAAATATCAAATGCGTGGGGAATACACGAGCCCAAGAACCCAACTGTAAAACGCATTTTTTCGGAAGCTCAGTGGTCAGAGCAACTTGTCGTAAATCGAACGATGCGGGTTTGATTCCTGTCCGAAGGGAATTACATCTTTAGTACTCAATTAATACGGTTATCAGGTCACAATATGGATATCACTAACGAACGGGATAAACATTTCCCTCATATTTCATTTCCCATAAAAGTGATAGAGTTGTGACAAACTTTTGGAAGTGAATGCAAATGTATGTCAAAAGTTCAATATCTTAATCTCCAAGCGAGGTTAGGTTAAATTCTTACTAACTAAATATAAATAAATACACATTTGTATAAATATTTGTAATAAAGGGACAAACTAATTACACATTATATAGTATAAAAGTTCAGCAAAAGATCTTATAAGCAATAACAAATAAGGCATTTTCCGCTAAACATTCTATCTTTAATTTCAGACTTAGGTAAAACAGAACGCGGAACAGAAGAAAAGGCATCGCGCAAACTCGATCCTCGTACCTGATTTAAACCCGGTGTCAAACGATTTGAGCTACAGAGAGAGTTATTGGTCTTTCAGTAATCTGCAAGCCTTAATGTGCTCCATGAATACGAAAATATTTGTTCTCAATTTCCATTTTCTCTGAGAGTAACATTTGGACGTAATAGAAATCATATTCTCTCTAAACATATTCGTTCTCATGCAGTACAATTTCTGGAAAATGCAATATTTGGCAACTGATGTTTTTAACAATACATGATAATATATTTATTTATCTAACTTGCTATCATATTTATGAATTTTATAATGTTCTTATTATTTAGATTTAAAAGAACGACATTATCCCAGACATTTTGAGATCCGAAATCTGCACCTCCTTGTTTTTTCCCCTATATTGAGACTAAATGAAAGGTGATTGATTGAATGCTCACCACTTAGTCTCAGTCTACCCTGCACTAAAGATAAGCCAACAAAATGACACATTTAAAATGAGATAATAATAAAAAAATATTGATTTCTTTCACATGACCACGTCAAATCGTACTTCTTATTATGTTTTGGGAGTTAATACATTTTGAAATGGCTCCACCTACCGACACTTACATTAAAATTTTACACACCATAAAAGAAATAAAATTACCTGACTATTACAAACAATTATGATTTGTTCTGTTAGCATTTATCACAAAGGCACAAACACAAAATGGCAATTTTAATGAGTTCGTAATAGTCTCTAAGGAACTACAACGTGTACATATATTCCTTTCTCTCAATTAATAAAAGAACGAAGAAATTACTTTATTGCAAAATTTATAACAAACCCACAGACTGTTACATAAGGATTCTGATTATCTCTAGAACTGTTAAATATGTAAATTACTGCAGTGATTATACAATTTGGTACAGACTTTTTCATATTATTTCTAACGATTACATAAAATATGATAAATGATTTTCCGCAATTAAGAGACTGCTAATATTGAGCTATCTCTTCAAATTTCGTTTCGTCACATTGCTTGAAATACAAGATACCAGCTCACAATCTTAATATAATCACATTATCGCTTACTAAAAACAAGTTTGTTACTCCTTGCAAGAATTTGGAACGTCTCTCTGTGATGATAGTGATTAATGTGTTCCAGGCATCAGGTAAAAAATACACATCTGGCAGGATTTGATCTGCGTCCATTCCCCATCTACTACGTTCAATCCACGGAGCCATCACAGAGTGTACCCTTACAGCATCGATGAGGGGTGTTGTAGAACAATTCTATCTTGAAATTTATTGTTCTTAAGGGATATACAAATACTTTACTTCAGGTTACAGCAAACTCACATTCTTGATAAGAATGTGGAATCATCAGCATGATACTATTCACAGTTGATTCTAGTTAGAAATATTTCGATCTGAATGTCTTTTGTGCAGTGGCCTAGCGTGTGCTTCTATCCTGGTGAACTGCTATCTTGCCCTCCCATCTTCAAGGTGATTCCAGCATTACGCGATAAGACTGAACTGTAACTCGTCGTAAACACCAGTCTGAAATACAGAACCGCGTAGTATTGCCAAGTAACTATGTGATTTTTAAACCAATTAACATAAATCATAGAATTTCCGGACAAATTTGTATCTAATTCATGAAAACTTAACCTAAACTTGGAATGATATAATACTAAACAACATTTTTAATTATCAGCAAATAATTACTGATTGCTTCTTGAAATAAAATTATAATGCTTATAATGTAAAACAACTAAAGTAGTTGAACTACAAACACATACTTTCTTCTAATGCCACTGCCCGCAATATTATACTACAGCATGAATTGGGAAAAGAGTTTTCAACCAGTAAAGATCTCAATTTAAATTTTGTAGTTTTGAAAAATTAACTTTTTCAATTTCAAAACATATAGAGTTCCTGTTAGGACTCACCATAGCCTCGGTCAGATGGTACAGAACGGAGGTTTCTAGTCGTCGTACTGATGGACGACAAAACTGGCCTTTTTAGTCCCTAAGTCTTTCGCACTAATATTAATTACAAAAGATACATATTAATACTGAAATCACACTGCAACAGAAGAAAAAATCACCTTCTGATCTGAACTCATTAACGTTAGCAAGCCGACAGCGTACTGGCGACGTTAACCATTCTGCCAAAGGATCAGCCCAGTTGCCACTTAGAAAAGTAGTTAAAAATAATAAACCTATGCTAAATAGAACATAATCGTTTCCAGTATATATTTTTTCGTTTCTCAGATAATAACTCTTTTAAGTTTAAATATATTGTGATATATAATATAATATAAAATGTAATATATAGGGAATAATAAAATATATTAATATAATATAATTATAATTTCATGAATGCGAACTTTTCTATAGAAAGAAAGTAATGATATTTTTTACTTTCTTCATGCTACTAGTACCATTGTCAAGTAATAAAACTAGAAAAGGGACTTGCAATTATTCGAGAAGTTATTTAATGTTTAGAAGCAGGACAGTTTTAAAGAATACTAACATTATGAAACAGCGCGTACTTTCTCACCCGTATTTTCACTTGAAACTTATGCTGAAAATATCAAAAGTTTCGAAAATTTCATATGATCTGTTTGTAAAATCTTATCTTAAGAAAAGTTCTATGAAGGAAAAATCTCAAATTTCAATATTTTATCAGGAATACTTACGAAAATCTGTTTTCAACGAACATGAGATCAGCAATATTCTCTTAAATGCACTTCCCAATATCCAACAAATTATTACATTTACATTTTTTACATTTGTAATAAAAATTTATGGTTTCATTTGTTTGAACATTTGAAAATGTCCCAGGGGCTACATGTAAAGTACCCTCCCCTAATTGAATATCGGTTTCAAATTTAAGGCGCTGCGACATCAGCCAGATCGATTGGGAGTATCAATTTCGGTGAAAATCGGCTGAACGGTATAGCCGCTAGCGCGATCAGGACGGACGGACAGACATTTTACCGTCAGTCGATTTTTCGCTATCAACCGCTTTGATAAACACAATCGGAGGATTTTTTCAAATTTAGCAGTGATTGATCCATTTTTTCGTCACAAGGGCCGTAAATGCGTTTTCGCCACACCGTCGTTTTTCATAGGTATTACGTGTAACTTTCTACTCCTTAAGAAGAAAGTGCAGTCAATATATGGAGAAAATTAGATTATGTCACGAAAATTGAAGCCACTGCAAAGCAATTCTTCTAAATTTGGAAAACATTTATACAATTTTTTATAACTTACTTGTAGAATTAGTTATACTGAGAATATATACAGGAGTTCATGAGAAATTTTGAAATGACTAGTAATTGTAATGCTGAAAATCCCAGAGATATTAATAAAAGGGCACATTTGAATATATATTGTAAATAATGAACTGAATAGTATCTAATAAGATAAAAAGTAAAAAGAAAGAGTTCTTTTTCAGAAAAAGTTTGACAACAATGCAATATGAGCATAATGTAATATATCTCCAGAAGGATAAACATCATTGGATTCAGAATCCCAATGAACTTGCTAGTATAATATCAATTTTGAAAAAGAATACATTGATTTAGAAGTCAGTAATGTTTTAATTTTTTGCGGTACCATGCGTACACAGGTCCTTTCTACAACGAGTCTAAAATAAATACATGTTCGTGAGCTCCTTGGAAATATTTTTGGAGTTCTGTGATTTCAAAAGCCGAATTTTCCTTCAATACCCCTAAATACAATTTTTTACTTGATATAATTGTTTCTGTAGTATGCTGCGTATCTGAGAATGTAAATATATAGTAAAATATTTAATGAAGTCTTAACTCAATATTAGGCTAATATTTTCGTCACTGTTCCTCAGCTTAAAAAATTATGGAAATATTGTAATGAAAGAACATTATTCAATTCAGTGTACTCAGTTTAATAAATATGTTTATTTTATCATCTGAATAGAGAAAGTGTGAATAAAATATGTATTGGCTACAATAAATATCAATGCACATTGTAGGAAATTTCTGGAGAGTTGGAATATTAAGTTATAATAATAATCGAATTAGCAGACTATATATGAAAATTTCATTTACTAAATAAATTTCATTTTATAATACTATTTTACCTAGGAAATAAAATCCTTAGTTTTATTAGGCAACGATTATTGTCTGAATTCAAAATATGTGAAAATTTTTCTTTCTTGACAATTGAAATTGTTGTTTTTGTATATATTTTTAATGTCTCTTTTTAAACACTAAATATATAACGATCACTGTGCTTTTTATGTTTGGGGTTTCTGTAGGAGAATACGGGCGACATCACGAACACACATCTATGTCCGAGGCGGAACTCGCGGCCCTTCGAACCCAGGAAGCTACGGCCGGTCGTCCATTTCCTCTTCTCCTAGTAAACCTTGACATCATATATCCAACATCAAATACATCGAAGATATCGCTTAATTCTCCATCATTTGAATTACGTTTTTCCTAGTCCCTGGGCCACGTGGGTATAAGTGGAAATGAAAACCTCTGACTAGGTAGCAGCTGGCCTCGAGAAGCCAGAAAGACATCTTTATGGTAATATCTACTCTTACTACCAAGATTTTATCCAACGTTGCATTTTGAGTGCAAACAGAGTGGCAGAACTCTTTTCAAACTCACAAGGATCATAAGTCGTGGTCATCCCGTGGCTCTAAGCGCGAGGCGAGAATTGTTATTCACCTTCGATCGGGCACTGCCACTTCGCACGGACATCTGCATACCCCACCCTATCCCCAGAAATGAAGAACAGACCTTACTGTAAAGCATACCCGTGCACTGCGAGAACAGTATTTAAGAAGGTATAGCCAACACTATAGAAGAGAAGCTGGCTACTGTCCTCCGCAAACTCTTTAAACTTTCTTAGCTATGGATTTATAAATCTAATACGCGTGAAGGGGATGATTTTTAACATGCCTTTTATAACTAATTTTGCATTTTTGATGTAACACTGTCTTTTGTCATTTATTTCATTTTAAAATTAGTCATTTTACTGTTTTTACTCTTTTAATCTTGTAATTAATAAAAAATATTTTAACTGACTTTTATACAAATTTTCAGAAAATTTTGCGAATAATATTGCACTATGTAATTGACAAGATATTTGAGCACAATACACAGTTCTTTTATATTAAAGAAGGTATGAAGTTTCATTTCGTGAAAATAATAAAGACTGTAGTTTAGTTTTCAGGATTTGAGAACTTGTGGATCACATTGAATCTCTTGTGTTTTCCAAAGTTGATCTAAGACCAAAATGTATTTTCAGGTTCGATATGCATTCAAGTATTGAGATCTTATGAGCACAAATTATTTGTCATGCGTATATCTTACAATGGCTAAAATTATTTTACAATTAATCGTTAGAAAACAAGGACGGTATGTTTCGTGAATAAAAACAGTTTATCACATCATATCCGCACATGTCGGATGTTTGAAATTGCGGAGAGCTTCTTGAATGGAACTAAACACTCCAGAAACTGTTTCTGGGGGTCAGCACAAAACCTAACATAAATTGGAAAGATAATACGATTCGGAAACACTGTGTTCCGCTTAAATATTTTAATTGGAAAATTGTCCCGGAATTGAAATTTTTTAACTAAATACTCAATCTCTTTAAAGTTTATCAAATGCTTTTTGTTTCTTTTCTTAATAGCTCGTTTTAAGAAAATTACATTGATTCGTACATTTTTAAGGTTTTCAAATTTATTCTTTTTTACTACGTGGTTATTCAAAAATATTTAAGAAAATATTTAACTTCAGTGTAGATTTCACAAATTAAAAGAATTAAAAATTTGCTGTTTATATTATTAGCTATTTATTAAAGATATCAATTATTACAATTTTCATATTAATATATGCAATGTGATATGTTGAAAATAATTACTTCCTTTTTTTTCTTTCCCCCCCCTTTTCCATTTTTTCCCTTTTTTTTTGCCAGCTCCCTTTTCCATCTATCTTCTCCTTCTCTTTCCCCTCTTTTTTGTTTTCTATCTCTTTCCACTACTTTTATCCCTCTCTCCTTTTCACCATACCATACATTTCGGCTTGAAATTCATTTTAAAAGCCGTGCACGGAAAAATTAGAGGCTAAAAGAGTAATATAATTGGGTTGTGGAAAAACTCAGAAAGGAGTGAGCAAATTGTAAATTTTAGTTGGTGAAAGTGTGTTCAGGCAGTTGAGGTGACGCCTATTTTTTTTGTTTTGTCTAGTTTTATTTTTTTTTAGTGGCCAGCTTCTTAACGTGCATTATCCTGTTATGAAATTGCGTCACTGTAAATTTTTTCATTGAATATATGTTCATTTTATTCGTATTTTATCTGATTCATGTAATGCTGCACGAAAAAAAATGGAAGATTTTCCATGCCTTCGTTTAGAACTTCTACCAAACTATTATATTACTATTAATAAATATATATATATATATATATATATATATATATATATATATTACTATTTGCTAAATTTAGGGGGGAAATCCTTTAACACGTTGTGTAGCCGGAATTCATATTTTGTGGGTCGTTGTTACCGAAAAATTGAATATCGGCAAAACGTTTCTTTGTCCGTCTTCCGTCTGTGAACGACGCTAGGAGTTACGTTGTTCGACCGATTTTGTCCAAAATTGATATTCCCCAATCGATCTTGTTGATATCACGGTCCCATCAATTCGAAAGCGATATTTTAATTTTGGGAGGTACTTTACATGAAGCCTCAGACATTTTCAAAATTTTCTCAAAAACGACGTCATCGGTTTTCATTAAATTTTGTTTCTCCATAATCTGAAGGACGTTTAAGAGAATGGTGTAGATCTCATGTTGTCTGAAAACCCTGATTTTTCGAAAATTGAAAAATTACAAATTTAATCGGTGACTTCCTACAACTAGAATTATGAAGATAAACTTTTTTCCTAAATGAAATATGTTCATCAAAAAACAGACCTAAAAATAATGTCATGTTCAATTTTCCAAAAACATGAGTATTTTTTGCGAAATTTTGTGTCCAACATAGGCAATTTTTCCATTCTTTAAACTATCTTTTCCTTACAACACAAAATGTTTTTAATAAATTTAGACCTTAGCTTAAAGGACGCTTAAGAGAATGATGCAGGTCTTATGTTCGTTGAAATGCCTCATTTTTGAAAATTTTAAAAAAATGTCGGCTTCTTCCTAGAACTACTATTGTGAAGATACACTTTTTTCTTTATGAAATGTGTTCATCAAAAACATCTTCAAGTAAGGTCATGCTGAATTTTGAAAATATGAGTTTTTTTGTTGTGGATTTGGACAAACATTGTCGCCCACGAATTTACTGCGTTTCGTGAATGGTGATGCAAGGCAGTTGGATACTACGTAATTCAAAATTTGTACAAATAAACAAGAAACTTGCATCTGCACAAACAGTCCACAAAATCTATCATTTTTTGGTTGCTTTCTTCAAAAAAGCAATATTACACATTAAACTGCATTACAAGAAACATGATTTACCTCCTACCTAGTAAGGTGTTGAACTAAGTAAAAAAATTACGTGATTCTACTTCAACTTCATTTCTCTCAAAGCAGAGTTTTTGGACTTAGTAGGTTTCATTATATTCCGATATCACAGGCTATATATTTGTCCAAAAGCATTGCTAGTTGCTCAATGGATCGTGGATGAAAACCAAAGGCAAATGATGCCTTTGATATACAAACTAATACTAATGATACCTTCTGATAATACTAATAAATACAAACTAATACTAATGATAATAATAATAATAATGATATGATATGATACTAATAATACTAATATATACAAATAAACAAAAATTAAATATATACAACATTGTTAAAAAGTTGCAAAAAATGAACCTCAATAATACTAATTAATTAATAAAATAACTACAAATAAATAATAAATTGAAAAAATACATAACTACAAAAATTCATGGTCTTCCATTATCCGCATATTTGCATCACGGCAAAACGCCCTGATAACCAATCTGGATATAGTGTCTATCATTACGGCAACCATTATGCAGCTGTGATCTGACAATTAAGCCAGCTATAATCTAAATTTGATGTTAGAAACTATCAATATCACCCTTTAGGCTTTTGAGTGCAAACTTTTAGTTTCAACAAAATTTGACACTAAAAGATTTCGAGTCATTTGGACCGCACTCCACAACTGTTATTTGCATATATCAAAGCTGAATTATCAGGATCATATTTCAGACTTTGAGTATACATCTGCCCCAGGGATGGCTCATCATTCTTAATCGCAGTTAGGCATATTGAGCAATGTTGCCCCTTTAAAACCCCTACCATGCATTTGCCAACGTAGCCAGCAACATAGTTCCAATGCTTTCAGGTCCCAATGTTTTCAGGTGTTGCCATGTCCTCCTCCGTCAGAGCATTGGCCTCTGCTGCATCATCTGGAATATTATTGAGCTATTATAGTTATATCAAAATCACCTTTATGTTATTATAGCTATTATAACTTATCAATTACATGATTATTAAAGCAACCAGTGCTTTCATGACTTTAATACATTGGATGTTCATAATAATTGTGTTTAATAATCTGACACATAATGACGTTATTTACATTAATTTCATGTACTAATATTTTCGAAATATTCAACATTACCTTATTTGTTTGATAAACACACGTCATTAATAAAAAAAATTGTATCTTCGCAATTGTTGTTGTAGGAAAATACACAAAAATTTTTATTATTTTCAACAAATTAACATGAACATTTCACTGTCAAGCTTTCATAGCACTCCACCTCATCACACTTCACTCACCACACTGCGGATCATTGAGTTATAATGTGTTTCTTACACACTCGTTTCCTGAATTTCACAACACTGCAATACGCGCCAGTGCAAATAATAATAATAATAAATAATAATAATAATAATAATAATAATAATAATAATAACAACAAATAATTAATTTGAGTAATGACTTAAACACGTTAAAAATGTGATATTCCTCCGAGGTTTTTAAAATTAATACAGAAGTTTTCTATCTTAAATATTTGCCGCATTGTCCGGAACTTCGAAATTCAGATTCTGAAATAAATAGCAAATAATACACTTGCGGAAAGCCCGTTGTTCTTTGAGAACCAGGTCTTCCTGTGAACCTACGATGTGTAACATTAATAATAATAGAAATAATTCTACATACATTACATAGTAGACCAGTTATTTAATAATATTAAAGATATAATACACATAAAACATATAGTTACAGGAATCTAATATATTTTTCATTTGCTTAGGATTTGAGCGAAGGGATCAAAGATTATTATAAACAAACCGTTCCAGTCTCCTAATAATTCGATTCGTGAATGTCCAACGTCTGTTTTCTGAATTCTTGTCTGAACTTTCTGCAAGTGATCTGCTCTGTGGAAATAGGTTTCTAATCGACTTTGCATTTCTTTGCACAGCCGAAAGCCAGTGTATACTCCTTGCACAGAATATGGGTGAAGCTCCTGTGCCATATGGGTGATGCCAAATGTGCTTTTCCACAGCTTGGACAACCATCGCTGGACACTTGACCAATCCTGGCGTCTAGGCCTAGCTGCTCTTATCATTGGCTCTTGCTCCAAGTTTCAGACACGTCCCCTTCCTCCCTCGAAGATTTTCCTCCTAGTTATCTCAAAGGGCGGAGCAATTCTGAGTCAGTGACGCTGCCTCGCTAACGTGAGCAGGGGGTAACAGGAGAGGGAGGGGTGAGAGGAAGTAAGAGGAGGTAACAGGAGAGGGCACAGAAACAAAACGGATTGGTGCGCGCGGGCGCGAGGATCACCCCGCCAATTGCACTGGACGTTGGCCCTGTCAACCCCGTGGACGTTGACGAACCAAGAAGCAGCAGATCTCGGAAAGGGGCTGTGACATTTTTATCGAGTTCTTTACCATGAAAATTAACTCTAATTTTTGATACCTAATATTGTGAGAAATTCAGTCGGATTAAATTAATAGTATTGTAAGTTTTGTTTCTTACTAACTATTTTAAAATGCTAATGGTTCTAAAGAAGAACACTAATTATTACATAATCATTTCGGAAAACACAATATAATACATTTACATAATATAGACATTTCCTATCAAGCAAATTGACATTCATGTTCATGTATTTAAAAATTTGTATTTTGACATTATTACTCCTTTGTTAAGGAAATGCAAGCAATACACACATTTTCTTACGTATTATGAAAATGTAATCGCCCATTTTTTCTATATGAGCAGGTGCATTTAGTGATTTCGTTAATCAAAAAATCACTGCCGAATGTTCCTAGTAAATTATCATTGCAAAATTGCAATTGTAATATTGTTTAGACTATTTGTAATATTGATGCAATTTTATAGTGATAATTGGTGAAAAGGAACTAGGAACCTCATTAGAAATATTGGAAAATATAATTGTCTTATTCTTCATATATTTTTCAAAAGTTGCTATTTTTCTGTTACACTGTTGATAAAATTATATCTATCCTTTCCCAGTGATATTAATAGCAAAATTGTAATAATTGATATCGTTAATAAACAGCTAATAATATAAATAGCACATTTTAATTATTTTAATTTGTGGTTAAATATTTTAAGTTAAATATTTTCTTAAATATTTTTGAATAACCACATTTTAAAAAAAGAATAAATTTGAAAACCTTAAAATGTTACGAATCAATGTAATTTTTTCAAAACGAACTGTTAAGAAAGAAACAAAAACTTGTTTGAATTATCTTCGAAAGAGATTGAGTATTTAGTTAAAATTTCAATTCCGGACAATTTTCCAATTAAAATATTTAAGCGGAACACAGTGTCTCTGAATCGTATTATCTTTCCAATTTTTGGGAGGTTTTTGTATGACTCTAGAAACAGTTTCTGAGGCTTTAGTTCGAGCTCAAGAAGCTCTCCCAATTCAAACATCCGGAAACCTTGACACGGTTATCGATATTGAAGTAAGAAACTGGTTTTATTCACAGGAAACACACCGTCCTTGTTTTCTAATGATTAATTGTGAAATAATTTTAGCCATTGTAAGATATACGCATGACAAATAATTTGTGCTCATAAGATCCCAATACTTGAATGCATATCGAACTCCGAAAACACATTTGGTTTTAGATCAACACGGAAAAACACAAGAGATTCAATGAGATCACAAGTTCTCAAATCTGAAAACTAAACTACAGTCTTTATTATTTTCACGAAATGAAACTTCATACCTTCTTAATAATATAAAGAACTGTGTATTGTGCTCAAATATCTTTTCTCAACTACATAGTGCAATATTATCTGCAAAATTTTCTGAGTGTTTGTATAAAAGTCACTAAAATATTTTTTATTAATTACAAGATTAAAAGAGGAAAAACAGTAAAAATGACTAATTTTAAAATGAAATAAATGACTAAGACAGTGTTACACCAAAACGCAAAATTAGTTATAAAAGGCATGTTAAAATCATCCCCTTCACGCATATTAGATTTATAAATCCATAGCTAAGAAAGTTTAAAGAGTCGTATACAGTAGCCAGCATCTCTATAGTCAACAAGCTATGCTCTCTTCGGCTCTCTTTCTTTTCTTTTTTCATTATCGCAGTGCACAGGAGCATGCTTTACAGCAAGGTCTGTCTTCATTCTGGGGGGATAGGTGGGTAACTGCACGAGATGTCCGTGCGAGGAAGCGGCAGTGCCCGATCCGAAGGTGAATAATAATTTGCCTGGCTTAGAGCCATTGGACGACCACGACAAGGGTCTTATGATCCTTGTGAGTTTGAAAAGTGTTCTGCCACTTCTGTTTGCACTCAAAATGCAACGTTGGATAAAATCTTGGTAGTAAGAGATAATACCACAAATATGTCTTTCTGGCTTCCTCGAGGCCAACTTTACTACCTAGGTCAGAGGTTCTCCCACTTAACTCACGTGGCCAGGGACACAGGAAACGTAATTCAAAATGATGGAGAATTGCCGATATCTTCGATGTATTTGATGCTGGATATATGATGTCAGGAGGTTTACTAGAGAGAAAGAGGAAATGGACGACAAGGCCAGAAGCCTTGGTTCAAAGGGCCGCGGGTTCCGCCTCGACATAGATGTGTGTTCGTGATGTCCCATATTCTCCCTACAGAAAACCCCAAACATAAAAAATCATCACAGTGGTCGTTATGCATGACCTAGTAGTTAAAAAGAGACATTAAAAATATACAAAAACAACAACTTCCAATTGTCAAAGAAAAATTTACATATTTGGAATTCGCACTTAATAATCGTTGCCTTAATAAAACCTAAGGACTTTATTTCCCAAGTAAAATAGTATTATAAAACGGAAATTTATTTAATCAAAAATGCAAATTTATATATGGTCAGCTAATCTGATTAATATTTATAACTTAATATTCATCTCTCTCAGAGATTTACAATATTGCAATGATATTCATTGTAGCCATTACATATTTTATTCACACTTTCTATTTCAGCTGGTAACAAACATATTTATTAAACTGAGTACCAATTGAATTTAATAATGTTCTTTCATTACAATATTTCCATAGTTTTTTAAGCTGAGGAACAGTGACGGAAAATAATTGGCCTAATATTGAGTTAAGACTTCATTAAATATTTTACTTTATTTTACATTCTCGAATGCGCAGCACACTACAGAAACAATGATATCAAGTAAAATGGTATTTAGGGGTTTAAGGAAAATTCGCTTTGAAATCACATGAACTCCAAAAAATATTTCCAAAAAGACTCTGCGAACATGTATTTACTTTTAGACTGCTTGTAGGAAAAGGACTCGTAATGCATGGTACAGCAAAAATTAAACATTACTGACTTCTAAATCAATGTATTCTTTTTTCAAAATTGATATTATACTTAAAGCAAGTTCATTGGGATTCTGAATCCAATGAGAATCCAATATTTCTGGAGGTATGTTACATTATGCTCATATTGCATTATTGGAAACTTTCTGGAAAACGAACTCTTCCCTTTCTTTTTACTTTACACTCTTCATTCGAATACACTATACCGTTATTACAAATACTGTAGTAAATGTAACCTTTGATTAACATTCTGGATTTTTCAACGTTTCAATTACTAATCTGTTTCAAATTTCTCATGAACTCTTTATCTTCTTCTCGGTATAACTAATTCTACAAATGAAGTTATAAAAATTAGCAACAGTTTTCCAATTTAGAAAATTGCTTTGCAGTGAAAGGATAAAATTTTCCGTGAACGCATAATCTAAATTCTCTCATATATTGATCAATTCGCACTTTCTCTTAAGGAGTAGAGAAAGCATGTAATGCTACGCGAAAAAACGCGAATTCGTCTGCAGAAAACGCATATTACACGGCTCCTCAGACGAAAAAATGGATAAATCCACTTGCCAAATTTAGAAAAAAATCCTCCAAATCGTGGTGCAGCCAGAATCCATGTTTTGTGGGTGGTTGATAGCGAAAATCGACTGATTTGCAAAATGTCTGTCCGTCCGTCCCTGAACAACGCCGCTATGGCCAAACTGTTCAGCCGATTTTCACCAAAATTGATACTCCTAATCGATCTGGCTTTGATGTCGTATGCCTTGAATTTGAAACCGATATTCAATTAGGGGAAGGTACTTTACATGAAGCCCTGGACGTATCAAGTGTTCAAACAAATGGCTCCATAATTTTTATTACATTTTATGGTTGATAGTGGAAGTGCATTTAAGAGAATATTGCAGGTCTCTATGTTCGTTGAAACTGATTTTCGTAAGTATTCCTACAAGTAAAATATTGAAATTTGAGATTTTCCTTGATGAAACTTTTTCCTTAAAGATAAGATTTTTAAATAAGATCATGTGCAATTTTCGAAACTTTTAGTATTTTCAGCATATGTCCGTGAAAATACGGGTGAGAAAGTACGCGCTGTTTTAGCATCACTAGTATTCTTAAAACTGTCCTACTTCTAGACACAGCTCTTCTCGAATAATTGCAAGTCCCTTTCAGTTTTATTATGACAATGTGGTACTGAAGTAATGCATGAGGAAAAGTAAAATATTGTAATTTTCTTTCTATAGAGAAAAGTTCGCATTCTATTAAAAATATAATTATATTATATTAATATATTTATTCCCTATATTATACATTTTTATATTATATTATATATCACAGTATATTTAAACTTAAAAAGGATTGACTCTCTGAAAACGAAAAATATATTGGAAACGATTATGTTCTATTTAGCATAGGTTTTATTATGTTTAACTACTTTTCAAGTGGCAACTGAAACAGAAACTGCTTTAGCTGAATGGTTAACGTCATAGGTACGCTGTCAGCTTGCTAACGTTGTGAGTTCGAATCCAGAAGATAATTTTTTTCTTCTGTTATGGTGTGATTTCAGTAGTAATATGTCCAATATTTTGTAATTAATATTAATTTTTGAAAAGACTTAGCGGCCGTAAAAGGGCCAGTTTTGTCGTCCATCATACGACGACCAGAAACTCTTCCGTTCTGTACTATCTGACCGAGGCGCTGGTCGTCCTATTTTCGAGGAACTCTATATATTTTTGAAAATGGAAAAAAAGTTAACTTTTCAAACCTACAAAATTGAAAATAGAGATCTTACTTGTTGAAAACTCTTTTCCCAATTCATGTAATAGTATAATATTGCGGAGCAGTGACATTAGAGAAGAAAGTATGTGCTGTTGTAGTACAACTACTTCGTTGTTTACATTATAAGCATTATACTTTTAAGAAGCAATCAATCAACTATTTGCAGATAATTAAAATATTGTTAGCATTATATCATTCAAGTTTAGGTTACAAGTTTTCATGAATAACGAATGCAAATTTGTCCGGAAATTCTCTTAGTTGTGTTAATTGGTTTTAAAAATCACATAGTTACTTCCTTAATACTACGCGGTTCTGCATTTCAGACTGGTGTTTCACGACGAGTTACAGTTCAGTCTTATCGCGTAATGTGAGATCAATTGAAGATATGGGAGGGGGCAAGATAGCAGTTCGTATAGAAGCTACTGGCGAGCCCTACACAAAGACATATCTGAATCGAAATATTTCTAACTAGAATCAACTATAGAATAGCATCGCGCTGATGATTCCACGCCTTATCAAGAATGTGAGTTTGCTGTAACCTGAAGCAATGTTGTACATCATGCAAGAACAATAAATTTCAAGATAGAATTCCATTCTACAACACCCTCATCGGTGCTGTAAGGGTACTTCGTGATAGCTCCGTGGATTACACGCGTAGTAGATAGAGGAATGGACGCCAGATCAAATCCTTGGCGAATATGTATTTTTTTTACCTGATGTCAGAAATACATTAATCACTATCATCATGAGAGAGACATTCCAAAAATTCTGAAAGAGGAACAAACTTATTTTTGTAAACGATAATGTGATTATATTAAGATTGTGTGCTGGTATCTTGTATTCCAAGCAATGTGACGAAACGAAATTTGGAAGAGATAGCTCAAATATTAACAGTGTCTCGATTGCAATATCATTATCATATTTTTATGTAATCGTTAGAAATAATATGAAAAAGTCTGTACCAAGTTGTATAATCACTAGTAATTTACATATTTAACAGTTCTAGAGATAATCAGAATCCTTAACAAGTCTGTGGGTTTATTATAAAAATTTGCAATAAAGGTAATTTCTTCGTTCTTTTATTAATTGAGAAAGGAATATGTCTTTTTTACACGTTTAACAAAGTTCCTTAGAAACTATTACGAACTCACTAAAATTACCATTTTGTGTTTGTGCCTTGTGATAAATGCTAACAGAACGCATCCCTTAATTGTTTGTAATAATTGATACTTATTTCTTTTATGGTCTTCTTAAAATTTTTAATGTAAGTCTTCGTAGGTGGAGCCATGATTAAAATGTATGAACTCCAAAACATAATAGCATGATTTGACGTGGTCATGTGAAAGAAATCAATATTGTTTTTATTATCATCTCCATTTTTAAATAAAGAATGTTTTGATACGGCTTATCTTTAGTGCGGTAGACTGAGACTAAGTGGCGAGCATTCAATCATCCCAATTGCCAAAGATAATAAGGAATTTTAATTATTTAGTTATATCCAATGATTATTCGCCATGCTTGTGTAGGTGATCCAATGCACAAAATCACCTGTCATTTAGTCTCACATAGAAAAATATGAGGTGCGAATTTGATCTCAAAATGTCTGGGATAAAGTCGTTCTTTTAAACTAAATATTAAATTTCTATTATAAAATTCATAAATATGATAACGGAGTTAGATAAATAAATATATTATCTCAAGTGTATTGTTAAAAACATCAGTTGCCCTAATATTGCATTTTCCAGAAATTGTACTGCTTGAGAACGAATATGTTTAGAGAATATGATTTCTAATACGTCTAAATGTTACCTCAGAGAAAATGGAGAAATTACAGAACAAATATTTCTTGTATTCGTAGATACATTAAGGCTTGCAGATTACTGAAAGACCAATAACTCTCTCTGTAGCTGAAATCGTTTGACACTGGTTTTAAATCGAGGTATTGAGGATCGAGTTCTGCGCGATGCCTTTTTTTTCTTCATATTCCGCGTTCTGTTTTACCTAAGTCTGAGAATTCAAAAAGATAAGAATGTTTAGCGGGAAAATACTTGTATTTATTTATTGCTTATAAGATCTTTGCTGAACTTTTATACTATATAATGTGTAATTAGTTTGATCCTGCTTATTACAAATATTTATACAAATGTGTATTTATTTATATTTAGTTAGTAAGAATCTCTAACCTAACCTCGCTTGGAATTAAGATAGTGAACGTTTTGACATACATCTTGCATTCACTTCCCAAAAAGTTTGTCACAACTCTTTCACTTTTATGGGAAATGAAATATGAGGGAAATGTTTATCCCGTTCGTTAGTGATATCCATATTGTGACCTGATAACCGTATTAATTGAGTACTAAAAGATGTAATCTCCTTCGGACAGGAATCAAACTCCGCATCGTTCGATTTACGACCAGTTGCTCTGACCACCGAGCTTCCGAAAAATGCGTTTTACAGTTGGGTTCTTGGGCTCGTGTATTCCCACGCATTTGGATATTTGTCACCGCTGTCATCATTTACGTAAGTCAATATGAGGGAAGGTTTGGACCTTAAGTAATTGATATCAAAGTTGTGACTTTTACACAACGTCGTGCCCAGATTTGTGACAAATTACTTTTTTTCTGATTAGATAAATACATTCATATTTTGCAATAAGTGAATCATTTATGTAAAAATAAACTCACCTTGGAAATGATAACTAAAAATGAAAGTTCTCAGTACTGTTTTTTGTATCTCACCTTGGAACTGCTGTAACACGTTTAGATGATTTTGAACTATGATAATTCGTTATCTCAGCACAAAAACAAAACTTGTACTTCGTTTCATTTTCTCGTATACGCACGAATATGCATAGTATAGTAGTATATTCATGTGACGTATATACGTAGTATATTCAAAGTATGATGCAGTATACAGAAAGTTATGTAATACAGCGGAAAATCGATTTCGCGATTAAACGGTAATATACACTTTCGAGTCGAGAGTGGTTTTATCCAAACCGTCCGTCCATCCGTCTGTGATCACTAGCGCCTAAACCACACGTACGATCCTTTCCAAATTGAAGAAACCCCTGTTTCTTCTGGCTGTATGAAGCTTGAAATTTTAGAAAACTTTAAATGTAGGTACTTTTACATGAAGCCTTTCGACATTTTCAAAATTTTCTCAAAAACGGCTCCTAATTTTCTGGTAAGAATAGAGTAAAATAATAATTTATAAGGATGACATAGGTCCGATTTTCAAGGTTAACTCTGAATTTTCGAAAATTTTGTTTGAACATTTTAAAGTGCCTTCCTACAACTACAAAATTAAAAATAGATTTGTCTTTCAAATGAAATTTGTTGTCCATATTTCGTTCTCTTGCATAACAATCATTTAGGCTTTGAAATGAAAGCATTTTTTCGTGTGCAAAAGTGCAAGCACATTTACAATTTTAAAGAATGGTTTGAAATGCAAAACTGCAATGAAACCGTTTTTCTTTTCACTATTAAAACGTTCTTCAAAACCAATTTTGCGAAATCGTACTTTTATTGTTTCTTTCGTTGCAAGCAACATTCTGTCTTCAGCCAGAAAAACTCAACAAGTATCACTCAACAACACATCCTAATATGTAAAACATTGTATAAGTGACTGCGGGAGTGACACGTCATGTAGTTCAGGTGCTTGTTTGAAGAACTGGAAGACCTGAGTTCACGTCCTGGCCTGTTCATGCAACTTTTTATTTGACTATGTGTGAGATTTTAATTAATACTTTTCCTTTTCAATAATTTAAGGTATGCATTTCATTATTGTCGTTTGAGAGAGTTTTCAAAACGAATGAAGGGTAAGAGTGTAACATTTGTTATATATTAAGAAATCCTTTACTAATAACACGAAAATAAGAGTTTATTTTATATAAATGTGAGTAGATGAACAAAGATAATAACTGCGTAACATAGCATTTTCTTGAAGTCAATAAATGCTTGGATTATAGTATTTACTTGCAGCAATTGATTCTGAATGCGTCGAGCCGTGTCGAAACTTTCTGTCTGCTAGCCCAACGTTATCACGTCTAATAATCTCACCAAAAGAGGCGATATGGGTTGAGCGTCAGGCTAGGCCAAAGCGCCTGCTAGGAAAAATTACATAGTACTGAACTGAAACATTCTTGGCAGAATTAATCCATTTTATAGTGCCGCGTGATTTCTTTTGCTTTCTTTATTGTCTCTTAGAGGTAATTCTATTTAATATTTTAAATTCGCAGAAGGTGAAAAGCAATGAGTTTGAAGACAAAATTTGTGGCACTTTAATTGAGTACGGTTCACTGAAATGCTTACGTACGTCTGTGTTGCTGGTAGCAACGCTTAGGTGCGTGGGCTTCACAATAGAGGAACGCGTTCAAATCCCGTGTCGATATCATGGTTTACTTGACGAGCAATGAAAATAAATTCCTAATAACGATGTCGAGAATGTTCAAACATTCCTTTCGGTAAGAAGATACTGTTACAAAACTGCGGAAAGAATTTGATGTACTTTCGATTACTGGTCGCGTTTTACCAGATCATTCACTACTCCATATTTTCCTGTTCATAGGCCGTTTTGGTTTTTACATCATATTGTTCGTTTCTTCCCAATCCCTAATACGAGTATTACGTCCTCGTAATTAATCATTTGTGTCTCACTGTTCTTTGTCAAGTTTTCTAGCTGAAATTTTTTCTTTGCTTTTAAAATTAAGAAAATGCTTACACTTCGCTACTACCAAAATATGAAGAACTAGAGGTGCTACAGAACGGGACAGACTTTCTCGTAGCAAATGTTTATACTTGTGTGACTGGTTTAAGGTTCTGCCAGCTCACACATAAGGTTCTTGCTGTCTTCTGCTGTATTGACACATCTATCGCCGCACAAAATACATTTTTGCAATTTTCTCAACTCGGTTCAAAATATTCTTTTCACAGGAATCTATTGAGTTTTGGAAAACTTCCTCTAAAGTCATTTGAAGTGCACTTCTACTCACAAGTTAAATAATCTATACAAATCTATTCAAATGCCTATATTAACAGCCCGAGGTATTTCAAAAAATTACATTTGTGTAATTTTTGAAAAACAATGAATAGAGCAATATCTCGTTTATGTCATCGGATAGGGTGCATTTGGCATTACCTCTACGAAAAATTTAAAGAAAAAATTTGGAGCCGTTTTTGAGAAAATCTTGTTTATGTAAATTTAAAATTAAAATATTGCACGCCATATTGTGCGAAATCAACTAAAACTTTTAAAAAATTGCATGACCTTATTAAAAGATCTAATTATAAGCAACACATTTCATTTGAAGCAAAAATTCTATCTTTAGTTTTGTAGTTGTAGTAAGACGCCGCAAAATATCTTCAAATTTTGTATGATTTTTCAAAATTCGGAGTTAACTGTGAAAATTGACATATTCTACCTTTATTAGCGTATTTACTATAGAGTAAACAGTACTTACAAGAAATTTACAGAAAAATTTGGAGCTGTTTTTGAAAAAATTTAAAATGTCCGGAAGGCTACAATGGTCTTCTCAAAATTAATGAATGTTTTTCAAAATCGCATAGCTTCAGCTCAGGCGAAACGACAGGGGTTTCTTTAATTTGAAAAAATCGTATGCATGGTTTAGGCGTTAGAGTTGTATCAGACGGACAGACGGACGTTTTGTTTAACAATTGTTTTTTGCACATGGATCAACAAACTGGAATTATGGCTACACCGCGGTTAGAGGTCTTTTCTCTTGTTCTAGTAATTTTATCTGCTCTTCGTCACCAGAGCGCTGCAATGATTTTTCGCAGAAATGCGCAGTTTTTCTGCGCAGCATTATATAATATTTCTATACTACGTATGTTACTCTGTATATACGTAAGTATACGAGGAATGTAATATGTGAAGTGTTTGTTAATACGCGTCACGCAGATAAATTTTAAGGAATAAGAGTGATGAAGTCGAAAAAATAATTCTTGGTTTTAAACCATGTATTTATATAATAAAATATCTGATTATTAGATTGAAGTAAATATGTTTATCATGCCCATTTGATAACATCTCTGAAAGGCTACATTGCTGTGAAATGATAATTGATTAATAAACAAGTCCATTATTAAATATTCTTCTCAATCATTCATCCAAGAGTATAAAGCGTCACAACTTTTTACTAAACTCATCCCAATCATGATCCAAAATAAAAGACTCAGGGTCACGTGCCCTCTCTTCATCCTAAAATATTCATTTTCTCACAATGAACTAGTGGTAAAACTAGTAATGAAGATGAAGATGAAGATCTTTTTATTTATATAATATTATTTCCATCAGAAACAGCTCTTTACCCTTTAACTTGACGTTGAAATACTTGTTACATTATTTAGGAGACACCTAATAAGTTATAAGACTGTAAAACAAATGTTGAAAGGTTTGATTAGTGCATAATCCAAATAACTAAAAATATTGCGGATATCGTTTAAGACTTCGAGAACGGCTGCAAAACCTTTGAATTCATACATAAGCGATTTCCGGTTTTTGGAGTCACGTATCACTTGAAAAATAGGTAGAGAAATATTTTTTTTGTATCTGTAACATTTTAATCCAGAAATTAATAAAACATAAAAATGGAGGTTCAAAATAAATAATGTAAAGTCAAGACACATGGTTGTAGGGAAATCTCTGATATGATCTAGAACAGAAATAGGTATATTTCTGTAGGAAAGGAATTTAAATATATCGGAGTTATTATTAGAGCAGGGGATCTAATAATATTGACTTTATTAAAAATAAGCTATGGAAGGCCAATTATTAGTAGACTTCATAATATTTTATAAAACAAACATTTTCTGAAAGAAAACTAAGAGACAATATACAAGACAATGGTGGAGAGCTGTGTTACGTATGAATCCGAAATTAGGGAATTATAAACATGTAATAAACTCTCGGTTAACTGCTATGAAAATGAATTCTTTGGAGACGATTTGCAGCATACTGTTTGATAGGGAATACTAAACGAAGAGATTAGATGATACACAATTGAGAGGCAAGTGATTGAAAATGTAGAATCCAACACTCCATTGGTATGCTGCAGAATATGCTGACAGAATATCAAAATTATATTTGAGTGAATCCTTTCGAAAGAAGAAAATTGAGGAAGGCCAAGGAAATCTTGTAAATTGTCATCGATTTGACAATGAAGGCAGAAGAATAGAGGAAGATGCCTGACGGAATAAAAACATTGGTGTGAGAATTGCGAAAACGGTCATTAGAACTGTAAATACTGAGTTAAGAATTAATAATAATTACCTTAAACCCGAAGCGGAAGATACCGGCGAAGAAGTCTTATTATTATGTGTGTTGCACAGTATGGGGGCAAGATCTGTTAAGATCTGCCGGAATACCAAACCGCGCTAAAGTAACGTTCTATTTGAAAGATTAAATGAAAACAAAGAAATTTGATTATTTTCTTAGAGTTATCCCTTTAGATAACAAATATCAGATATTACTCTATTTGCATTTATGATATTTGTAACTTTGGTTCATTTATCGGCATGATCGTTTTTCATTGAGAACAACTATTCTTCCGAATTGACAGGTCGAAAAGTAAATATTGTATTTAGGTAAAAAGATGATTGAATTATGTTTTCGAAAATTGAATGGAGTGAAGTAAAAGAGAAATTATCACAAATAGTAAATTCACATTTTTGTATGTTGCACCAATGAGTAATGTCAATTCCACAATTAAAATCTATTCGATCCACCAATAATATGTGGCCCTTTAACCTGAAATCTTTCGCTTTAGCGGCGATAACATAATCTACCGAAAGTGTTCGGCAGTTTATCGACGAATGACAGAAACCGTAATTACAATAGCCAGTAGGACTTGATTATATTCCAAAGGCAGAGTTTTAAACTCCAGACATTTTTTTCATCATTTCTCTCTCATGGTATGCAACATGTATTCTCAAGCACGTTGAAATATCTAGTATCACTTTCGGAATCCTAAGACTTAAGTAAAAGGAACGCAATGGTGACCCCTGAAGATCGGTTACGAAAACCCAACAGCGATAGCACAGATTTCTCCTTCTTCCCGACTCAGATTAAAGTGACGCCGAAGTGCGGGCACTCACCACAATGAATTATAAATTTGAGGTTATTTCTGTTATTTAGATTTTCTTTGTAAAATCGTCTCTGCGTGAGAGATATACTATATACGAACACAAACTATGAATCATCGGGCAGTACATTTTAAAACGTTACATTGTAATATAGTAGCAATGCGTTTCAACAATAATAAATAGAAGTTATAGTTTTAAAATCTCAACCTTAATTATATTATAGTACTTTAATTAAATTACTTTGTATAAATATTTATAACTTCTTAAATGAAATTTTCCCAACAAAAAAAATTAATTGCTTATTTTGTTTACAATATTTATTAACAATTCATTAAACATTATAAATATGCAGTGCAATATTACTGAAGATGCGTTAGTGAACACATATCCAATAAATTGGCAATTTTGTATGAAATGTAAAAAATGTATGAAAATAGAGAAAATTTTATTTTGCAACAATATTTTTTTATGAAGAGGATCCCTATTCATTTTCTAACGATTATCGTGACACAGATTTGAAGTTTGATAAAATTTTGAAACATTATTAACAATTACAATTTTGAAATAATTTATGATAGAGAATTCTATGATTCTCAATGGATTAGCAAAACAGTGTTTGCATAGGTCTGCTTATCTAGAAGTAGCGGTGTAATATCTCCGATGACGTGTAAAAAAGTAGGTGTATTGCTTCGTCTCTCGAAAATAAAATTATCGTAATGTAAAAATATACTTGCTATAATAATATAAATATATTACCATTGTGGAAATCATAAGCATAAATTACATGTAAGTAATATAATGATATGAGTGTGTGTGTGTGTGTGTGTGTGTGTGTGTGTGTGTGTTCCTCCAATGTTCACGCACAGACAAAAGCTGGTGTTTCTACCTTTGCAAACATTAAGATATTAAAATGTTATATAAGAGTCATGTCGGTTTTCGATTCTCACGCAAAATCTCAAAGACTAGGTATCACCTATGATTTTTAATATTTGCGGTAAAGAACTCCATGTAAAATGCAATCACCCTAACGTTAGATCGAAGAGGTAATTAATTCAGATCCCCAAATGAAAAGATTCGTAAAAATCATTCATTTGCTTACAGCTGCACTTTCTACCAATCATAATGTCTGCAGAAAACTTTCATTGTGACTAAAATGAACTTAAATACTTCAAGTTTATTTAGTATTTCATATATCAAAACTATTTAATTACAATATTAATATCCGTGACCATAGTATTTTAGATCTGGGTCATCTGAGAAATTGATGATGAAGTATTTCTACAATCAAAGTTTACATCTGAGACGCTGGTAAACTCACCTAAAACGTGTATTTCTTGCTATTAATTCTTTCTAATAAAATAACTAGGTTATTAATTACACACTGCAAATTATTTGTGATTTATATTGGGCCATTACAATAATAAAACGACGAAATGTAGACATGGAGCTTAATAGTCGTTGTCCAATGTTATGTTTTGCAAAAATACCCCTTTTATAACAGTTTTAAAATATGTTTTTACTGGAAATTGCATGCCTTTATTTATGTAATTAAATGTATATACAAAAATTTATGTAAAACTGTTGGTTGGATTTTAATATTTATATTCAAATATTTACTATAATATAACCTGCCATCACCGCCATTTTGTAATGTTCAAGATGAATAGTCCCGCCTCCTGAAATGAAGCTAAAGCGGATTGGTCAGCCTGATCCCGCAGGGCGGGCAGGGTCGGGAACCTGGTAAAGTTCGGCCCACATCGCCCATTTTTTGTGCAAGCGAGGGCACATCCATGTAGGAGGATATGACATGAAAATGAAATTGCGGAGTCCAAAAATGTATCTAGAGGAAGCCAATTTCCTCAGTGTTGCCGCACTCGCCGCAATGGTGACGCAACTGCGTGCTTCGAGATGTTTGCCACGGTTGTCCAATGGAGAGCGGCATGATTCGCTCCGCACCGAAGAAAATACCTGCCACAAGAAGGACGGCGTGTCGGTGCCTTTCATGATACAGCGGTGTCGCAATAAGGAGAGTTCTCACAGCGCGGGGTGCGTTGGGTGATATGGGACTGTTTCGGGGCCACGAGTCAGGGCCTTTCGACCTCCTGGCGAAGGCAATGTGGGGCGGGCAAAAGGAGAGACGTGGGTGTGTCTGTGCGCTGGTTTGGGGCTTGGTTGCAGGCGGGGAAGGGGGCGGGGCGCGAGCACTGGGGCTGGCGCTGGCGTTCGCGCTGTGTGGGGCGGGCGGGGTAGAGGCGCGGGCGTGGTGCTCGCGGGAGGGGCGGGCTGCGGGAAGGCGGCGGGGCGGGGCCGGGCTTCGAGCCCTGGGCCGGCGCGCTGGCGGCGGCGCTGTGAGTGGGCGTGGGCGGGGGCGGAGGCGGCGGCGGGCGCGTGTGCCGGGGAGGGGGCGGGGTCGCGGGAAGGCGGCGCGGGGCCGGGCCAGCCCTGGGACTGGCGCTGGCGGTGGCGCTGTGGGGGCGCGGGCGGGGTAGAGGCGCGGGCGTGTGTGTGCCTGCGAGGGGCAATGCGGGGAAGGCGGCGCGTGGGGGCCGGGCCGAGCCCTGACTGCGCCGGCGGTGGCGCTGTGGGGGTGCGGCGGGGGTAGAGGCGCGGGCGTGTGTGTCAGGAGGGGCGGGGTCGCGGGAAGGCGGCGGGGCGTAGCCGGCTTCGAGCCCTGGGGCTGGCGTGCTGGCGGTGGCGCTGTGGGGGCGCGGGCGGGGGTAGAGGCGCGGGGCGTGTGTGTGCCTGCGGAGGGGGCGGGGTCGCGGGGAAGGCGGCGGGGCGTGGGGGCGGGGTTCGAGCCCCGGGGCTGGCGCTGGCGGTGGCGCTGTGGGGGCGGGCGGGGGCGAGGCGCGCGGTAAAGCCGGGGGAGGGTACTGCGGGGAAGGCGCAGGCGTAAATACCGAGCCCCGACCGGCGCCGGCGGTGGCGCTGGGGGCGCGGGCGGGGTAGAGGCGCGGGCGGTGTGTGTGCCTGCGGAGGCGGGTCGCGGGGAAGGCGGCGGGGCGTGGGGGCTGGGCTTCGAGCCCTGACTGGCGCTGGCGGTGGCGCTGTGGGGGGGCGCGGGCGGGGGTAAGAGGGGCGCGGGGCGTGTGTGCCTGCGGAGGGGGGGGGTCGCGGGGAAGGCGGCGGGGCGTGGGGCCGGCCGAGCCCTGGGACTGGCGCTGGCGGTGGCGCTGTGGGGGGCGCGGGCGGGGTAGAGGCGCGGGCGTGTGTGTGCCTGCGGAGGACGGTCGCGGGGAAGGCGGCGGGCGGGGCCGGGCTTGAGCCCCGGGGGCTGGCGCTGGCGCAGGCGCAGTGGGGCGGGCGGGGCGGGGCGGTGGGCGTGGTGATTCCGGGCGACGGCCCGCGCTGGCTACGCGTCTCGCACGTCTGCGCCGCGCAGGCGCCGTTGCTGCTGTGGCGCCCACCTGGCGCCGCTGTGGTCGCATAGCCGCACCACGTGGCTGGAGAGGCAGGGGGCGGCTACGTGCTAGCGACCCACCGCCACGCCTTACCTCCTCGCCTTCCTGCTCAACCAGCACGCCGTCTACGACTACTAGAAAGGTCAGTCAAGCTGAATAGATAATGGTAAATTTGCTACTTCGATTTTCAATGTGAAGTTGAAATAGGGCTGCGCGTACTACTATTACTATACTGCCCATATGGTTTTGGTTTTAAATAATTTTTTTCAATTTGTTAATAAATCAGACTAGCGATGCTAAACACCACTACTGCTCTTAATAATAGTTATGTAATACTACGTATACCACAATTTCTGTTCGAATTAACTCATCTCAGTTATCATTTTTTGTGAGACTCATTCATATCGTAATCATTAGGTGCGAAATTTAAACAACTATTTTCAAGAAAATATCAACACAAATTTGACAATTAAACTGCGTTTCATACGGCTAAATCACGTCCGAACAATGAGACGGAATTCACAGAACAACAATTTCTGTGGTTCCTCCGATTAATACTCCTACGAATGTAGGAGCAGTACTCAGCAAGGCCATGGACTGCCTACGATTATGCTCTTCCTATCTCTTGTTGTATCCACCTTACTTACACTTTCACAAAACATAAATGTCGGGAGACCGGCTGGGAGCTAGGAGGTTGTCCCGGCGTGCCCCGCTGGTGGAAATAATTGGTTGAGGAAAAAGCCCGTAACTGAATCTCTGAAGGGAGTAATTTACGAGGGGAATAATTACCGCCACCGCCTGCGATAAAACATGCACAACACTTAGAGTACTAATAACCTTAGCACACGGGATCCTAATCAACCAACCAACACAACTACAACTACTCTCTCGCATCGCACGGTGGTCTGAAGAGGCCCGAAACGCGCGCATAGGCACCAAATTTTATTTTGTGAAAAACGGTTATTTCTTGGTAAATGTCAATTCTACATACTTCAAATGACTAGAAACCAGGAAAAATAATAATTTTCATCAATGCTTACAGCCACACGACGCCCTCAAAGCCAAGCGTTTCAGCCGAAGAAAAATTCAGCTACCCAAGCAGTGAAAATATACCTATATTTGATTGTTTATAACTTTTTTCCTAATGAACTTTTCAACTTCCAGAAATTATATGATCTTTAATATACCTTTCTAAATATATTAAAGCAGTTTCAGTGTGATTTTTTTATTTTTCATTAAATTAATTGTTACGTAATTAAGGCATGTAAAAATCCGCTCATTCTTTTGAATGAGTAAATTACAGTAAGGGACAAAAAAACAGCCAAAAACACATCCCCAAAATTAATATATATTTTGCGAATATTATTGAACACTTTCAGCGTTGAGATCAGCTGCCCTGATCTGTCTCCCTTTCGAAATGACTCCACCGTTTAAAGTTTGGCATTAAGTGTTTGAAAGAGCACCATTACTCTGACATAATACTGAAATTGTTTACTTTGAAAATTTATTATCTTCTCAACTTCCAGATTTTCATTAATTACATATCATTTTCAATATCTTTTCAAAATTATTCCTTGTTTCAATTTGCCATATTTCTGGGTTTTTCAATCAATTTAAACATTGGAAATTGAGATCTGTAGAACTGAAACATACAATAAGTGAATTTTGACGGGCAATAACATTAAAACAACTGAACACATCTCGGCCAAATTAATGCATGTTATTAGGTGAACAATTGTAAATATTTTTACATTGATAACAACCGCCTTGGTCAACGTCTCTGAAAATGGTGTCCATTTATAGTTTACATCACGAGGATGAAAAGCCATTCCCAGAACAATGTGTGATCTTGACGACAATTGCACAAAAACGATTAAAAACACTTCTTTGAAATTAATAACTATTATTAATTGGACATTTGTTGATGTTTTTACGTTAACTACAGCCGCCCTGGCCTGCCTGTTTAACAATAGTGACCATTTAAAGACTACATGATGAGGATTGAAAGAAAGCGCTCACTAAAAGTAAGTGGATTTTTGGACGGGCAATTACAAAAACAACTAAACACTCATGAAATTAATAAATAATATTAAGGACATTTGAGAAAATAGTTTTGTTAATACCAGTCGTCTTCGGCCTGCCTTTTTCGAAAATGGCGAAGGTTTAAACATTGCTTGACCAGCTTTGAAAGAATGTGTCATTTCTAATAATTAAGGGATCTTTGACGGGTAATTACACAAACACAACTAAAAACACTTGTATGGAATTAATATCTAGCATTTTTTAATATTGTTTATTAACATTTGGCTAGCCTCATTTAAAATGGCGACCGTTAAAAGTGTTTTCAGACAACATGAGATCTACACCATTCTCTTAAACGTCCTTCAGATTATGGAAAAACAAAATTTAATCAAAACCGATGACGTCGCTTTTGAGAACCTCCCAAAATTAACCCTCCCAAAATTACCTCCCAAACCTCCCAAAAACCTCTCAAACAAACCAAAAAAACCTCCCAAAATTAAAATATCGCTTTCGAATTGATGGGACCGTGATATTAACAAGATCGATTGGGGAATATCAATTTTGGACAAAATCGGTCGAACAACGTAACTCCTAGCGTCGTTCACAGACGGAAGACGGACAAAGAAACGTTTTGCCGATATTCAATTTTTCGGTAACAACGACCCACAAAATATGAATTCCGGCTACACAACGTGTTAAAGGATTTCCCCCCTAAATTTAGCAAATGTGCGAGAAAGTAAAAATCAATAAAAACATTAAAAGATCAAAACAATAAAAAAATGAAATATAAAATATAAAAATTAATAAATAAAAATATACAAACCTTTATAATATTTCCACAATCCTTCCAACCATTCCCGTTCCATCCTCCTTCCACCCCATTTCCGTCTTCTAAAAGCCTAATAAAATAACCTATCCAACCTAAAATGTATTAACCCTATGTTATTTTACCTAGCTTACCAATCCCGTCTCAGTACGGGAGTGGAAACAAAACTAGGAGAAGAAAAATCCCACACCACTAACACCTGGCTGTAGAGTCCCAACTGGGACAGACAGCTGGAGAGAGCATCAACCTCAGAAGCGCTGGCAATGAGCGCCAACTACAATGCGCGCCAGCAACAATGGACGCTGCCAATAATGGGCACATATTTGCTTATCAATTCCTGTTACAATTGTTTTGTTTTTCAGTTAGCATTGTTGTGATTAAATGTTCTTATAATGCTTGTTTATGAACCACGATTTGTTTCCAATACATTAAAAATTATTTTTGCCCGATCTCAAGATATTCTAAAATAATTCTTAAATATTTCATTTTCTTTTAAATGATGCAAGTGCAACCAAACAAATCATAATTAGTCTCTTCATAAATAATTAAGAAATTAAACAGTTATTGTAACCGTCACGTATCTACCTAACTATTTCGTAGTACGCCGAATTACAGAAGTAAATCTGTTATTTACTTGTTTCGTGACGTGTGATTACACCGTCACACAAACCTGGGAATACCTCAAATTATGGATAATTCCCTATCGGTGGTGGGTTCGTCTTTGCTAACTAATATTCATTTAACAAACAAACACAATTTCATAGTTTTAAAGAACAAGTAACATATATTCTTTCCAATATGATCCTTCGTACACTCACGTTCACATATTCTCCTACGTGATTACTTTTCCTTTTGATTACACAATGGTAGCTAACTCCCTACCTAAACTGCAGTTTTCTGTAGAATAATAGTGACTCTGATCTACATTTACACGAAACAAACAGTAAATACATATGTACACTTCTCAAAACAAATTATCTCTTAATGAAACCCACAATTCACAATTTAAATAACCATCCTGTAAAAAAATACATACAAACAATATACCAAAATTCACTAATACCTTTTCAATCTTAAATAATACTACACTCAATATTTACACTTAATATTCAGCCACTGAGGGAAGCTCATATTACAACGTTTTAATTTGTGCAATCATAATTCGATCTTGAAAGTTTTCCAAGCTGCAATTTAGTAAATATTCTTTCTGCTTTTCTGTGACTCACGACCGGCGAATTCTCCAAGCTGGTCCCGCGCTGAGTAGACGGCTGTCGAGCGACGTTCACGCCCCAAGGTCGTCGTTGTCCTGCGACGGTTCGTGCGCTGCCTACCGCGATGGAATCGGAGTATTTCCGTACGCCTTCTCCTCGTTGTACAGCCCAGTTAAACCACAGCTTACACGAAGGTGATGGTCGCGTTAGAATGCGAGTCCAAAACTCCAAATTATAACTTTGTTTTAGTGAAAGTTGAGCCAGTTGTTGAATAAACTATGCTTTTCGGAATTATCAAAATTCTCAATAGAATTTTCGAAATGAAATCCCATAAATAAAATGAAATAGAATAAAAGTAGAATAAGTAACTGCTCAAAACTAAAACTGAAAAAGCTGTAACAAAGAAACAGAAACACGTCCTATATTACAAAAATCTCTTCTATATTCCAGCAACGAAAATGTAGCAACGTGGTTTTATAAATTCATTTTAGTCCACTACCACTGTTATTCTTACATTCGTTGCATTACTTGTTTAATATTCCTATCGAATTTTACGTAATCTTGACATATCACAGTGATTAATCCCATGAAAAATACTTAGACAATTACCTTTTAATAAAGCTTCATTTCTGGTATTTTCCACGTGTCCCTCGTCGGTTGTGTGGTGGAATAGTACCCATCTAATCACTTCAGCGTCTCGATCGGAAGAAAGACAATCTCGTCCGAGTCAAGCCTCATGCACATTCGCATTTCTACAAAAGTTCTGATTGGCTAGGGCGAAAGTACGTTCAGAAATTTGTTTCTAGGTAACGCCATCTCTTCGCTACTCTAGGAACTATTTGTAGGGCAAGATGTCGGGTATTGTCACTTCAATATTTCTTTTGTCATGAGTGTAGCCGATGACAAGCGGTTACATAAGCCCCTCCTTTAAAAAAGATTTTTCTCGCGATAAAAAATTTAAAAAAAATCTTCTTACAGGATTTTGGGTTTTCCCATCCCCCTTGCATTCAAATCGCAAGTCTTCTTTTTTTTTATTCTTAAACTTTAAAATTTTAAAAAATTAAATCTTCCGATGCTGGTCCATTGTCATCCATTATTTCCCCCAAAATTGGGGGGTCGAACCCCGATATCCTGTATGGTCCCCCTTCAAGAATTTCGAAATTTTTTTTGCCTGTACGCCCAACGGTTTTGAGACGTAGCAAACTCTTTGTCCTTCAGTAAACTTATGGTGCATTTTTGGGTTTTGGTCTAACCGTTTTTTTGCTTTACGATGTAACTGTCGCGAAACCCTTCATCCGTGATTTGGTAAGGTGATCTGGGGTTTTCGCAGATGTTCTAATACATGCGGCATTCTCTTTTTTGAAGTGGGCCTCATTTTGGGGTCATTTAATAGTGTCATGATGTACCGCATTGAGCCACGGGTATAAGGCACCAGTAAATACCAGTCGGTAAAACGACAATACACTCGGAAACCCCGGATAGTTCTCGCTTCCCCTTTCGGAGGGGTTTGACTGGGGATGTCAATATAGATAAGATGTGGGTAAATTTTTTTTCCCAAAAGGCGGATCCAGTGATCGCTAAAAACCCCCCCATGACCCGACAAAATTTTTCAAAATCCCGGGGGTTTTAAAAAAAATTTTTACCCAATTGATGTAAAAAATTTTTTTGCGCTCGGTTTTTGGGCACAGTAAACTTGGGAAAACTTAAAAAAGACGTCAATACATACAAAAAGTATTTTAAAACCATCTTGGTTTTAAAAAGTCCAAAAAGGGGTCAAAGCCTATTTCCCATTGTTTTAGATGGTAAAAGCTGCTCGGGCCCGCAAAATGGCGATTGGGAATTTTTGGTGCCCCTGACAGGTGACCGCAATATTCTTCTAATTTTTTTTTTGCGCCCTTTTCCCGGGGCGTTTTTAAAATTAGTTTTTCCCGATTTTATCCGCTCCAAAATGCCCAAGTTTCGTGTGAACAAGCCATAAAATTTCCTACGTCAGGTTTTTTGGGTATCCGGATCCATACGTAGGTGGTTCAGCTCTTGTTTTGGGAAAAAGAACGACGTTTTCACATTTCCATCTATCGCCTTCTCCCCGCCCAACCCAAATTCCATCAACATTTTAAGGGTAAAGCCCCCGCAAAAATAACTTCACTTTCCTAGTTAATTTTCTTTTTTGCTGGTGAATGGCTATCACCCTGCCAGTTTAAATGGGGCATTTCGGTAATTTTTAATTGTATGGGCAAATAAAAAGGGCCTTTTCTCTCTTCTCCGTTTCCCCGGTAAAAGGGTTTTTCCCAAGTATTTTGGGAGGTGGTTGCTCTCCTGGACAATGTTCTACTTAAAAAATATTGTTGAAGGTACAAACCCAAAACGTAAAAATTTTGGTTATTATTTGTGTGAAAACGGTTTAAAAAATTAATGCCTTGTGGTCCGTCCTAATTGGAAAATGTTTTCCCAAACGAGATATTCTCTTAATTTATGGATCCCAACACTGTTGCCCCCTTTTTCGTGACTGAAAACTTCGGGTCCTCTAATTTACTTATAAGATAATTTTCTTTTCCCACTAATGATCTGATAAAAAACAGCTCCAAGTGGTAACTTTCGTTTGTAGTATAAATTCTTTCTAAAAATTGGGGTGGGGCAATTACAAAAGAATGAAAAAAAATTTTTTTAAAATTTTTAAAATTTCCCTTTGTAGTTCAGCCCATTTTATGCTGGTTTTTTTTTAACAATGGTAGAAATTGTACAATAGACACTAAATAATTTGGTAAAACCATTTAGAAATTCACACCCCAAAAACCCTTTTCCCAACTGTTTCCCGGTTTTTTGGTGCCTGAATCTTTCAATTTCAAAATTTTTTTTCTGGTTTCATACTTAAACCTTAGTAATTAATTATAACCAAAAAAAATCATTTTTTTAAAAACCCTAGTTTTTTCTCCCGTTTAACTGGAGGTGGTTATCAATAAAGATTTTAAAAAAAATTTTTTCAAAATGACATTAAGTGCTCGGAACGTTGTCGCAAACAAGATAACATATCCAAATACACAAGGGGGCATGATAAATTTTCTTTTGAAAAACCAAGCTTTGGGTTTAAATCCCCAGGGTTTTTTTAAACCAAACGGAATCGCTGAAAACCAATGTTTAGGGCCCCGGTATCCCGCGAATCCTTAGCTATGGGAATCTGCCAGTAAGATGCTGTGAAATCGGATCTGATCCCCCCTAACACCGTTTCCTAACATCTCCTCATTTTGGGGAGGTCTATCCCCGGTAGGGATCTTTTTCGCATTGAATTTTCGAGCATCAAAACATAGGCGTAAGCCCATTTTTCTTTTTGAAAAGACTTTTGGGATTTAAATATGGAGTCCTTTCTTTCTTAATGTTTTTTATCGTTTAACAGGACTGAAAAAGTTCATCCACTTTTTCCGATATAAAACGGGTAAAAATTATTATGAATTCATATGGCCGTTCATCAGTTAGCTCAATATGAAATTAAAATTTTTTAAGGGGGTCTTCACTTTTTTTCAAAAACTTGTTGATATCTTATTAACAATTTTAAAAATTTTTTCCCCTTTTTTTGAGGTTTGGTTATCTTTTATTTTTTAAACATTTTCTAACAAAGTGGGAAGGTTGTTGCCCTTTTGGATACAGTTCGCATGGTAAAAGATGAAAAATTTCATCAAATGGTTTGATAGTAATTATTCCGTTCCTTGAAATTTGCAAACAATTTCTCCCAACAAAAATTTAATTGGTTATAAAAAAGTCCTTCCCAGGATCAGTTGGTACAATAACTCCTTCCAAAAACAGAAGTCTTTATACCTTCTTTCCAATTGTCAGTTGCAATAGTACTTTTTTGGAGATGGGCCCGCACTTTTCCTTATTGCTCCCATCAGTTTGGATTTCCCGGGCATGGGGGTTGCGGTATTCCCTTTCTCCCTCCCTGAAAGTTCATCTAACAAACTTTCCACTATTAGAGAAAATTCACCCCAGCCCCGATAATCCCGGATTTTTTTCCTTTCGCATTCTCCTATCAATGGGCTTTTTGCTTTTCGTAACTTCCATTTCCAAAAAAAAATTTTTTTGCGTTTCCAAACGGAATATATTTCCCATGGACCTAAAAGTCCCCTCTTCGACATCAATGGAAGAATGGTTTTTTTGGGGCGACCTTTCGGGGAAAAACCCTTTCCCGGTTTAATTCCGTGATCAATGGGTTTGAATAAATGACGTCGATGGCCCCAACTAATTCCATTGTTTGAATTAGTCTGTTGAGAAAAAAACTTTGGTTGGTTGACTTTGCCTTTTAAACTTTTTTTTTTATTTCTGTTTCCCGGTCGGTTGAATTTTCCCTTTTCCCTCTTTTGTAGCCTTGTCTCTTTTTTTTTCTTACTATTATTGCCGTTCTTTTCCCTCTTGCGGTAACTACAATGGCCGAAGTGGGTGATGATTTCCCTTTTAAAAATTTTTCCGTCATTTCATATGATGCATCGTACAATCCCAAATTGGCAAATCCGTTTTCCAAGACATCGGTAATTAATTTTTCAACAAATTTTGTATCCTACCGGGGAAAAGTCCGATCAATAAACATACCCATTTCATTCTCTGAAATGGGTGGCGGGATAAACTAAGACCTGCTAACTTCTCTGTTGCATAATCTTTCATGCCAACCCTCCCCCTTTTGCCAATTTTTTATCAAATTTTTCCCGGTTAATTTTGGGCCTAAAATTAATAGCGATTGAAGAATTTTTCCTTTTAAAATTTTTGAAACTGTGGGAACGGGCTTTAAAGCTTTTCACCCCCCTTTTACCAGGGTAAAATTTGTGATAATTAATTTTTGCTTTGGAAAAAATTTTATAACATAAAAGAAATTTTTACCCCTTTATTTAAAAGAGATTTTTTTTTCAACATTAAAAAAAATTTAAAACCCGGGGGAATAAGTAAATGTGTTTTTAAAGATCAAAAAAGAAGAAGATGGGGAAATTTTCTATCCCTCCCTTTTTATCTCCCAAATTTTGCCTACTTTTGTTTTGTCTGGGTTTAAAAATTTGGATTTTTCACTATTTTCTCAGCATGGGTTTTTAAACTGTTACATCGCGGGTAATGGTTACTTGCTTATTAGAAATAATTTTATGGTCTTGTTTTTTCTCTTTGACCGTCTTGTCTATTTTTTTTTCAACTTGGAAACCTTTGTTTCAATTAAATCTGGGCTTTTAAAAATTAAAATTGGGAAATAATCTGCTTAAGAAAATCAAGGCCTCCCAAATTTTGGGTTTTTAAATGTTTTAATGACCCCAATTTTGCTAATTTTCAAACCGTTCGATAAGATCTCTAGAAAATTATTAATTTTCTCCTGTTCCCAATTTTTTTGAAAATTTGTTCGTTTGTTTTTTCAATTTTTTTGAATTTTCCCCAAAGTCCCCCTTCCTTCTTCTAGTTTCTTAAAACTGCTCTTTTTTTTCAGCTAATTGGAATTTTTTTGTTGATTTAAATTTTGACCTGCGCCCCGTTCTTCTAGTTTTTTTTGTAAATTTTCTGGGGTTTTGTTCAGCTAATTGGGCCCGCAATTTGTTGATTTTTTTTTGACTTGATTGGGCGTTAAGAAATCAAATTTTTTTGATTTGAGTCATGAATTTTGCCATGAAGGGCCCAGCCATCTATCATTAGCTCAAAAATATTCTTGTCAAACATCATCTCTTTAAGTAGAGGTTGATTCCTCGGAGAAGGTTTCAAAGGGTTAAAAAATCAAAAACCCCCCCTTTAAATTACTTCCCTGTTTCCCCGGTTGTTCTTTAAATTTTTAAACCCCAAACGCTTTTCCCCCTCCCCCCACCCGAAAAGAGATCTGTTCAAGTTCCAAAATTTTTTCAAAATTTTTCTGAACCAGTCTAATTGAAAAATTTAGATTTAAAAAGGGGAAAACTGATCTTCCACCCCAATACTAAACTTTACTCCGTTTTTAGACTAAAAAAAATTTATTAACAAATTTTGGTTTGTTAATAATATTAACCCAAAAATTTTAAATTTAGGCCCAAACCCGTTGGGGCCAAAAGTAAATCCAATATCCCCCCTAAATTTTTTTGGAGTGCCGAAACAGAAATAAACTTTATTTTTTGTTTTTGACGGGGATTACACCGTCACACAAACCTGGGAATACCTCAAATTTTATAATTCCCTATCGGGGGTGGGGTTGTTCCCTTTTTTAAATAATATTCATTTAAACAAACAAACACAATTTATAAATTTTAAAAACCCAAATAACATATATTCTTTCCAATATGACCTTCACCCACGTTCCCTATTCTCCTACCCCTGATTACTTTTTTTTGATTACACAATGGTAAACAAATCCCTACCTAAACTTAGTTTTTTGTAAAAATAATAGTAAACGACCTAATTTCAAGAAACAAACAGAAAAACATGGCTTAACCCAAAACAAATTTTCTCAAGAAACCCACAATTAAATTTTTAAAAATCCTGTAAAAATACCTAAAACAATATACCAAAAATTTATTTAAAACCCTTTTTAATCTTAAATAATTTCTACACCCCCAAAAATTTACACTTAATATTCAGTTTTTGGGACCTCGCAGTGCAAAAAAATTTTTGTTTTTAAAAACTTTGGCTGTTCATGAAAAAATTTTTTCCAGAAACAATTTGAAGCTTTTTTTTCATTTTCAAACCCTTTTTTAAGACAACCCCCTTAAATAATTTCAAAAACATCAAGTCAATTTGTATGAATTTAGATAAAGAATTTACACAAACACTTTTATCAAAAAAATAAAAAAATTTAGATCCCCGATTTTTCTTTCACTGCAAAAAAAATTTTGGGTTTTCAAGACTAATTTTAGTAAAACTTGTCCCATCGATGTCTGTTACTGAGGGGAAACTCGTATTACAACGTTTTAATTTGTGCAATCATAATTCGATCTTGAAAGTTTTCCCAAACTGCAATTTTGTAAATATTCTTTTTGCTTTTTGACCCCACGACCGGCGAAATTTTCCAAGCTGGTCCCGCGCTGAGTAACGGGTGTCGAGCGCCAATTTACGCCCCAAGGTCTCGTTGTCCGCGAATTCTGCGCTTTTTCCACCCGGGGAAACGGTATTTCCACGCCTTTCCTCGTTTTGGGTTAAAAAACAGCTTACACGAAGGGATTCGCGTTGAAGGAACAAAATCCAAAATTTTAACTTTTTTTTATGAAATTAAAGTTGTTGAAAAATTTTTTTCTTTTTGGAATTATCAAAAATTTCCCAAAAATTTTTGAAAAAGAAATCCCCTAAAAAAAAAATGAAAAAAAAAGTGAATAAGTAACTTCAAAAATAAAAATGAAAAGCCAATAAAAAAAAAAAACACTCCTTTAAAAATTTTTCTTTATTCCGAACGAAAATGAAAAACTGGGTTTTTTAAAATTTATTTTAGTCCCTACCAATTTTCACCGTTGCATTTATTTTATTCCTATCGAAATTTTTTGTAATCTTGACCTATCACGGGGATTAATCCCCAGAAAAAAACTTGGGCAATTACCTTTTAAAAAAGTTTATTTTTGGGATTTTCCACGTGTCCCCCGTCGGTTGTGTGGTGGGAAAAGTACCCATCTAATCACTTCAGCGTCTCCCCATCCGGAAAAAAAACCCGCCCCCGTCGCCCAAAAGCCATTTTGCATTTTTTACAAAATTTCTGATTGGCTAGGGCGAAAGTACGTTTAGGGAAAATTTTTTTCTAGGAAAGCCATCTCTTCCCCTCTAGGAACTATTTGTAGGGGAAGATGTCGGGAGTCACTTAATATTTCTTTTGTCATGAAAGGAGCCGATGAAAAAGGGTTACAAAGAAACAGTAAGCCCGCTAAAACATTTCATTTTACGGAACTTATTTAAAACTTTCCTTTTCTTTAGTTATTAAATAGGGGGAAAAAAATTTGGAATAGTAAAAGAATGAATAATATTATAAATAAATTTACCAATGCATATCTGCGTTTAATGAATGAATACTATTATAAATAAGTATTACCTAATGCATATCTGCGTTAAATGAATGAATACTATTATAAATAAGTATTACCTAATGATACCTGCGTTTATATATTAGTCACCTCCTTACTTTTCAAAAGCAGAACCCTCCTCCCTGTCGGTAGGGCGTGGATGGTGAGCAAACTAATAGTCACCAACCACTGGATTGGATTCTTCGTCAAATCTAAGCCTGTCCGACCTTCAGATAGAATTACCTCGATTTTGGGAGGAGGTAGGTGACCTTGAGTAATAATCCCTAATTACTTTTGTCGGACTCAATTGGATGATAAGTCATAACATTCACATGAAGAAAGTTCACAGTGACTTCCTTCCTGAGGATAGGGTCCTGACATATGCACTGGATTTCAATAAGAACATCATAGTCGTATGTTTTAAAACAAAACCGGATAAATATATTCTATTTAAAAGAACTATTACACTGTACACTGAATTTGTCTGAGAGTACCTCATATAATCAGATTTGAAACAAAACTGGTGAACAAAATGTCAAAACCTCGCTGAATTATAATTTAAAACTCTTTGACTGTTCGCTTGAATACTAGCACAAATTAGCACAAATTGACAGAGAAAGAAAAAAAGTCCAGTGATAACCTCTTTACATACGAATACCATTACACAATTTTGCTGAAAACACATAAAAAGTACATACATATATATTATACTCTATAAAGAAAACCTATTACACTCTGAAATATTCCAACGTTTTACACGAAACAGAACCGTTTGGTTTGTTCAAAATAAATAATTTGTAACTTCTCCAGTACTACGATATTTAGTTTAGTTGATGATCACCTAAAGTTAGATTTGTTTGATTCACTGAGATCTCGTATACAAAAAATTCAAATTTATAATCAAGTACTTTTGTTATTACTATACTGGTAACTCGTTACTCAATGCATATCTTATTTCCAGAACAAGAATCTCCTCCGTTATTCCACATGCAACATTATATGAACAATCACTTAACATGAAACACTGTTACAAATTAAACACAGAAAAATTGTATCTTAAATTTACAATAGTCCTTTTATGTATCTGAATTCAGTAACGAATCTATAACTCATGCTGACATTCGACACAGAATTTAAATTTTCTTACGGAAATTGTATATGATTACAGGCACTAACCTCAGAACTAGTATAGTCAGTAAAGTTCTGCAATCTGGCTAGCCTCAATTTATAATCTGGATTGAATCAGATAAACTCCAGGAACTCGTGGGCGTGCGACGGCCTCGACGTTTTCTCGAGGTCGTCCGAAGTTTGAAGCGGCTGCGAAGATTTCCTTGTGCCCTCCAATTAGTCCAATATAAAATCGGGTGTTTGCGACTGCTTTTCCACTCCCCTTTCCTTTCTTCAGTAGACGTTGCTGTACGCCGAATGAAGCGTGGTCAACTCAGGTTTCAATAAATCTAAGCGATAGTTTTAAAAGCTGAAATAAAATATATTCATAGTACTATTTCCATACTATAAATTACTCATTCAAGTTTATACGCGTTTCTGACTGCTGGTTCCTGACGCAGTATAAATCTATATTCGTTTATTAATTGTTCTCCATTCAATTACACTCATACCTTATCATAATATATTCGTTTATTCTTTAAGCAAGTATTATAATAATCAAATAGATTACCTTATTCTAAAAGCTTCATTGTCGGTATTTCCCAGAGTGGCGTGATCCGTTGCTTAACCATTTCTCTGCGAGTACCGTTTCAGTCGCTCTTCATTCACGAAAGAAATGTCCGAATCTCCTGAGTAGGTTAAATTCAGTAAATCTTGCCTACTAAATTCCCTATTGGCCCTTCAGCCGTTCCTATGACTGAATATTTCGTCATCTGCGCTTGCGAATTGTTACGAGAGCGTACTTCGAGCTGTCTCGTGAACTACTTGAGAATCGGCGTGTTGGAAAGAATTTCTTCCATCATCGGTTAATCTGTCGGATTACCTGATAACTTCCTGGTCTAATAGGTACCGATAGATGTATTAAACAAAATAAATTTATATTTTCTGATGTAAACGTCTGAGCGGTTACAATATACCTTCCGACTTTAAACTTGATTACAACATTTTATTGAACGTAGAGATATTGTAACATTAACGTTAAGTAAATAAAGCCTCCGATCTTATATCTTTCCCATTCATGTCGCCAACAATGAACTTCTTGGAAACACATCTCAAATATCCATTGTTGAATATTATGGCAAGGAAATATCAAATTTTTGTAATAAATGTTCCTTGAAAATTGCGGTATTTTCTGTTTTTCCTTCATGTTATATTTAAATACTATTATTAAGAGAGAAAACCTCATTGAGATAGTTTCAATTAAATCGATGGAACTCGAAGAGTAAACGCTCAGATCGACTGGCGTTTACGCTCGTTTCTTTCTGTACTCAGAATTCATCTTGTAGAATTCATCTTGCATTTAGGTACGGGGATACCAAAATTTAAGAAAACGTTCACTGAATACATTTCTCCCCGCAGTACATTATATACAATATAGCTCCATGTTCGTCCCGACAATCAGCAGAATTCAAAAGAAATTCAGAATGACAGCTCGTCAAACGGAGCGGTGGAAATTCAATTTTTCTATTTCAAAAATTTGTAAAATTATCTAAAGTACTTATATTTTTAAACAATTGTACGTGATCATTTTTAAAGGACTGATTATTTTAAAGGAATATTTTAAGATATTTTTTGATGAACACATTTCATTAAGGAAACAAACTATATTCAATACTTAGTTGTGGAAGACTCAGAAAAAGAATTGTTTTGTTGCATTTTTGGAAAAATTCAGTATATGAACGAAAATCATTTGCGCCGTCCTATTAAAGCGTCCATTACGCTATCCGGCAATAAAATTTAATCAAAAAAGTTCCTGCCTTTTTTTTTAATTTTTAAAATGTTTCAGGGGCTTCTTGTAGAGTACCACCAAACAATGAAATATTGATTTGGAATTCAGGGGGGCTCGACATCATCCAGATCGCTTGGAGAATATCAACTTTAAAGAAAATTGCTTGAACAGTTTAGCCGCTAGCAATTTTCACAGAGGAAAGATGTTTTGCCATTAATCGTTTTTTCCGTATTAATTACCCACCAAACCTGGATTCTGGCTACACCACATGTTAAAGGGATTTTATTATATATTTATCAACTGAATTTATCCACTTATTTTGATACCAGGGCCTGGAAATTACAGGGTTTTTTGTGTCGAAAATTAGCCAATTTCCTCTGTAGCATTACGTAACTTTTTACTTTCTCGTATACGCATATATATACGGAGTAATATACGTAGTATAGAGAAAATTATGTAATGCTGCGCGAAAAAACGGCGAATTTTCGACAGAAAAAAATGCATTGCCGGGTCCTGAAAACAAAGGAGTCCAGTTACTAAATCCAGTTACTAAATTAACAGAAAAAACTCTGAAACGTGGTGTAACCCTAATTCCTGTTTTGTGGGTCTTCTCCGTCTGTCGGTCAATCTGTCTGCGTCTGTCCGTCTGTGCGTCCGTCTGTGCGTCCGTCTGTGCGTCCGTCTGTGAACACTTCTAGCGCCAAAACCAATCGTACAATCTTTTCGAAATTGAATAATCCCTTGTCGATGTGACTCTAGTTGAAGCTTTGAGATTTTAAAAAACATTCTTTAAAATTTGAGTGTATATTACATGAAGCCCCCCGTCATTTTCAAAATGTTCTCAAAAACGGCTCCAAATTTTTTCTTTAAATTTCTTCTACAAATAGAGTAAAATACACTTATAAAGGCGTCATAGGTCCCATTGCCACTGTTACCAAAACTTTGAATTTTTGGTCTTCCTACAACTCTAGAATTGAAGACAGATTTTTCTTTCAAATGAAATTTGTTGTCCATAAATAGTTCATTCAATAAGGTCACATATTTTTTTTTGAAAATTTACAGAAAGACACGAACAGACACAAGAACAGACACAAGAACAGACACAAGAACAGACACAAGAACAGACACAAGAACAGACACAAGAACAGACACAAGAACAGACACAAGAACAGGCACAATAACAGACACACGAACAGACAGGCTTTTAGCCGTCATTCGATTTTTCTGTATCAACGACCCACAAAACATTGGTTTCTGGCAACACGAGTTAAAGGATTTTTTTCTATATTTCACAACATGAGTTAACCCTTTTTTCGTTACCAGGGCCCGGTATTAACAGTTTTCCTCATAGATCCTCAAGAATAATATTCGAATATTGTTGAAATAATGCTTTTATTATGTTTTTCTTATAGATTTGTGAAGAATACCAAGTAAAGAAAGGAGGTTCCTTTCTTATTGTATTTATTTTATATTGTTAATAAATCTCATCATACTATTTGCTGATTTTTCAAATTTTGAAACTGATTGAAAATTTTCGTTGAAAACGAAACAACGAAAAACATTTTTTTCTTATTTTCTGGTAATTACGTAGTAAGAAGAAGTATTGTAATCATGCCCCGGGAGACGGCGATTTTTCGACAAAAAACTCAATTTCGAGCTCCGGTAACGACAAAAGAGTAAATTACTTCCTCCAATACGTTTGTAGTCAGAATCCATGTTTTGTCGGTCCTTGTTTCTCAAAAATCTATTTACGACAAAACGTCTGACTGTCTGTCCGTCTGTAGTTAACATAGGCACCTAAACGCCGCACGTTCTTTTTTAGTCAAATCTGTGATATATGACAGTTTAAAATAATCTTTGTGACAGAGAAGTGTCATTAGAGTTTCTGTGGTGTAATGGGTAAGTGGGTAAGCCCACTGCTGGAGAACGTTGTGAACGTAAGATCGAATCCCATTCATGGCGAATAATTTTTGCGAGTAGAAACGATTTTGCGGTTAATTGCATAGTTATAATCATTTGTATCCATTATAAATATCACATTAAGCATGTGTTTTTGAGACACCACTACTTATTTTTTTGTTTGTAAGTCACTCATTCGAAAAAAGTGGATTGTCGGTATTGTTCTTGTATTATTTTCTATACACAGAGCTGTCAAAATGCTTGTTTCTTGAACACGAAAAAGTGATTTTCCAAAAAACCTCTTTGCCAATCCGTAATTCTAGAGCCTAAAATAAACATGATTTTCACCCAAATGGATATTCCTTGAACGAACTACCTAATATTACGAATCTTCAAATTTGAAACGAAACTTTTAATTTTGAAGGTACTATACACCAAACCTCATTATATTTTTCAAATTTTCTCAAAAAGAGAATAACAGAAAATTTATAATATGCCAATTTATCAAAACAAATTCGAAATGGATTTGCATGCGTCCTAGCGCGTAGTTAACAATTTGGTATTTTTTTGTTCTCCTCTTTTCTGTGACAGTGTAAAGGATTTAATTTGTGCAATACTTTCTAAGAGTATATTACTGCTTTTACCTAATTCTGTGTCTGGTTGTAAGTCTTTCTCACACCCTAAAGATCCTGCCCCCTGAGATATTCAAAGCCCGAAAGAGCATTCTTTCCGACGACTGCCTCGGTAGTTGGTGGCGTTAGAATATATATAATTATTTGACGTCAACAAAAGTTAAAAACTGTGACATACTCTTGGGAGAGTTGCAATCTCCGCACAGCTTATTGTGCTCTAGGATCTCTGTCCCAACTTATCCTTGTTCTATCCTCTCCCATTACACTCACACGCACACACAAAGGCACTAATGTCGGGAAAGCAATAAGGAGCTACGAAAATACAGGCGAGTCCCGTAATTTTAGCTTCTCCTGTAACTTTTGAACGGTTGAACGTATTGCAATGCAAATTTTCATGTGCAGGAATAGGGCTAATTGATATGTGTATTCATTTATAATTTATCATTTATTTTACAGATATGTAGAGGCAACATTTTCTGATGGGACTATACATATTTTCAATCTATGATGACGAGCGCAAAAAGACGAATGCAAACTGATATTCATATTGTCATTTGTAGATAAGCATTTTTTGAATAATTTTTATTTTTTGCGATTCGTGTTTAATGTATATTTTGAATGTAACTGTCTGCCGCACAAGGTCACGCAGCGCTCCGCAACCAAATACGCGTTCGGGCAGGAAGGGGATCTTTGATGATACGAAACATATGCCAAATATTCACAAAACTGTTGCAGATTTTTTCTGAACTCTGATTTCCATCCTTCCGCATTCTAGGCTTCGAATCCCGAAGACGGATATTCTATTGATTAAATATTTTGTGTTTCCAGGCACGTCAGTTGCTAGGGTCATTACTCCCGTAAGCGTACAATTTAAAATGTTTTGCTATTTTTGCATATTAATTCGTCGCTATCTAAATTTATTTTTTCAGACCGATGCTAAATCTTAGGTGTAATCTTGTTTGAAGGATACAGTTATCAAATATATGACGCAAGGGAGTGAATATATATTCCTTTCTGTCATGCTTTTTAGAACACATTTGAAATATTTAGTTTCATATTCCTTCTGCATCTTACTTTCATTTCACTGTTTTCAACACTTTTCAAATTACTTATAAAGGTGGCATGGGTCACTTATAAATGTGACATGGGTATGATGTTCGTGGTTAATTGTGAATTTTCAAAAATTGCAAAATTTTGAATTTTTGGCGTCTTGCAACAAATACTAAATTGAAGACAAAGATATTTACTTCAAATGAAATTAGTTGTCCATTAATAGTTCTTTCATGAAGGTCATGTCTATTACTATAACACACGACGTAGAAATCATATTCATCACGTGACAGTATCAACAGCTTATTACAAAAAATTCACAAACAATACATGTACATTGTTTTACAACACTTTGCCAGATGACATTAAACAATTAAATTAGACAGAGAAGTTTAAATCCAAAGTGAAATCGTTTCTGCTGCATAACTGTTTCTATTCAATGAGAGATTATATTGAGCATCACAAGAAATGTAACATTAATTTTAACAGTGATATTTAATGTATTATTTACCTTTGGACTGTATAATTCTAAACAATATGTAACAAGTATTGTATTGCAGCTTCTGGATCAATGACCCGCCATCTCGATCAGGTTTTTCGTCCATTTTCCCTGATCCATTGAGCAAATGCTGAGATGGCCCCTTGTTTTGCTTCTGGACATAAATGTAACTTTATTATCTGTGCGCGTCTTCTAGAATTCAGTGGGAAACACAGTTGTTCAAATTATCGTTTCCATGTAGTCGCGGCAGGAAGTATTATTCCGAAGGACAACATCGATAAGAGCCCAAAATTTATTGCTTCTTTTTCCTTGAAAATAGAGTTTTTTGTATACCAGCATTATAAACGAGGTTTTCTGTTGCAAAAAATCGTTCATAAAAGGGCCTTTTACAGCACAAATGATGACGTATTAGGTTTTACGGCACGAATGATTGCGTCATCACACACGTCATAGTTGCGTCACAACTCACCTTTAAAATTGACGAACGCTGTGGAATTGCATGAAGAGTTCACAGAGTAACCATACAACCAGAATAACCAAAGATTTTTATTCTTGAATATAATAAATCAGTTTACATAATTCATTATTTATTGATGTTAATATTAATGGAGCAGTTCTGAGGTTTTTTGAAAGATAAAGGAACAGAACCAGGTACATTAAAAGTTTTAGTTGATGAAGTACCGTCACGTTATTTTCGTCATTTGACACTATTCTTCTAGCTATCTTTATTTTATTCTGAATTGTTTCCCTCAATGTAAGATTCTGAACATTTGATGATCGCCACCCTCCATGACGCTTAAGGGTGGTAATATCTGACCACTGTCGGCTAACATAGTAGCCGATGTTCTCCTGAATGAATGTCCGGAATATTTTCATGATTTGGAAGGTATTCGGCAACGAGTTTAGAATTTTTCCGAAAGTGTTAATCCCAATGGGTTACAAGTGCATCTACCTTGTTATAAAATAAGAAAAGTTTATTATGTTTGACTTTAGAAGGTCTGGGGGCAATGTATTTATACAAATCTATATAAGAGAATCCTTCATCAGAAATAACGGTAAATATTCTGTGTTTGTTAGTTTTAGTTTCTCTAATTTTGACAACTAAAACAGAACCTTCTTCAGAGACATCATCGGTGCATATGTTATAATTCTCGTCTACAAGCTCCAAATATGCTGAAAATCGAACAACCTGAAAAGAGAGCAAAAGATGTGTTCCAATAGTTCACAAATATTTCAAATAAATATAACTTAAATACCTTCATCAAGAGATACTTCATCAGCTGCTTCTACTAAAAATTTGTTCACATCAGCTTGGGAAAAGACCATAGTTTTTTCTGCTTCGTAACCGACATTCGCTTGTTTCATGTACAATTGAACTTTATTAAAGCAGAAATATCAATACCATCTTTAATTTTGATCAGGGCCCTTTCAATTTCGAGTGACTACACCACAAACTTGATGCCTTACATACTGCTGACTTCAATGTAATAAAAATTAGAAAATTAGACCATCACTAAAACTCGACTAGGTATGTCAATAAAGTAAGAGACACTTACAAACCCTCGATATATGCCAGAACAACTGATTCGCATATAATCTTCACGTTCTTTGTTTCCATCCAATTTTTAAATTTATGTACTCTTTTTCGTACAATGCATGATTTTGCTGGTATTAAGCATTGTTCTGCCTTCGTGGCTTGTTCAACAATTTCCTGCGCAAGGAATCCATCTTTCTTCATGCTCTTCAGAATCGCTCATCAGCTGTCCAAAATGCGTGACGTCATAATACCAATGTCAATGTTCAACAGTAAAACTGCTTTTGCAATTAGTTCATAAATTAATTTCGATTCTGCATAAATTATAATGCTGTTATACAAAAAAGCGATGTAACTCGTTTATAATGTTGCTTTATTGCATCGCAATTTGAAAACTCGCTCCTAACGTCGCTCGTTTTCAAAACATGTACTCATGCAATAAAGCTTAACATTATAAACTAATTGCATAAACTACTATTATTACATGGGATTTTATAAAATTCAAGTAGAATATGACAGTGTAGGGATCACAGAATTTTGTAAATGTGCTCACAACTGTCTCCCCATAGCACATCATATGCAGTTTTAACTGTTTTTTGACGTAAAATAAATAAATGAAGTTATATGTCATCTCCTATAAGCAACTGTTTGATTTCTTCTGGCATATTGCGCGAAGGTAAACTTATTTTGCCATTTTTTCCCACACAGAATAAACTAGTTTGCAGAATTTCTCTCACATGGGAAGTACAAATCAGATGAAAACTGACATTTCATAGACGATCCAACAGAAAACGAAATGACCTCACTATCACGACACCTACGCTGACTTTCTCATTCCCTGCGTCCAGTTAATGTCTTTTGGGGTGCGTGGGCGAGGATTCGGAATTTGACATAACCTGTGAACTTCATTACTTCAGTACAACCGAGCAAAACTCACTGTCCGAATGTTCTCTATAAAATACACCACAAAAGCAAAAGCAAACTGTCGATACAATGCAATTACACTGAAACAAAACCTTTGCGAATTGTAAACAAATCTCAACAATCAAAATAAAGCATTAAGCAGTGCCACTATGAAGCAGCCACTCTTTGAAAAAAAAACAATTGACTATTGCTAAACGTACTAATAAAGAATGGTTTAATTATTTAGTTTACACCATAAATGTTGCTGAATCCACACAAAAAATATATAACACATCTAGGGATCACATTCTTTCTTTTGAAAGAAAAAATACAATTGGTTTGGTAGAAGTTCTGAACGAAGTCATGGCAGAATACCTTATTTTTTTAATATATATATATATATATATATATATATATATATATATATATATATATATATATATATAAAATTAAAGTACAATATTTTGCCAAAATGTTTTCGTGAGAAAATAAAGTGTGTTTCACACATTCGTTATATAAAAGCAAGACAAAAGAATCAATTATATAATACCTTGCCATATTACTAGTGTAATGATCTGTGGGGCCGAGCCCGCAAGAAGGCATGGAACTTTTATGTGAGCAAGGAGATTAAAAGAAATGAAAGAAACAATAGACAACAGCGCCGCGTAACCATAATTAAAAGCGTGATACAAGAAAGCATAAGGGCGGAAATAGGCGTGATGAACGATGAACAGAACTTAAATTTAGAAACGTTTTAAAGCAAAAACCACGTTATTCGAGCCACGGGTTCCGTAAATATTACAAATGGTATAAATTGCATGCATAACATGACGAAGACGGAAGACGGAACTCATTGTTGTACTTCTGAAAATGTATAACAAGAAGAATTTTGTTGAATATCCAGTGAATGCCTGGGTGGATTTTGGCCAAACTTACGGAATATAGGGAAAAATTTAGAGCAGGGCAAAATTAGTTACGGTGCGGGGGGAATTTATGTAAGACGCAAAATGCCCGAAAAAAGCAAAAATGTAAGAGTTGTTGAACATTTATTATGGTGATTGGCATATGTTTGGAAAAAAGACAGTCACTTGGATTGTAGGGACCAACAATGTGAACTGGGTTACGGAGACAGAATGAGTTCGGATCTAAGGACGATCACACGCGTTTTCATGTTGTGTTGAATTTTTGAGAAATTTCGCGGAAGTGTCGTGCAAAACGTTAATAGGCTATTTTGGTTACATAGGAATAATTGTTTAAACCGAGTGCATCGAAAATTTAGTTAAATTCATTGAGAAATTCACAAAAAAATCTGCATAGGAAATATTTACTTAAATTAGGTGTCAGAAAATAGAAGCGTCGCGAAAGATATATAGGATATCGCGACATATAGAAATAACGTTCAGGAAGACGCGATTAAGACAAAGAAAACAATAGTCGTGGATGCATTGGTACGTCTTAAACGGAAATCGAGGATCTGTGGCAGCTGAACGGAGAACCGCGTTCGTGAATAATGCACTGACAACTATCAGCGACGGCGCTGATGGAAGGTGACATCGCTGCAGAAAAGGGGAAATGGCACGCATTGTGAAAACTGTATTTTTTGGTTTGTTTACGCTCCATTAAAAGAAGTTCTGTCGAAGACCAAGTTATGCTATTAGGCTAAGGAGAATAAAAAAGGTCACGGCAGAAAGCGCATTCTGATGGATGGATGAGATTTGTTTTTTATTGTATTGTATTTTCAGTGTGTATGTTTATATGTTTTCTTCCTGGGTGTTTATACATATTTGTGTTGTTATGTTTTGTAAGTTGGAGGGGCAGATGGTGTTCACGAAAGAGCCATCAGCTAAGATAAGTCCAAAATTAAATGCATGAGCATCCCAATGGCTCATAATTGCCGTGATTCCATGTTTTTTATTTTTGTAATGGTATGAGTGTTGACCCAGGCACGAACGAAGCGGACCCTTACTTCAACTCCGTATGGAGTGAGCGCGCGAACTACGACACGGTAAGGAACAGATAATAGGACGAGCTAGCAGAGGCACGGGCAATTGATAATATGGCACCCAATTATAATTTAGGGCTAGGGCAGGGCAAGATAGTGGGCGTGAGAGTTTATAAGAGGATAATTAAAGGGATTATGTATATAATATATAATTTACACTGGCACCAGCGACGTGAGGCGTCGTGGTACCAGAGGGGGATTGTAAAGCAGAGATATTACATTGACGCCGCGACGTGAGGTGTCGTGTAGAGAGGTGGGGATTGTAATGTAAAAGGAGGAGGGGAGAATAAAAGGAAATATATTACAGTGGGCGCCCAACGGGTGGGCGGGATTATATACAAATAGAGGGAAGGGAGGAGAGGATATATTACACTAGACCAGATCTGAATAATCACTATTTTCACCCTTTCCTTTTTTTTGTTTGTTTATTTATTGTCCCATAAAAACAGCGAGGGTCATTAGGATAATTCCAATACATTTGGTTGTTTTAGCAGAATAACAAATTTTTAAAAAAAAATTGACAGGGTTTTTTAAATTGAACAATAGTTAAAAACCCATTATAATCAAAATATTTAAATTTTTTTAAAAATGAAGGAATTTATCTTGATTTGGGGACCCCCAAAATTAAAGGTAAATGTGTCATCCTGCAGAATTTGTCAAATGTGTTGTAATCAGGGCAGGGGTGATTACAGGGTTTTTTAAAGAAATGGAGTTTTTTCACAGAAGGCGGGAGGAGGGCTTTTTTTTAAATTTTGGTTTATATGACTTAAGGAAGTGTCCAGTTGGGATTCTAGTAATTGCTACTCGTTTTTTTTCATTTAATTCAAATTTTTTTTTAAATTTGGGAAGACTTTTCCCCATTTGTTTATGGAGTTCACTAGTTTTGGAGCAGGACCACGGTTGTTCCATCTGTTTAAATTAAGATTTCAACATGTTTCCAGATATAAATTGAAGTTACCCACTCCAAAATAGGGGGACCCCGGCGGCCAAATCTGGCTTTTCCACAGCTTGGACAACCATCGCTGGACACTTGACCAATCCGGCCGAGGCATCCGCTCTTATCATTGGTTTTTGCTCCAATTTTTGGACACGTCCCCTTCCCCCCTCGAAGATTTTCCCCCCAGTTACCCTTCAAAGGGGCGGAGCAATTTCTGAGGTCAGTGACGCTGCCCCCAACGTGAGCGGGGGGTAACAGGAGAGGGGGGTGAGGGGAAAGGGCAAGAGGAGGTAAAGGAGGGGGGCACAGAAACAAAGGATTGGTGCGCGCGGGCGCGGGAATCACTCCGCCAATTGCAGGGGGCGTTATTCCTAAACCCCCGTGGACGCTGACAAACCCAAAGGCAGCGGGTCAGGGGAAGGGGGCTGTGACTTTTTTTATCGATTTCCCTTCCCATAAAAAATCAACTCTAATTTATTAAAAAATTTTGGTGTCAGATTAAATTTTTAGTATTGAAAGTTTTGTTTAAAACTTTTTTAAAATGCTAATGGTTCTAAAGCAAGGAAAAACAACTTTTTAATAATAATTTTGGGGAAACAAAATAAATGCATTTACATAATATACACATTTCCTATCAAGCAAATTAAAAATTCATGTTCACGTATTTAAAACTTGTATTTTGACATTATTACCCCTTTTTTAAAGGGAAAATGCAAGCAATACAAACTTTTTATTACGCATTATGAAAATGTAATCGCCCATTTTTCATATGAGCAGGTGAATGCAAACAGTGATTTCGTTAATCAATTAAAAATCACTCCCGGGGTGCCAAGTAGATTTTTCATTGCAAAATTATTGTTAATATTGTTTAGACTTTGTAAAATTGATGAAATTTTTGGATAATCGGTAAAAAGGGAAACGGGGAATTTTCTATTAAAATATTTCAAAATATAATTTTTTTTTTCTTCATATTTTTTCAAAAGTTGCTATTTTTTTTAATTACTGAGAAGATTATTTTTCTACCCCTTCCCCAGTGATATTTTTATTTATTTTTTTATTTAAAAATAAAAAATACAAATCTGATATGGCCTGAATAGACGCTAAATTTTTCAATTTTTTTAAACATATCACATTGCATATATTTAATTTGGCAAAATTGTAATAATTGATATTTTTTAATAAAAAGCAAAATATAAAAAAATTTTTTAAATTTTTTAAGGAAAATCTACACAAATTTAAAAATTTTTTCTTAAATATTTTGAATAACAATGTAGTAAAAAAGAAAAATTTTTAAACCTTACAATGTTACGAATCAAAATTATCTTAAAACGAGCTGTTAAGAAAGAAACAAAACTTGTTTGAATAAATTTTTAAAGAGATTGAAAATTTATTTAAAAAATTTTCAATTCCACAATTTTCCAAAAAATATTTAAGGGAAAACGGGTTTTTTGGGAATCGTAATTTTTTCAATTTTATGTTATTTTTGTATGACCCTAAAACATTTTTGGGAGTTTTTAGTCGGGATTTAAAGTTTCCCGCAATTAAAAAACATCCGGAAACCTTGAACGGTTTTTTGATATTTAAGTAAAAACTGTTTTATTCGGGAAAAAAAATTTCCCGTTTTCTAACGATTAATTGTGAAATAATTTTAGCCATTGTAAGATATTTAGGAAAAAATAATTTGTGCTCATAATACCCCAATACTTGAATGCAACAAAATTTAAAAAAAATTTTTTTTTGATCAAAAGGGAAAAAAAAAAGAGATTAAGGAGATCACAATTTCCCAAACTGAAAATAAACTAAGTCTTTATTATTTTCAAAATAAACTTCATACCTTCTTAAAAAATAAAAGAACGGGAAGGCCCCAAAATCTTGTCAATTCAAAAGTGAAAATTTTAAAAAATTTTTTAAAAATTAGTAAAAAAGCGTTAAAATTTTTTTTAAAATTAAAGATTAAAAGAAAACAGTAAAAATTGACAAATTTTTAAAAATGAAATAAATGACGAAGAATGTTAATAAAAACCCCGCAAAATTAGTTATAAAAGGATGTTAAAATCACCCCCTTCACGCGATTTTTTTATAAATCCATACCCAAGAAAGTTTTTTTAAAGGGGTTTGGGGGGGACAGTAGCCAGCATCTCTTTCTATAGTCGACAAACTATGCCTTTTTTCGGTTTATTTCGAGAGAGCATGTTTAAAAAGGGGTCTGTTCTTCTTTTCGGGGATAGGGGGGGGAACAAAAGAGATGTCCGGGAGAAGTGAAACCCATCCGAAGGTAAAAATAACCTGCCCCGGGTTTAAACCCCGGGAACCAGGGAAAAGGGTCTTATGACCCTTTGTGAGCTGAAAAGAGTTCCCCACTCTGTTTGCACTCAAATGCATCGTTGAAAAAATTTTTAAAAAGAGTGATATTACCAAAAAGATGTTTTCGGCTTCAGGCCAATTTTTAATACCTATTTTGAGGTTTCATTTCCATTTACCCCCACGTGGCCAGGACACGGGAAAAAACGTAATTCAAATGAGGGAAATTGGGATACTTGATGTTTTTGATGTTGAAAAGACGGGGTTAACAAGGAGGGGGGAAATGGACGAAAAAGGCCGTAGCCCCTTCTTAAAGGGGCCAGGGCTCCCCTGGAATAGATGGTTCGTGATGTCCTTACGTATTCTCCTAAAAAAAACCCCAAAAAAAAAAAAAACCCGTGGTCGTTATATGATTTAGTAGTTAAAAAGAGACATTAAAAATATATACAAAAACAACAATTTCCCCAATTTAAAAAGAAAAAATTTCACATATTTGAACGACTTTAATAATCGTTGCCTAAAAAAAACCGGACTTTTTTTCCCCTGGAAAATAGTTTTTATAAATGGAAATTTATTTAACAAAAATTTTTTAAATTATGGTCGGGTTAATTGATTATTATTTATAATTTAAATTTCAACTCTTCAGAGATTTCTAAAATTATTGAAAAGATTTTCATTGAGCCATTACATAGTTTATTGACATTTCATTTAAATTGGTTTAAAAAAAAACATTTTTTAAAAACTGAGACCACTGAATTTAAAAAAAGTTTTTTCCATTAAATATCTTATTTTTTGGGTTGAGGAAAGGACGGAAAAAAATTTTTTAATATTGAGTTAAGACTTTTTTAAAATTTACTATATTTTCCCTTCCTCGAATGCGCAGCACACTACAAAAACAATGATATCAAGTTAATTTGGGGGTTTTAAAGGAAAATTCGGTTTTTAAAATCAGAAATCAAAAAATTTTTCCCAAAAGACTTTTGGAAAAATGATTTTTTTTTAGACTCGTTGTAGGAATGGGGACCTTGAAAGCATGGTCCCGCAAAAAATTAAAACATTACTGACTTTAAATCAATGTATTTTTTTTAAAAATTATTTTAAAACTAGGTTCTTTGGGGTTTTTAAAACCCAAAAGATTTTCCAATATTTCTGGAGGGTAAAATTTACAATATGCCATTTTGGGGTTTTTATTAAAATTTCCTAAAAAAAAGAACTTTTTTTTTTTTTTTACTTTACACTCTTCATTCAATACACTAAAATTAATAAAATTTTTAGTAAATGATAATTTTTTATTATATATCAAAGGATTTTTTCAACATTGAAATTACTAACTTTTTCAAATTTCATGAACTTTTTCCTTTCTTCTTGGTTTAAGTAATTCTACAAATGAAGTTATAAAAATTGTATAAATTTTTTTCCAAATTTAAAAAATTTTTTTTGGGGAAAGATAAAATTTTTCCGTGAACGATAATCAAAATTTTTCATATATTGACTGAACTTTTTTAAGGAGAGAAAACGAATAACATGAAAAAAACGGCAAATTTTTTGGCAGAAAACGCTATTAACTCCCCTTTTGTGACAAAAAAAATGGAAAAACCACTTGCTAAATTTAAAAAAATATCCTCCAAATCGTGGTGTAGCCAGAACCCAAAAGTTTGGGGGTGGTTGATAGCAAAAAATCGACTGACGGTAAAATGTCTGTCCGTCCGTCCCTGAACAACGCTAGCGGCAAAAACCGTTTTCCGATTTTCCCCAAAAATACCCCAACCGATCTGGCTGATGTCGTAGCCCCTTAAAATTTAAAACCCGATATTCAATTGGGGGGAGGGAAATTTCATGTAGCCCCTGAATTTTTTTTCAAAATGTCAAACAAAGGGTTTTCCATATTTTTTTATTAAAAAATGTAAAAAAAATGAAAAATGTAAAATTTGTTGGATATTAAAGTACTTTTTAAGAGAATATTGTTACCCTTTATGTTCGTTGAAAAAGATTTTTGTAAGTATTCCTACAAAGTAAAATATTGAAATTTGAGATTTTTCCTTCATAAAAATTTTTCCCCTTAAAGATAAGTTTTTTAAATAAGATCATTTGAAATTTTTTCGAAATTTTTAGTATTTTCCGAAAAGTTTTGAAAAAGGGTGAGAAAGTACGCGCTGTTTTAGCATCACAGTATTTTTTAAAACCCGTCCACTTCTAGACATTAGGCCTTCCTCGAAAATTGAAACCCTTTCTATTTTTTATTATGACAATGTGGGTTCTAAGATGCATGAAGAAAAGTAAAAATTTTGTACTTTTTTTCTATGAAAAAATTTCCGGTTCTATTAAATTATAATTTTTTAAATTTTAATATTTTTTATTATTTCCTATATTATACTTTTTATTATTATTTTCCCAATATATTTAAATTTAAAAAAGGGTTTTAAATTTCGGGAAAACGAAAAAATAATTAAAAGGGATTATGTTCATTTAGATAGGTTTTATTTTTTTAACTATTTTTTCAAAGGGGGCAACTGAAAACAAATCGCTTTGGGCCGAATGGTTAAGGGTCATAGGAGGTCGGCCAACGTTGTGAGTCTGAATCCAGAAGGTGATTTTTTCTTCGGGTTACGGTGTGATTTCAGTAGTAAAAATGTCCAATATTTTGAAATTAAAAATTTAATTTTTAAAAGATTAGGGCCCCAAAAGGGCCAGTTTGGTCGTGTCCATCAGTACGACGATTTAAAGTTTCCGTTCTGACCATCAAACCGGCGCTGGTGGTTCTTTTTTGAAATTTTATATTTTAAAAATTTGGGAAAAAGAATTTTCAAGACAATAGAGATCACTGGTTGAAAATTTTTTCCCAAAAATTTCGGGAAGAGTATAATAGGGGAGCAGTAAATAGAGGGGTTATGTGCTGTTGTAGTACAACTACTTTGTTGTTTCATTATAAGCTTTTATAATTTCTTTAAGAAGCAATCAATCAACTATTTGCTGAAAATTTAAAAATATTGTTAGCATTATATCATTCAAGTTTGGGGTTAAATTTTTTGAATAACAAAAGCAAATTTGCCCGGGAAAATTTTCTTAGTTGTTTTAATTGGATTAAAAATAGCATAGTTATTTTTGCTTAATACTGGGTTTTCTTTTAAAAACCTGTTTAAGACGAGTTACAGTTCAGGTTTTTTAAATGGGGAAATCCCCTTGGGAAGATATGGGGGGGGGGCAAGATACAGTTCGCAGGATAGACCCTGTCATGAGCCCCAACAAAAGAATGAATCGAAATATTTTCTTAACTAGAATCAACTATAGAATAGTATCGCGTTTATGATTCCACATTCTTATCAAGAAGTGAGTTTGCGAACCCCAAAATAAATGTTGTATAAACAAAAAAATAAAAGTCAAGATAGAATTAATTCTACAACACTCGATCGGTGCTGTAAAAATTCGGGGTAGCTCCGGGGTTAAACCGGGAGTAGATAGAGGAATGACGCCGATCAAATCCCGCCGGGAAAATGGGGATTTTTATTACCTGATGCCTGGAAACATTAATCACCTATCACGGGGAGACATTCCAAAATTTTTTGCAAAAAAGGAACAAACCTTTTTAAAGAAACGCTTTAAAGGGTTATATTAAGATTTTGGGGTATCTTGTATTCCAAGCAATGGACGGGAAAAAAAATTTGGAAGAGATAGGGTCAAAAAATTAACAGGTTTTCAAAATTTTAATATCATTATCATATTTTTTTGTAATCGTTAGAAATAAAATGAAAAAAATCTGTACTAAGTTGTATAATCACCCAGTCATTTAAATATTTAAAGTTCTAAGGGTAATCAGAATCCTTAACAAGTCTGTGGGTTTTATTATAAAATTTTGCAATAAAGGTAATTTTTTGTTCTTTTATTAATTTAAAGGGGAAAATGTCTTTTTTTCACGTTTTTAAAAAAAATTCCCAGAGACTATTACGAACCATTAAAATTACCATTTTTGGGTTTTTGCCTTTTTGATAAATGCCAAAAGAACGATCCCTTTTAAATTTTTTGTAAAATTTATAATTTTTTTTCTTCTATGGTCTTTAAAATTTTTAATGTAAGTTTTGGGGAGGTGGGGCCACATTTCAAAATGTATTAACTCAAAACATAATAAAGTACGATTTTTACGGGGGGCGTGGGAAAACAATATTTTTTTTTTTATTCCATGTTTAAAAAAACAAGTTTTTATACGGGTTTATGTTTTTGGGGGAGACTGAGACTAAGTGGTGAGCATTTAATCAGCCAATTTTCACAAAGAAAAAAAGGGAAATTTTTAATTTTTTTAGTTATATTCCCAAAGGGTTATTCGCCATGTTTTTTAGGTGATCCAATGACAAATCACCTGTCCTTTTGTTCCTTTTAAAGGGAAAAAATTTTAAAAGGGAAATTTTGGGTCTCAAAAAGTCTGGGAAATGTCGTTCTTTTTAAAATTAAATATTAAATTTTTTATGAAATTCATAAATGATAACGGAGTTAGATAAAAAATATATTATCATGCATTGTTAAAAAAGTCAGTTGCCCTAAATTTCATTTCCCAGAAATTGTACTGCTTGAGAAAAAATATGTTTAGAGAATATGATTTTATTATTTCCCAAATGTTACTTCCAGAGAAAAAAGGAGAAAATTTTAAAACAAACATTTCGTATTGTTTACAATTAAGGTTTTCAGATTACTGAGAGAATTTTTAACTTTCTGTAGCTGAAATCGTTTGACACCGGCTTTTAAATCGGGGTATTGAGGATCGAGTTTCTGGCGATGCCTTTTTTTTTTCTTTCCCCGTTTGTTTTTCTAAGTCTGAGAATTAAAAAAATAAGAATGTTTAGCGGAAAAATTCTTTTTATTTATTTATTGCTTATAAGATCTTTTTTTGAACTTTTTTACTATATAATGTGTAATTTGTTTGATCCCGCTTTATTACAAAATTTTTACAAAAGTATTTATTTTATTTAGTTAAAGAATTTAACCTAACCCCGTTTGGGAATTAAAAAATAGTGAACGTTTTGACATACATTTTAAACACTTCCAAAAAAATTTGTCAAACTTTTCACTTTTTTTAAAAAGAAAAAGGGGGGAAATTTTATCCGTTTGTTAGTGATATCCATATTGTGACCTTTATAACCGTATTAATTGAGTAATTTAAAAATGAATTTCCCCTCGGGCAGGGGAAACAAACCTGCATCGTTCGGGGTTTACGACCAGTTGCTCTTGACCACTGAGCCCGGAAAAAAAGAGTTTTACAGTTGGGTTCTTGGGCTCGGATTCCCACGCATTTAATTTTTTGTCAGCGCGTCATTTTTTACGTGTCATAAGGGAAAGGGGGGGACATTTAAGTAATTGATATCGTTTTGGGACTTTTACACAACGCCGGGCCAGATTGTGAAAATTACTCGTTTTTTCTTTATTATATAAATACATTCATATTTTTTCAATATGAAAACATTTATGTAAAAAAATTTAAATCAATTTTAAAAAGACAATCGGAATGCAGAAAATTTTTTAGTACTGTTTTTTTTGTCACCTTTTAAAAGCTGAAAACGTTTAGATGGATTTTGAACTATGATAACGGGTTTTCCCAGCACAAAACAAAAATTTTTACTTTCCGTTTTTACTTTTTTGTTAAAACGCACGAATATACGTAGTATACGTAGGTTTTTTGTTTGACGTAAAATACGTAGTATATTCGGGGAAGGGGTATAGAGAAAATTTTGTAATACAGCGGAAAATCGATTTCAATGATTAAACGGTAAATAACCCCTTGGGGTCGAAAAAGGGGTTTTTTCCAAACCGTCCGTCCATCCGTCTGGGGGATCACTACCAGCGCCTAAAAACCAAAATACGATCCCCTTTCCCAAATTGGAAAAAAACCCCGTTTTTTTGGCTGTAGTTGAAACTTAAAAATTTTAAAAAATCTTTGAAATTTTGGGGGACTTTACATGAAGCCTTTGGACATTTTCAAAATTTTCAAAAAAGGCTCCTAATTTTTTGGTGAGAATAGTGTAAAATAACTTAGAAGGATGGCATATTTCCAATTTTCATGGGTTTAAATCTGAATTTTCGAAAATTTTAAAGTTTGAACATTTTAAGGCCCTCCTACAACTACAAAAAATTTAAAACAGATTGGTCTTTTAAATGAAATATGTTTTCCATAATTCGTTTTTGCATAAGAACCCTGTAGGCTTTCTTTTAAATGATGGCATTTTTCGTCCAAAAGTGCAAGCAAATTTAAAATTTTTAAAAAAATTGTTTGAAATGCAAAACCGAAAAGAAACCGTTTTTTTTTTTCTTTCTATTAAAAGTTTCAAACCGATTTTGCGAAATCGTACTTTTTACTTTTTTCGTTGCGCAACATTCCTGTCTTCAGCTAGCAAAACTCTAAATCACTCGTCAACACATCCAAAATGTAAAACATTTTATAAGGACTGGGGGGGGACGTCCGGGAGTTCAGGTGCTTGTTTGAAAAACTGAAGACTCGAGTTCACGTCCCCGGCCTGTTCATAAATTTTATTTTTAATTTTGTGTGGGTTTTAATTTAAAACTTTTCCTTTTCAAAATTTAAGGTATGCATTTAGGTTGTCGTTTGAGAAAACCAAAAAGAAAAGAAGTGAAAGGAAATTTGGTTATATATTAAGAAAAAATAAATAATAACACGAGAAAATAAGAGTTTATTTTTTATAAAAAGATGAACAAAAAAATAATAACTGCGTAATGATAGGGGATTTTTCTTTAAATCAATAAAGTTTTTGATTCTAGTAATTACTTGGGAGCAAAAAGAATTCTAAAAGTCGGGGCCCTGGCCCAAACTTTTCAGCCCAACGTTATCACGTCTAATAATCTCACCTTTTGGGGAGAGGCGATATGAAGGGGCGTCAGGCTAGAACCGCCTGCACGCAAAAATTACATAGTAATTTAACTGAAACATTCTTAAGTAGAATTTAACATTTTATAGTGCCCGGGGATTTCTTTTTTTTCATTGTTCTGAGGAATTTTTAATATTTTAAACGAATGCAAAGCAAAGGAAGAAAAAATTTAAAATTTTAATGAGTAAGTTCACGGAAAAAGCTTTCGTGCGTCTGTGTTTGTAGCAACCCCTTTTTGGTGCGTTTTTCACAAAGAGGAACGCGTGTTCAAATCCTGAAGATATCAGCGGTTTTTTTCTTTGACGAGCAATGAAAAAAAAATTCCTAATAACGATGTCGAGAATGTTTTAAAATTTTTTCTTTGCAAGAAGATCCATTACAAAAATGCTTAAAGAATTTAGATTTTCGATTACTGGTCTTTACTAGATCAATCACTACTCCAAATTTTTCCCCCTTTTAAGGGGTTTTTGGTTTTTAATTGGTACGTTTTGTTTCCCGTTCCTAATCCCCAATACGAGTATTACGTCGTTTGTAATTAACTTTATTTATTTGGCCCCACTGTTTTTTGTCAAATTTTTTAGCCAAATTTTTTCGTTTTTTGAAAGCTTTAACTTAAAAAAATACCAAAATATGAAGAACTAGAGGTGCTACAGAATGGGACAGACTTTCTGAGCAAAAAGTTTATAAAAATTTGTGGACTGGTTTTTAAGGCCCCGCCAGCTCACATAAGGTTCTTGGTTTCTCAGCTGACAAAGTATCCCGGGACAAAAAAAATTTTTGACATTTTTCAACTTTTCTTTTAAAAAAATTTTTTTAAGGGAATTTGAGGTTTTGAAAACTTCCTCTAAAGTCATTTGAAGCACTTCACTACAAGAAATTTAATTTTATACAAATCTATTCAAATGCTCATATTAAAGCGTGAGAGGTATTTCAAAAAATTACATTTGTGTAATTTTTAAAAAAAATAGAATAGAGCAATATCTCGTTTTTTGTCATCGGATAGGCTTATTTTGGAATTTAAACCCCAAATTTAAAAAACAAGGGGCCGTTTTTAGAAACTTTTTTATAAATTTTTTAAAAATTTCAAATATTGCACGCCATATTGTGCGAAAAACTAAAACTTTTTAAAAAAAGGGCCTTATTAAAAGATCTAATTATAAGCAAACATTTCATTTGAAGCAAAATCTCTATCTTTAATTTTTTAGTTTTATAAGACGGCAAAATATTTTAAAACCATTTTTCAAAATTCGGGGTTAATTGGGCAATTGGGCATATTCTACCTTTATAAGCGTATTTTCTATAGAGTAAAAACCTTACAAGAAATTTAAGGGGAAAAAATTTTGGGGCCGTTTTTGAAAAAAAATTTAAAAAGTCCAAGGCTAACAAATAAATCCCCAAAAAATTTAAAGAATTTATTCAAAACGAAAAGCTTCAGCCGGTGAAAACGAAGGGGCCAAATTGGAAAAATCATGCATGGTTTAGGGGGCCAGAGTTGTAATTTGACGAACAGACGGACAGACGGGCGTTTTTCTTCCAATTGGTTTTTTGGGATAACGGATCCACAAAACTAATTATGGCTACACCGCGTTATAGGACTTTTTTCTTAATATAGCAATTTTTTGATTCAGTTTTTTGTCACCAGAGCGCGGCAATGATTTTTTCCAAAAAAAATGGGAGTTTTTTTGCGCAGCATTATATAACATTTCTTTATACTATATTACTCTGTTTTTAATATACGAGAAAAGTAATATGTGAAGTGTTTGTTAACATGCGTCACGCAGATAAATTTTTAAAGGGAAAAAGTTTGAAGTTGAAAATAATTCTTGGTTTTTTAAAAAATGTATTTTTATAATAAATATTCGATTATTAGTTAAGTAAAATGTTTATCATGCCCATTTGCTAACATTCTGAAATAATTGTTGTAATGATATTGATTAATAAACAAGTCCATTATTAAAAATCTTCTCAATCATTCATTCAAGAGATGTTTAACCATTTTTCTAAACCAAACGAAACTGGGGGATCCAAAATAAAAGACTCAGGGGCACGGGCCCTTTTCCCCTTTATCCTAGAAAATATTTATTTTCTCTAAATGAGCTAGTGGTAAACTAGTAAAATGAAGATGAAGAAATTCCCTTTTTTTATATAATATTATTTCATCAAAAAACAGTTCTTTTCCCTTTTAAATTGACGTTGAAATACTTGTTACTTTGTTTAGGGGACAACCCCCTAAGTCATGCAAGACTGGTAAAACAAAATGTTGGGAAAAGGGTTTTATTAGTGCATAATCCAGATAAAATTTAAAAAAGTTTGGGTTTATTGTTTTAAAACCCGGGGAACGACTGCAAAAAGTTTTGAATTCATACATAAGCGATTTCCCCCTTTTTTTAGCCAAAAGGGATCACTTTAAAATAGGTAGAAAAAAAAATTTTTTTTATCTGTAACATTTAATCCAGAAAAATTTAAAAAAAAAATAAAAATGGAGACTAAAAAAAATAAGTAAAGTCAAGACACATGGTTGTAGGAAATCATATGATCTAGAACAGAAATAGGTATATTTCCCGAGGAAAGGAATTTAAATATATCGGGGTATTTTTAGAGCAGGGGGGGTCAATAAATTGACTTTATTAAAAATGTTTTGGGGAAAGGGCAATTATTAGTAGACTTCATAATATTTATAAAACAAAAAATTTTTGAAAGAAAACTAAGAGACAATATACAAGACAATGGTGGAGAGCTGTGTACGTATGAATCGGAAATTAGAATTTAAAAAATGATGCAATAAACTCTCGGTTAAATGCTATGAAAATGAATTTTGGAGACGATGTTGTCAGTATACTGTTTGATAGAATACTAAACGAAGAGATTAGACAATAATAATGATTGAGAGACAAGTGATCGAAAAAGTAGAATCCAAACAACTCCAATGGTATGCTGCAGAATGCATGCTGACAGAATATCAAAAATTATCTTTAAGTGAATCCCTTTCGAAAGAAGAAAACGAGGAAGGCCAAGGAAATCTTGTAATACGTCATCGATTTGACAATGAAGGCACAAGAATAGAGGAAGATGCCTGACGGAATAAAAACATTGGTGTGTAGATTGCGAAAAACGGTCATTAGAACTGTAAAATACTCGCTTAAGAATTAATTTAATAATTACCTTAAACCCGAAGTGGAAGATACCGGATGAAGTAGCCTTGTTATTATGTGCATTGTAAAGCGGGCAAGATCTGTTAAGATCTTGCCGGAATACAAACCAAAAGCAAAGTAACGTTCTTATTTGAAAAGATTAAATGAAACAAAGAAAATTTGATTATTTTCTAGAGGAGTCCTTTAGATAACAAATATCGGATATTACTCTATTTGGTATTTATGATATTTGTAAACTTTGTCCATTTATCGGCATGATCGCTTTTTCAATGGGAACAACTATTCTTCCGAATTGACAGGTCGGAAAGTAAATATTGTATTTAGGTAAAAAAAAATGATGATTGAATTATGTTTTCGAAAAATTGACGGGACTGAAGTAAAAAGAGAAAACTAGCACAAATAGTAAATTCACATTTCTTATATGTTGCACCAATGAATAATGTCAATTCCACAATTAAAATCTATTTTCGATCCACCAATAACATATGTGGTCTCTTTAACCGGAAATCTTTCGCTTTAGCGGCGATAACATAATCCACCGGAAAGTGTTCGGCAGTTTATCGACGAATGACAGAAAATGTAATTACAATAGCCAGTAGGACTTCTGATGCAGTATTCCAAAGGCAGATTTTTTTTAAACTCCAGACATTTGTTCATAATTTCTCTCTCATGGTATGCAACATGTATTCTCAAGTTAGTGTTGAAATATTTAGTATCACTTTCGGAATCCTAAGACTTAAGTAAAAGGAACGCAATGGTGACCCTGAAGATTTGGTTACGAACCCAACAGCGATAGCCCTGATTTCTCCTTCTTCCCGACCTTGCATTAAAGTGGTCGCCGAAGTGTGGGACCAAATGCCAATGAATTATAAATTTGAGGTTATTTCGTTATTATTTAGATTGTTATTGTAAAATCGTCTCTGCGTGAGATATACTATATACGAACACAAACTATCAATCAATGGGCAGTACATTTTAAAACTTTACATTGTAATATAGTAGCAATGCGTTTCAAGAATAATAAATATTGTAGTTATAGTTTTAAAATTCAACCTTAATTCATATTATAGTACTTTAATTAAATTACTTTATAAATATTGGTAACTTAAATGAAATTTTTCCCAAATAAAAAAAATTAATTGCTTATTTTGTTTTTAATATTTATTAACAATTCATTAAAATATATAAATATGCAGTGCAATATTACTGAAGATGCGTTAGTGAACACATATCCAATAAATTGGCAATTTTAATAAATGTAAATATGTATTCAAGAAGTTTGACATTTTCTAACGATTATCGTGACAGAGATTTCCAAGTTTGACAAAATTTTGAAACATTATTAACAATTACAATTTTGAAATAATTTATGACAGGAGAATCTCTAGTGATTCTTAATGGATTAGCAAAAACAGTGTTTGCATAAATACTTTTTTTAAATACTTTAAGTTTATTTAGTATTTATATATCAAAACTATTTTATTACAATATTAATTTCCACGACCATATAGTATTTTAATTGGTCATCTTAGAAATTGATGATGAAGTGTTTCACAACTGAAAGCTGCTATCTCGGGGACGTGTTTGAAACTGACTCAAAACGTATTTCTTTAAGTTATTAATTTTTTTAATAAAGTAACTAGGTTAGACAATGCATACAATGCAAATTATTTGCATTTTATATTAAATATTACAATAATAAACGACGAAATGTAGACATGGAGCTTAATAGTCGTTGTCCAGTGTTATTTTTTTGCAAAAACCCGTTTTATATACAAAAATTATGTAAAACTGTTGGTTGATTAAATATTTATATTCAAATATTTACTATAATATAACTCGCCATCACCGCCATTTTGTAATGTTCAAGATGAATAGTCCCGCCTCCCTGAAATGAAGCTAAAGCGGATTGGTCAGCTCGATCCCGCAGGGCGGGGCAGGGTCGGAAAACTCTGGTAAAGTTCGGCTCAGGACATCGCCCATTTTTTGTGCAAGCGAGGGGACATGTACCCTCTCCCTCAGAAAAAATGTCGGGCAAAATTCTATCTTCCAAACAGCATCGTCAATCTTGGACACCCCGCGGCCAGGGGGAGGGCACGGGGAGGAACGCGTTGACCAATCGCTAACAAGTAGAACCACAGTTGTCTCTGATTGGTGGAACATCCCAAGTGGTGGAACGGACGCTGTCTCAGGGAGAGATGGCTAGTTCATTTACGTACGAGGCGAAAATATCGTCATATTTCCCTGCCGAAGGAGAGATTTAGAATGCGCGTACGTCACGACGAAAAAATATTTCTCAGCGGGGTTTCCGTCCAGATTTATTGTCAGTAGACCAGTAAACATTTAGCATTTTAGCAACAATTGTTCTAAATTTTTGCAATCGATTTGTAACTCCAGTCGCACTGTAATTTTGAGATGATAATTTCAGGCATAATTTGCGGACCCTTCCCGGCTGTTCTAACGCATATTTCGAATTTGTTTATCAAATGAAAAAAATGTTGCAAAATTGTTAATTCGCGATTTTCGGCTATGAGATATCAAGAGGCTCTCCCCCCTTTAGATTTTCAAAAGTTGGAAATTGTTTATAAATTTGCAAATGTTAAACTTTGCTCTTTTTGAGAAAATTTGAAAAATATAATGAGGTTTGGTGTATAGTACCTTCAAAATTAAAAGTTTCGTTTCAAATTTGAAGATTCGTAATATTAGGTAGTTCGTTCAAGGAATATCCATTTGGGTGAAAATCATGTTTATTTTAGGCTCTAGAATTACGGATTGGCAAAGAGGTTTTTTGGAAAATCACTTTTCGTGTTCAAGAAACAAAACATTTTGACAGCTCTGTGTATAGAAAATAATACGACAATCCACTTTTTTCGAATGAGTAAGAACAATACCGACAATCCACTTTTTCGAATGAGTGACTTACAAACAAAAAAATAAGTAGTGGTGTCTCAAAAACACATGCTTAATGTGATATTTATAATGGATACAAATGATTATAACTATGCAATTAACCGCAAAATCGTTTCTACTCGCAAAAATTATTCGCCATGAATGGGATTCGATCTTACGTTCACAACTTTCTCCAGCAGTGGGCTTACCCACTTACCCATTGCACCACAGAAACTCTATGACACTTCTCTGTCACAAAGATTATTTTAAACTGTCATATATCACAGATTTGACTAAAAAAGAACGTGCGGCGTTTAGGTGCCTGTGTTAACTACAGACGGACAGACAGTCAGACGTTTTGTCGTAAATAGATTTTTGAGAAACAAGGACCGAAAAAACATGGATTCTGACTACAAACGTTTTGGGGAGGAAGTAATTTATCTTTTGTCGTTACGGAGCTCGAAATTGAGTTTTTGTCGAAAAATCGCCGTCCCCGGGGCATGATTATAATACTTCTTCTTACTACGTAATTACCGAAAATAAGAAAAAATGTTTTCGTTGTTTCTTTTCAAGAAAATTTTCAATCAGTTTCAAAATTTGAAAAATCAGCAAATGTATGATGAATTTATTAACAATATAAAATAAATACAATAAGAAAGGAACCTCCTTCTTTACTTGTATTCTTCAAAATCTATAAGAAAAACATAATAAAAGCATTATTTCAACAATATTCAATATTATTCTTGAGGATCTAATGGGGAAAACTGTTAATGGGCCCCGTAAGAAAAAGGGTTAACTTCATGTTGGAAATATAGAAAAATCCTTTAACCTGTTGCCAGAAACCAATGTTTTGTGGGTCGTTGATACAGAAAAATCGAATGACGGCTAAAAGCCTTGGTCTGTTCGTGTGTCTGTTATTGTGCCTGTTCTTGTGTCTATTCTTGTGTCTGTTCTTGTGTCTGTTCTTGTGTCTGTTCTTGTGTCTGTTCTGTGTCTGTTCTTGTGTCTGTTCTTGTGTCTGTTCTTGTGTCTGTTCTTGTGTCTGTTCTGTCTTTCTGTAAATTTTCAAAAAATATATGACCTTATTGAATGAACTATTTATGGACAACAAATTTCATTTGAAAGAAAAATCTGTCTTCAATTCTAGAGTTGTAGGAAGACGGCAAAAAATTCAAAGTTTTGTAACAGTGGCAATGGGACCTATGACGCCTTTATAAGTGTATTTTACTCTATTTGTAGAAGAAATTTAAAGAAAAAATTTGGAGCCGTTTTTGAGAACATTTTGAAAATGACGGGGCTTCATGTAATATACACTCAAATTTTAAAGAATGTTTTAAAATCTCAAAGCTTCAACTAGAGTCACATCGACAAGGGATTATTCAATTTCGAAAGTTTGTACGATTGGTTTTGGCGCAGGTGTTCATCAGACGGACGCACAGACGGAGGGCCAACGCAGACGGACAGACGCAGACAGATTGACCGACAGACGGAGAAGACCCACAAAACAGGAATTAGGGTTACACCACGTTTCAGAGTTTTTTCTGTTAATTTAGTAACTGGATTTAGTAACTGGACTCCTTTGTTTTCAGGACCCGGCAATGCATTTTTTTCTGTCGAAAATTCGCCGTTTTTTCGCGCAGCATTACATAATTTTTCTATACTACGTATATTACTCCGTATATATATGCGTATACGAGAAAGTAAAAGTTACAATGCTACAGAGGAAATTGCTAATTTTCGATCTCAAAACCCTGTAATTTCGGCCTGGTATCAAAATAAGTGGATAAATTCAGTTGATAAATATATAATAAAATCCCTTTAACATGTGGTGTAGCCAGAATCCAGGTTTGTGGGTAATTAATCGGAAAAACGATTAATGCAAACATCTTTCCTCTGTGAAAATTGCTAGCGGCTAAACTGTTCAAGCAATTTTCTTTAAAGTTGATATTCTCCAAGCGATCTGGATGATGTCGAGCCCCCCTGAATTCCAAATCAATATTTCATTGTTTGGTGGTACTCTACAAGAAGCCCCTGAAACATTTTAAAAATTAAAAAAAAAGGCAGGAACTTTTTTGATTAAATTTTATTGCCGGATAGCGTAATGGACGCTTTAATAGGACGGCGCAAATGATTTTCGTTCATATACTGAATTTTTCCAAAAATGCAACAAAACAATTCTTTTTCTGAGTCTTCCTACAACTTAAGTATTGAATATAGTTTGTTTCCTTAATGAAATGTGTTCATCAAAAACATATCTTAAAATATTCCTTTAAAATAATCAGTCCTTTAAAAATGATCACGTACAATTGTTTAAAAATATAAGTACTTTAGATAATTTTACAAATTTTTGAAATAGAAAAATTGAATTTCCACCGCTCCGTTTGACGAGCTGTCATTCTGAATTTCTTTTGAATTCTGCTGATTGTCGGGACGAACATGGAGCTATATTGTATATAATGTACTGCGGGGAGAAATGTATTCAGTGAACGTTTTCTTAAATTTTGGTATCCCCGTACCTAAATGCAAGATGAATTCTACAAGATGAATTCTGAGTACAGAAAGAAACGAGCGTAAACGCCAGTCGCACGAGCGTTTACTCTTCGAGTTCCATCGATTTAATTGAAACTATCTCAATGAGGTTTTCTCTCTTAATAATAGTATTTAAATATAACATGAAGGAAAAACAGAAAATACCGTAATTTTCAAGGAACATTTATTACAAAAATTTGATATTTCCTTGCCATAATATTCAACAATGGATATTTGAGATGTGTTTCCAAGAAGTTCATTGTTGGCGACATGAATGGGAAAGATATAAGATCGGAGGCTTTATTTACTTAACGTTAATGTTACAATATCTCTACGTTCAATAAAATGTTGTAATCAAGTTTAAAGTCGGAAGGTATATTGTAACCGCTCAGACGTTTACATCACGAAAATATAAATTTATTTTCGTTTAATACATCTATCGGTACCTATTAGACCAGGAAGTTATCAGGTAATCCGACAGATTACACCCGATGATGGAAGAAAATTCTTTCCAACACGCCGATTCTCAAGTAGTTCACGAGACAGCTACGAGTAGCTCTCGTAACAAATTCGCAAGCGCAGATGACGAAATATTCAGTCATAGGAACGGCTGAAGGGCCAATGGGAATTTAGTAGGCAAGATTTACTGAATTTTAACCTACTCAAGGAGATTCGGACATTTTCTTTCGTGAATGAAGAGCGACTGAAACGGTACTCGCAGAGAAATGGTTAAGCAACGGATCACGCCACTCTGGGAAATACCGACAACTGAAGCTTTTAGAATAAGGTAATCTATTTGATTATTATAATAACTTGCTTAAAGAATAAACGAATATATTATGCATAAGGTATGAGTGTAATTGAATGGAGAACAATTAATAAACGAATAATAAGATTTATACTGCGTCAGGAACCAGCAGTCGGAAACGCGTATAAACTTGAATGAGTAATTTATAGTATGGAAATAGTACTATGAATATATTTTATTTCAGCTTTTAAAACTATCGCTTAGGATTTATTGAAACCCGAGTTGACCACGCTTCATTCGGCGTACATAGCAACGTCTACTGAAGAAAGGAAAGGGAGTGGAAAGCAGTCGCAAACACCCTGATTTTATATTGGACGTAATTGGAGGGGACATAGGGAAAATTTTTCGCAGCCGCTTCAAACTTCGGGCGACCTCGAGAAACGTCGAGCCGTCGCACGCCATCGAGTTCCTGTGAGTTTATCTGATTCAATCCAGATTATAAATTGAGGTGCTAGCCAGATTGCAGAACTTTACTGACTATGCTAGTTCATGAGGTTAGTGCCTGTAATCATATACAATTTCAAAAAAAATTTAAATTCTGTGTCCGAATGTCAGCCAGAGTTATAGATTCGTTACTGAATTCAGATACATAAAAAGGACTATTGTAAATTTAAGATACAATTTTTCTGTGTTTAATTTGTAACAGTGTTTCATGTTAAGTGATTGTTCATATAATGTTCATGTGGAATAACGGAGGGAGATTCTTGTTCTGGAAATAAGATATGCACTTGAGTAACGAGTTACCAGTATGGTAATAACAAAAGTACTTGATTATAAATTTGAATTTTTTTTGTATACCGAGAGATCTCAGTGAATCAAACAAATCTAACTTTAGGTGATCATCAACTAAACTAAATATCGTGTAGCTGGAGAAGTTACAAATTATTTTATTTTGAACAAACCAAACGGTTCTGTTTCGTGTAAAACGTTGGAATATTTCAGAGTGTAATAGGTTTTCTTTATAGAGTGTAATATTATGTGTATGTACTTTTTTATGTGTTTTTCCAGCAAAATTGTGTAATGGTATTCGTATGTAAAGAGGTTATCACTGGACTTTTTTTTCTTTCTCTGTCAATTTGTGCTAATTTGTGCTAGTATTCAACGAAAACAGTCAAAGAGTTTTAAATTATAATTCAGCGAAGGTTTTCGTGACATTTTGTTCACCAGTTTTGTTTCAAATCTGATTATAGCAAAGGTACTCTCAGACAAATTCGAGTGTACAGTGTAATAGTTCTTTTAAATAGAATATATTTATCCGGTTTTTGTTTTAAAACATACGACTATGATGTTCTTATTGAAATCCCAGTGCATATGTCAGGACCCTATCCCTCAGGAAGGAAGTCAGCTGTGAACTTTCTTCATGTGAATGTTATGACTTATCATCCAATTGAGTCACGACAAAGAGTAATTAGGATTATTACTCAAGGTCACCTACCTCCTCCCAAAATCGAGGTAATTTATCTGAGAGGTCGGACAGGCTTAGATTTGACGAAGAATCCAATCCAGTGGTTGGTGACTGTTAGTTTGCTCACCATCCACGCCCTACCGACAGGGAGGAGGGTTCGCTGCTTTTGAAAAAGTAAGGAGGTGACAATATATAAACGCAGGTATGCATTAGGTAATACTTATTTATAATAGTATTCATTCATTTAACGCAGATATGCATTAGGTAATACTTATTTATAATAGTATTCATTCATTAAACGCAGATATGCATTAGGTAATACTTATTTATAATATTATTCATTCATTTACTATTCCAAATTATTTTCCCTATTTCAATAACTAAAGTAGGAAGTTGGAATAGATTTTGAAATAGAGTTCGCAGCAAAAATGAAATGTTTTAGCGGGCTTACTGCTTTCCGGGCCATCTGTAACCGCTTGTCATCGGCTACACTCATGACAAAAGAAATATTGAAGTGACAATACCCGACATCTTGCCCTACAAATAGTTCCTAGAGTAGCGAAGAGATGGCGTTACCTAGAACAAATTTCTGAACGTACTTTCGCCCTAGCCAATCAGAACTTTTGTAGAAATGCGAATGTGGCATGAGGCTTGACTCGGACGAGATTGTCTTTCTTTCCGGATCGAGACGCTGAAGTGATTAGATGGGTACTATTCCACCACACAACCGACGAGGGACACGTGGAAAATACCAGAAATGAAGCTTTATTAAAAGGTAATTGTCTAAGTATTTTTCATGGGATTAATCACTGTGATATGTCAAGATTACGTAAAATTCGATAGGAATATTAAACAAGTAATGCAACGAATGTAAGAATAACATGGTAGTGGACTAAAATGAATTTATAAAACCACGCTCTACATTTTCGTTGCTGGAATATGAAGAGATTTTTTTGTAACATAGGACGTGTTTGTTTCTTTGTTACAGCTTTTCAGTTTTAGTTTTGAGCAGTTACTTATTCTACTTTTATTCTATTTCATTTTTATTTATGGGATTTCATTTCGAAAATTCTATTGGAGAATTTTGATAATTCGAAAAGCATAGTTTATTCAACAACTGGCTCAACTTTCACTAAAACAAAGTTATAATTTGGAGTTTTGGACTCGCATTCTAACGGACCATCACCTTCGTGTAAGCTGTGGTTTAACTGGACTGTACAACGAGGAAAGGCGTACGGAAATACTCCGATTCCATCGCGGTAGGCAGCGCACGAACCGTCGCAGGACAACGACGACCTTAGGGCGTGAACGTCGCCGACAGCTGTCTACTCAGCGCGGACCAACTTGGAGAATTGCCGGTCGTGAGTCACAGAAAAGCAGAAAGAATATTTACTAAATTGCAGCTTAGAAACTTTCAAGATCGAATTATGATTGCACAAATTAAAACGTTGTAATACGAGCTTCCCTCAGTAACAGACATCGATCGGACAAGTTTTACTAAATATTAGTCTTGATAACCAGTAAATTTATTTTGCAGTCGTAAGAGAAATCAGATCTAAATAATTTTATGTTTATTGATAAAAGTCGTCCTTGTGTATAATTCTTTATCTAAATTCATACATAATTGACTTGATGTTATTTGAAATTATTTAAGAGGAATTGTCTATGTAAAAGGTTTTGAACATGAATGAAAGCTGTTAAATTGTTTCTGGTAAAACGTTATTTCATGAACAGTAAAGAGACTTTTGTAAACAAAATTTTTTGACTCGAGGTCAGCAGAAGCTGAATATTAAGTGTAAATATTGAGTGTAGTATTATTTAAGATTGAAAGGTATTAGTAATTTTGGTATATTGTTTGTATGTATTTTTACAGGATGGTTATTTAAATTGTGAATTGTGGTTTCATTAAGAGATAATTTGTTTGAGAAGTGTACATATGTATTTACTTTTTTGTTTCGTGTAAATGTAGATCAGAGTCCTATTATTCTACAGAAAACTGCAGTTTAGGTAGGGGTTAGCTACCATTGTGTAATCAAAAGGAAAAGTAATCACGTAGGAGAATATGTGAACGTGAGTGTACAGAAGGATCATATTGGAAGAATATATGTTACTTGTTCTTTAAAACTATGAAATTGTGTTTGTTTGTTAAATGAATATTAGTTAGCAAAGACAGACCCACCACCGATAGAATTATCCATAATTTGAGGTATTCCCGGTTTGTGTGACGTGTAATCACACGTCACGAAACAAATAAAAAAAGATTTATTTTGTAATTCGGCGTACTACGAAATAGTTAGGTAGATACGTGACGGTTACATTTTGGCGCCAACTGGTTGGCTCAAATTATTAGAATTTCGTGGGCTAATATTATTAACGAAACCAAAATTTGTTAATGAATTTTTAGTCTGAAACTTGAGTACAAAAGTTTAGTATTAGGGTGTGAAGCATCAGTAGTTCTATTGTAAATCTGAATTTTCATTACGACGGGTTTAAAAAATGGCAGATAAATTTGATAGAGCTAGAATCTTGAACAGATCTCGTCAGGTAGTGAGGAGGAAAGCGAAACTGTGGTTCAAACAACAGAACAACCTAGGGGAGAGCATGAAGTACAGTTAGGAGAGGACGGTAATTTACATTTAACGCCGAAACCTTCTCCGACGGAATCAACCTCTACTTCAAGAGATGATGTTTCGACGGAAGCAGATATTCTTAGAGCTAATGATATGATGGCTAGGCTCATGGCACGTTCATGACTCAAACAAGAACGAATTAAAAAGCCAAGCTGAACAAAACAGCAATTAAAGAAACTAGAAGAACAGGAGGCGCGACAGTGAAAAATCACAAATTGAGCAAACGAACAACAGCATTCAAGAAACTAGAAGAACAGGAGGCGCGTACAGTCGAATTAAATCAACAAATTGCAGTCCAATTAGCTGAACAAAACGAGCAGATTAACAAGAAACTAGAAGAACAGGAGGCGCGGACAGTTGAACAAATTACAGCTAAAATTGAAGAACAAAACGAACGAATGTCAGCCAAATTAGCGGAACAGGACGAAATTAACTCAACTTCTAGAGATCTTATCGAACGGACTGAGGCATTAGAATTAAAATTCACGCGGTCATTTGAACAGTTAAAGCCGAAATTAAGAGGACCTTGATGTTCAAATTCAACAGATTACTTCCAATTTTAATTTTAAGACAGATTTAATTGAAACTAAGGTTACCCAAGTTGAGAATAAAATAGACAAGACGGTCGAAGAGCAAAACAAGACCATCCAAATTATTTCTAATAAGCAAGTAACCATTAGCCACGATGTGACACAGATTAAATCATGCGTACGAGAAAATAGTGAGAAAATCCAAATTTTAAACCAGACAAAACAAGAAGTAGAACGAAGTTGCAGATATAAAGGAAGGATAGAAAATTTACCATTTTCTTCTGTTTTGCATCATTCGAGCACCATTACTATTCCTCCTGGTTTAACTTTTTAGTGCGTTAGGAAGAAAATCCGTGCATGTTTATAAAGGCGGTAAAAATTTCTTTATGTTATATAATTTTCCTGAAAGCAAGAAAGTCAGAATTATCTACCAAATGTTACAATCTAGTGCGAAATTGTGGCTGATACATTAGATCCGTTACCAGCTACGTTTCAAGAATTTAAGGAAAAATTCTTCAATCGCTATTGAATTATGAGACCCAAATTAACTTTAGGTTAAATTTGATGTATAGTACCTGCTGAAAGGGACGGTTAGCATGCAAGATTATGCAACAGAGAAGTTAGCAGGTCTTGTTTATGCACGCACCATTTCAGAGAATGAAATAGTATGTTTATTGATCGAATTTCCGGTAGGCATACAAAATTTGTTGAAGAGTCAATTACCGATGTCTTCGGAAAACTGATTGCCAACTTGATTGTACGATGCATCATATGAAATGACGGAAAAATTTAAAGCGAAGTCATCACCCACTTCAAGTACTATTGTAGTTACCGCAAGAGGGACACAGTAACGCAATAATAGTAAGCAAAGGTGAAGAGACAAGGCTACAACAGAGAGGAAGAGAATAGTTCAACCGACCGAAGCAGAGTAAAATTCAGCGGAAACAGCAAGTCAACCAACCAAAGTTTTTATCTCAACTACGACTAATTCAAACAATGGCAGATATGAGTATGGACCATCGACGTCACGTGATTCTAACCCATTGATCACGGAATTAAACTGGTAAGGTTTGTCTCGAATGGTCGCCCCGAAACAAACCATTCTTCCATTGATGTCGAAGAGGTGACTTTCAGGTCCATGGCAGTTATATATTCCGCTTTGGAAACGCAAAAAGATTTATTTGCAAATGTAAAGATTACGAAACGCAAACGCCCATTGATAGAAGTAGAATGCGAAGGGAAAAAGATCCTAGCATTAGTCGACACGGATGCACTTGCTCGGTAATAGTGGAAAGTTTGTTAGATGAACTTTCAGGGAGGGCAGAGGCAATACCGCAATTCCTATGCGGAAGTCGTATCTGATGGGAGCGAATAAGAAGAAGTCGCGGCCTATCTACCGACAAGTACTATTGCAGCTGACAATAGGAAAGAAGGTATACGAGACTGTCTGTATAGTAGCGAAGGAGTTATTGTACCAACTGATCCTGGGAGTGGACTTTCTCTATAACCATAAAGTAATCATTGACATGGCGAGAAATTGTTTGCAAATTTCAAGGAACGGAATAATTCACTATCATCCATTTGATGAAGATGAACATCTAATATACCATGCAACTTTTCAAGGTCAACAACCTTCCCACTTTGTTAGAAAATGTTGTAGAAATAATGATAACAAACCTACAACAACAGGAAGAACTGTTAAAATTGTCAATAAGATATCAACAAGTTTTTGAAAAATGTGAAGAGCCCATTAAAGATTTTGAATTTCATATTGAGCTAACTGATGAACGGCCATATGCATCACATAACTACCCTATACCAGTTGCATATCGGAGAGAAGTGGATGAACTTATTCAGTCCATGTTAAACGATAAAATCATTAAGAAAGAAAGGACTCATATTTAAATCCCAAAAGTCATTGTCAAAAAGAAGAATGGGAGCTTACGCCTATGTTTAGATGCTCGAAAATTGAATGCGAAAACGATCCCGTACCGAGATAGACCTCCCAAGATAGAGGAGATGTTAGCGAAACTTCAAGGTGTTAGGTGGATCAGCAGTACCGATTTCACAGCATCTTACTGGCAGATTCCTATAGCTAAGGATTCGCAGAAGTATACTGGCTTCGTGTACAGGGGTATAAGCTACGTATATCAGCGAGTTCCGTTTGGTTTAAAAAATTCAGCTGCCGCATTAATCCAATGCTTAGATAATATTATCAACAAGAAATTGTATCATGCCTCATTAGTGTATGTGGATGATGTTATCTTGTTTGCGACAACGTTCCCAAAAGCACTTATGTCATTTAGAAAATTTGTTTAAAATCTTGATTGATAACCACTCCAGTTAAACGTAGAAAAAACTAGTTTCTGTAGGAAACAGTGGATTTTAGGTTACCAATTAACTACTCAAGGTTTAAGTATGAAACCAGAAAAAATTATAGAAATTGACAAGATTCAGGCACCGAAGAACCGGAAGCAGTTGAAAGGGTTTCTGGGATGTGTTAATTACTATAGTCGGTTCATTCCAAATTATTCGATGTCTATTGTACAATTTCTACCATTGTTAAAGAAAAACCAGCCATGGGAGTGGACTGAACTACACGAAAAGCAATTCCAAGATTTAAAGGCTTGTTTTTATCATTCTTGTGTAATTGCCTACCCCAATTTTGAGAAAGAATTTATACTACAAACAGACAGTAGCGACCAAGCAATTGAGCTGTTTATATCAGATCATTAGTGGTAAGAGAAAGTTGTATCTCTTATAAGTAGGGTACTTAGAGGACCTGAACTGAATTTTTCAGTCACAGAAGGAGGCAATGCATAGTAGGCCATCCATAAATTAAGAGAATATCTCGTTGGAAGACATTTCACAATTAGGACGGACCACAAGGCATTAATTTTTTTAAACCGTTGTCACACAAATAATAACCGATTATTACGTTGGATATTGTACCTTCAACAATATTCTTTTACAGTAGAACATTGTCCAGGAGAGCTTAACCACCTCCCAGACATACTTAGCAGAAATACGCTTCGACCGGAGGAAACGGTAGAAGAGAGAAACGTATTCTTTGCATCGCCCATACAATTAAATTACCTAGAAATGCCACATTTAAACTGGCAGATGATAGCCATTCACCAACAGCAAGAAAAATTAACTAGGAAAGTGAAGTTATTTTTGCGTGGGGAACTTGACCCTGAAGATGTTGATGGAATTCGTTGGACGAGAGAAGGCGATAGATGGAAATTAGTAGAAGACGTCGTTCTCGTCAAGACAAGAGCTGAACCACCTACGTATAGGATCTGGATACCCAAAATCCTGACGTACGGAATTATATGGCTTGTTCACACGAAACTTGGACATTTTGGAGCGGATAAAATCGACAAGACTATTTCGGAAATCGCCCACTGGAAGGGACGCAAAAAACAAATTAGAAGAATGATTGCGGTTTGCGTCACCTGTCAGCGCACCAAATATCCTAATCGCTATTTTGCCGGAGCCCGAGCAGCAATTCTACCATCTAAAACAGAATGAACTAGCAATAGACCTTTATGGACCTCTTCCTAAAACCAAGTATGGTTACAAATACATTTTCGTATGTATTGACGTCTTTTCTAAGTTTACCCAAGTTTACTGTGTCAACAAACGAGCGCAAAATTGTTTAATCAATTAGATAAATATTTTAAAACCGCGGGATTTTGAAAAATTGTTGTCGGATCATGGACCGCAATTTACTAGCGATCACTGGATCAAGCCATGGAAGAGAAAATATTACCACATCTTATCTAGTATTCGACATCCCTCAGTCAAATCCATCCGAAAGGGTAATGCGAGAACTATCCAGGTTGTTTCGAGTGTATTGTCGTCAGCGACATACCGACTGGTATTTACTGGTGCCTTATATCAACCAGTGGCTCAATGCGGTACATCGCGACACTATTAACGCGCCCATAGGGTACTTCAAAACGGAATGCCGCATGTATTAGAACATCTGCGAAGACCGGATCACCATTACCGAAGTCACGGATGAAGAGATTGCGCGACAGTTACATCTAAAGCAAGAAACGGTTAGACCAAACCAAATATGCACCATACATGTTTACTGAAGGACAAAGTTATGCTACGTCTACCAAAACCGTTGGACGTACAGGCAAAACAAATTTCGAAATTCTTCGCATTGATGAAGGACCATACAGGATATCGGGGTTCGACTCCCGAATGTTGCGGAACTAGTGGATGACAATGGACGCAGCATCGGAAGATTTAATTTTTATAATTTAAAGCCATTTCAAGAATAAAGTAAAGAAGACTTAGCCCGCATAGAATGCAAGGGGTATGAAATCACAATCCCGTAAGAAGATTTTTTCGAAATTTTCTATCGCGAGAAAATCTTTTTAAGGGGAGGGCTTATGTAACCGCTTGTCATCGGCTACACTCATGACAAAGAAATATTGAAATGACAATACCCGACATCTTGCCCTACAAATAGTTCCTAGAGTAGGCGAAGAGATGGCGTTACCAGAAACAAATTTCTGAACGTACTTTCGCCCCAGCCAATCAGAACTTTTGTAGAAATGCGAATGTGGCATGAGGCTTGACTCGGACGAGATTGTCTTTCTTTCCGGATCGAGACGCTGAAGTGATTAGATGGGTACTATTCCACCACACAACCGACGAGGGACACGTGGAAAATACAGAAATGAAGCTTTATTAAAGGTAATTGTCTAAGTATTTTTCATGGGATTAATCACTGTGATATGTCAAGATTACGTAAATTCGATAGGGAAAATTAAACAAGTAATGCAACAATGTAAGAATAACGTGGTAGTGGACTAAAATGAATTTATAAAACCACGTTGCTACATTTTCGTTGCTGGAATATAGAAGAATTTTTGTAACATAGGACGTGTTTCTGTTTCTTTTTACAGCTTTTTCAGTTTTAGTTTTGATGGTTACTTATTCTACTTTTATTCTATTTCATTTTTATTTATGGGATTTCATTTCGAAAATTCTATTGGAGAATTTTGATAATTCGAAAAGCATAGATTATTCAACAACTGGCTCAACTTTCCTAAAACAAAGTTATAATTTTGGGGTTTTTGGGCTCGCATTCTAACGCGACCATCACCTTCGTGTAAGCTGTGGTTTAACTGGCTGTACAACGAGGAGAAGGCGTGGAAATACTCGATTCCATCGCGGTAGGCAGCGCACGAACCGTCGCAGGACAACGACGACCTGGGGCGTGAACGTCGCTCGACAGCCGTCTACTCAGCGCGGGGCCAGCGGAGAATTGCCGGTCGTGAGTCACAGAAAGCAGAAAGAATATTTACTAAATTGCAGCGGAAAACTTTCAAGATCGAATTATGATTGCACAAATTAAAACGTTGTAATATGAGCTTCCCTCAGTGGCTGAATATTAAGTGTAAATATTGAGTGTATATTATTTAAGATTGAAAAGGTATTAGTGAATTTTGTATATTGTTTGTATGTATTTTTTACAGGATGGTTATTTAAATTGTGAATTGTGGTTTTCATTAAGAGATAATTTGTTTTGAGAAGTGTACATATGTATTTACTGTTTGTTTCTAGTAAATGTAGATCAAG